>JAFHAQ020000024.1:0-542368 GCA_017347545.2 Arxiozyma slooffiae | reverse complement strand
CCCATACACCCATACACCCATACACCCATACACCCATACACCCATACACCCATACACCCATACACCCATACACCCATACACCCATACACCCATACACCCATACACCCATACACCCATACACCCATACACCCATACACCCATACACCCATACACCCATACACCCATACACCCATACACCCATACACCCATACACCCATACACCCATACACCCATACACCCATACACCCATACACCCATACACCCATACACCCATACACCCATACACCCATACACCCATACACCCATACACCCATACACCCATACACCCATACACCCATACACCCATACACCCATACACCCTATACACCCATACACCCATACACCCATACACCCATACACCCATACACCCATACACCCATACACCCATACACCCATACACCCATACACCCATACACCCATACACCCATACACCCATACACCCATACACCCATACACCCATACACCCAATTTCAAAAGGACATAACACCATAAATTAATATACTATGGGATAAAGTATCTATAGAAAAAAATATTGTTATGATTATACTTTAAATAATATAAATGCACTAACTTTTTTATATATTATTATAATAAAATATAATATTTTTTATACATTTTCCACTACAAGTTAATCTCTTATTCAAAGATTTCTTACAAAAGTCTGTAAAGGGTGAAACTGGGGGGGGTTGCATTATATGTCGATGATTTGTTAATTGCTAGTAGTAACGAGGATGAAATTCAAGAGGTTAAAACATATCTTTTAAAATACTATGAGATGAAAGATATGGGAATGGTGAATAAATTTTTAGCCTCTTGAATTTCATGATCGTTACCACTAGCAACTAACAAATCATCTACATATAATGCAACATCAGTTAAAGCTACTAAACCTTTGGAACATTGACACTAAATCTTATCAAATTTTTAAAAGTTGTGAAAGCTGATTTTAAACAAATCTGTTCTCTCAACTAACATTACTTATCCCTACAAAACCAAAAAGAATAAACATAATAACGTCATATTTCTTTGTGATATTTTGTTGTCAGTATAATGAGTTGGGAAATTATAAAAGATGCAATGGGGACATTTCTTTGAACAACTGAATACCAATATATATTAATTGGAAATATTTAATTTGGACAAGTATAGGACATATCGATCGAACGTATATTTGTTTTCTATTATATTTGTATGTAACGTGTTACTCTCTAATAATTTTATCAGCATTTTGATGTTAATATGTGCTATATAATATTTTCCTTCACCAATTATAATTTCCTATAAAGAATTTGATAAACCACAAAGTCATTTTCCCAAACCACAAAGTCTTATCCATAATAACCACAAATTCCCGTCTTGTATGGCGGTCGCATAGAAAAATACCGCAAAAGCGGTATTTTTCCATGCTAAGTATAAATATTGAAAACAAAAATTAAATATTGAATAATAGAGAACATATATTAGGTTTATACTCAATTATATGGTTATTATTACATTATAATATATTTGGGAATATATTAAGGGGGGAAAATATTATCATTATTATACATTAATATATTGTGTTTTATAATAAACATAGAAAAAAATAACTTTAATATTATATTACAACTAATGTGTATATATTTTGATAATAAATTTTTTAATACCATTATGAAATATATTTTACTTTAATCGTTTCATATTCCAAACTAAGCTCTAGTTAACAAATTAGGAGCAAGACACTTTTAAGAAAAATTTAGAATAGTGTCCTCAAAATTATAAAAAGTTTGAGAGTAATAAAGACTGACAGTAAACAGGTTTGTTGTTTCTTATAACTTTACTTACATCTATAAAACCAAAAAAAATGAAAAAATAAAATAAAATAAAATAAAATATAACAAACCGGTAATTTTTCGTAATATTTTGATATCAAAGTATTAAAAGAGGTGAAAATAACATTTCTTTAAACAACTGATTACCAATATATATATTAATTGGAAATATTTTATGTGGACAAGTATAGAACACCGTCATCCTGTGTGGAGTTGACTATATATGTATGTAACATTCTACTACCTCCTGGTTAACTATTTTTTTTTTACAAATATGTATTATAAATCTTTTGTTTTCACCATTTAAAATATTTTATTTAGATTGTTTAATGTATATTGGCAAGCTTTACGGCAATAAAGCCTAAATCCATATACTCTTCTATCCTTTTCACATTTTGTTTATTTTTCAACACATTCTACTACATTTTAAGATACCTTCCAATTTCAACTTTTGGAAACTAAAGGTCAATTCGATGTAAATACTACATTCACCTCCAGTTTCACCAAACTACTCCGGTGCTTCCCTCAACAAAAGTGTTCCATTCAACTTCTCAACCAAACTTTATGGGGGGTCATCAGCCAAAGTTTTGTTCTATCCGCTCTAGTTCCTGAGATAGCCCTCTTTATTATGGGAAAATTCCCCTAAAATTTGCCGGTCAAAAATAGGCTCTTCTTAGACCTTCTGATGCAAACAAAATGGTACCACACTATTCTGAAATCATTAATTACCCATAATATACTCTTCTTTCCTCAGCAATACCTCATTTATACCTTTAAAACGGTGCATATAAAATATTTCTTCCAAACCCTAAAATTGTTTACCATACCCTAAGAAAGTATCCCAATATTTTTTGTGTTTTCCATTTTTTAAAAACCAAACCCTATAGTTTTTTTCGTTCCTGCTTTTTAAAAGTAACTTTTTCCTTTTTTTTTTCCTAGGTTTTTTTATCTCCCCGATTCTATTGTGTTTCTTTTCTTTTTTTGTTGTTCCGCAATTAAGAAAAGCATCCGGGGAAACCCGAAAACTTACAAAAGAAAAATAATAATAGGTTGTTTATTTACCTTTGTTATTAAAACAATAGATTACACGAAAAAATATTTCAAGGACTCTTTTCTTTTTAAGGTGATATTTTTTGGCGCTATGTTCTCGAAATAAACGAAAAAAATCTTTTCTTTTACGAGGATGACCTCGAAGAAGGCAAGAAAACCGGAGAAAAATGGATAGAAAATAGCAAGGTCTGAAATAAACATTTCTGAAGATAGAACTAGTACTATTAAAAACAAATGGAGGTATACAAATAAAACATAAGCCTGCACATACCCACATAAACATACACCCATATTAGAATCTACTCAATTCAAATACCACAATGATACAAAAGTTGAATTTTTTACACTTCTATTCCAAGAAGATAGAACAAAAATAAAAATACAAGTAAGAAATGTGGTATATGAACATGATTAAATTTATTCGTACCTCATGAACCAGTAGGAGTAACCCAACCATACTCCAATGGTATGTTAAACTAGTGAAATGGCATTGTCGATAAACTTTTCTCTTTGCATTTATAAACCAAAAAACATGTTACAATTTTTTTTTTTTTTTTGCAATAATAGGAAGGTTGCATATTCACAAGCTTGTGCAAAATGACAAAACTATTAAGCATATTCCTCATTTACCTCATAACAATAATTCACAATCAATAGTAATATACAACTTAGGAATGATATTTTGTGAGTAAAAAAAACACATTCCTTAACAATTGAGTTAACTACAACCGTCCAATTAACAATGGATATTACAATACTAATATTACTTGCAGAATAAAATAGATTGTTTAATTGTTTTAAAACAAATATGACACCTATAGCTTGAAAGAAAGAATCAAGGATGGTTCGCCAATCATAAATAAAGAATATTGTACAAGCTGAGAAAGATTTTTAGCGAAACTAAATTCGAAATGTTACGACAAACTAAGGAATAAAAACACAATAAAAGGCTTGATTTTATATAGTATACCACCAGATATCTTGAGAAATGAACAAGTCTGCTGTGACAAGACAAATACTAATAATCTATGTCATATGACAAAAGACTGAAAATATGGTGAAGAGCCCTTAAATGTAATATATTTTACCACCCATTCAATATATGTTTTATTGTATGCTATGCTGTGCTTTTATTTTTATAATGTTTGTATTATAGTTATTGTTATTTTCATTCAACTCTCTTGCTCTTGCAGTATTTTTTCGTGCACATCTCTTTTAGTCCATTATTTTATTTTAATCAAAAAAGTGGTACTTCAAAATGAACATAACAATTTAACCGTTTATGTCTTCAACTTCATTTAAATTAAATATACTAATAGTGAAAAAAAAGGCACAGAAAATCCATGCAATTACATCTTTAACTGAGATATCAGATGTGTAGAAATATGTAGCAATTTCTTTCGAATTCTTTAGACGTTTCATACCTGTGTTTGCCTAGTTCTATTAAATGCAAGCTTTTTTGTATATCTTGTCCATTACTATTCTAACATAGGTCAGTTGAAAGTAGTTAAAACATTTTAGGCACCACTATATACACCCATACTCTGTTTCTAATTTTTTTTTAAAAAAGGACTGATCTCCAATCAAACTGAAGTAACTATACTTGTAAACTATATCTGGTGAAATCTTACCGTTACATTTACCAATACGCTAATATTTTATCCTTTGTTATATCTTATTTTCTTTGTTAATGACAAATAACACTTAATATATCTCCAAATAAAATACCAAAGATCGATCTGTTGTGAATATAGAACTTAACTTGTAAATTGCTTACAACCTAGTTGAAGCAAACCAACATTAGATATAATATACATCAGCCAAAAAAAATATGAAATATTTCATGGCATTATTAATTGTAAATACCAACCACAATAAAAAATTTAATAGAGTACATATTCACAAACGCAAAACTACCCAAAATATGAATCAGGTAACACATATTAAGAAATGAACTGATGAAAAGGAATCTTTTTTTTTCTTGATGGAAAGGGATGATGTAAAGGAAAATAATACTTCTCTTTTACACTAAATAACTTGCCTCTGACACTTATTGTTTACATGGTTGCCAATGTTCACTATTAATAATAATTGTGAGATAACAATTCTAAAAAAATCTATATTAATTTCATCAATTATCAGTATAGTAAAACTAAAACTAATAAGCAATATCTATAATAAAAAAATGCTTTATTTTTAAAAAACAACTATAATAGAAATATAAACCCTATACTTTCAGAGAATATATTCGTGCTCATTAGAATGCTTAAAAAACAAATTTTTGATTTTGAGAAGTTGACTATTTTGCATATTCAACAACCTTTGTTGAGACCATTCAAATTGTAAGCAAAAATTGGAAATTTTCGAACAAAAACATCTCCTTACTGTCTTTATATGTCCAACTTTGGTTGAAGTCTAGAAAATATTTTACCAGGTTGAATCACTCAATCACTTGTTTACTTATATTCAGTGGGTACTATTTCAAATGTATTTTTAACACTCTCCGAAATTATCCCAAAAAGCAATGAACATAGATTTTTATTTTAAGAACAAAAGGGGTTATGGCTTTTCAGTTATACTCTTATGTTACACATTATGTCCTAAAATAATCAACATCTACACTATTACTTAATCTATTTTGTGTAACTGTGAATCACTTCACACTGTTTGTACTTTATTTCTTTCTCTTCTCCTTGTATTTTTTTGTGAAATGAAATAAGATAAAAAGCCAGAGAAAAAAGGGAGAAAAAATTTGCAAGGTCTGAAAGAAACTTTTGTGAAGAAAAACTAGTACTACCAAAAACAAATGGAGGTTAACAAATAAAAACACAAGCCAACACACACCGACATAAACATATACCATATTGGAATCTACTTAATTCGAATATCACAATAATACAAAAGCCAACTTTTAAAAAAGTTCTTCCAACAAGGCGAAACTAAAATAAATATATATGGAAGGAAAGTGATATATGAACATGATTAGATTTATTCGTACCTCATGAACCAGTAGGACTAATCCAGTCATACTTCATTGGTATGTCAAACTAGCATAATGACATGGTCAATATACCTTTATATTTGCATTTATAAACCAACAAACATGTTACAATTTTTTAAACATCATTTTGAGAAATTATTATTTTTCCAATAATAGAGAGTTCCATATTCACAAGCTTGTACTAGTTGACAAAGATATAATTATTTTTCCAAAGGTTTTGCACAACAGTCATTTGCAATCAACAGTAACATACAAATTGGTAGTAATATTCATTGTGCAAAAACACAACATATCTTAAAAATTCAATCAATTGCAAGTAGCCGTTAAACACTGGGTACTAAAAGTCTACATTTACAGGCACACTAAAAGAAATTGTTTAATTGTTTTTTTTACAAGACTCACTGCTACGAGATGAATAAAAGAATCGTGCCTATTTCACTTCATCATAAGTAAAGAATTCTGCCTAACTAACAAAAGTTTTTAGTGAAACTAAATTCGAGATATTATGACAAACTAAGGAATAAAAAAAGACACTAAAGACTGAATTTTTTATACTATTTTTAATTCGATCTTGAGAAAAGAACAACTCTACTGTGACATATCCAGTACTAATAATATATGCCATATTACGAAAACTTTTTAAAGATGATGAAGAGCCCTTAATTGTAACATATTTTACCACCCATTCAATATATGAGTTATTATATGATATGTTATGAGTGGACCGCTTTGCTTTTACTATTATAATGTTTGTGTTATATTTAATTTTACTTTCTTTTCTATTATATTGGTTTGATATTGATATCCTGCATTATTTTTATTTTGTCATCTTACTGTTAATTTACCTTTTTATGCAAATCCCATTTAGTGAATTACCTTATTCTGATCAGCAAGAGTCCTTCAAACACCAGAGGTAGGACATGTAATGTAAAAAAAATTTTTTAATAATACTTAGTCTTTTATGTCTTCAAATCTTTTTAAATAATATATAGTAGTAGAGGTCAACATGAAAAAGAAATTCATTCAATTGCATCTTTAACCGAGATATCGGATGTGTAGAAATATGTTGCAATTTCACGGAACTTTTATTAAAATTCCATACTGTTGTTTAAGTACGGTTTTTACAGTCATGCTTTCCTATGTATAGTCTCTACTAATATTCTAACCTATGCTATTTGGAGATGGTTAAAATATTTACCACACCACTATAGACACCCACACTTTACTTCTACTTTTTTTTTACACAAACTTTTAGTGGAACACCTTAGTTAAACAAACTTACTGGTAAGTTATCTCAGGTAAATTTTTACTCTTAAGTGCACCAATAGGCTTGATATCTACCACTTTTCTTATCTTATTCTTCTTGTAGATGAAAAATAACATTTAGCATCTCTCCAAATATAACAGTAAAAAGTGCTCTGCTTTTTAATATAAAATATCACTTGTCAAGTAGTTATGAAATATCAGAACAAACCAATATGAGATAACCTTATATACACCAGCAGAAAAATACAAAAATTTTCATCGTACAGTCGATTGTTAATAACAACCACAATAAAATAATTCATAGAGGTAAATATGCACCAAGTGAAAAGTTAGTCAGAAGGAACACCAAAATTTCTTTAAAAATGAACTATGCATGAAGAGATGGTTTATTCCATAAGAAAAAGTTTCTAACAAAAAATAATGTTCGTTACTTTTTACAATAAATAACTTGCCCCTGACATTTATTGTTTACATGGTTGACAATGTCCACTAATAATAATAATTGTAGGTATAGTACTTCTCCTTAAAAAACTATGATATTAAATCCATCAATTATCTGTATAGAAAAACTAAAACCAATAAGCAATATCTATAACCAGAAAATTGTTTTATATTTTACGATCAACTATGTTAGAAATATTAACTGAATATTTTCAGAGAATATCCTTGTTTTCATAAGATTTCATAGATAACAACTTTCGATCCTGAGAATATTAATGTTTTGCATATTCAACAAAATTTGCAAGGATCAATCGACTAATAAATAAATAAAAAAAGGAACGTCTTGAACAAAAATATCTTCACATTGCCACTATATATCCATTTTATTAAATGACTTGAAAACTTTTCACCAGGTTGAATCCTTTAATCATTGGCTTATATATAAATATATATGGTGGATACTATTTAGATTATTTTTAACACTCTGGAACACATCGACATATCATTTCGAAGAACACTGACCATAATTTTTTCTTTTAGAAACAAAATAGAATATAATTGTTTAAGGTGCATTTTCCTGTCCAATAACACAACTGACTTGCTATTGGTGAAACAGCTGAGGACAACTGTCATGTTATATATTGAGATTATTTCTTTGAAAGAGAAATATTTTCTGCCTTCTCCCATACGCAAACCTAATTATATAAAATAAAAAACCTAGTTTTACTGCATTATATATGTATACCGTACGACGCAAGACCTAATAAAAAAATTAAAAAAATAAAAAAAAGTAGAAAAAAACACTGCAAAAAAACCGGATTTTCCTTTTTCCCACATCTGCTCGACCATTTTTCTACACCCAATGCACGAACAGCATTTTACTCGGCATTATTTTCCTACATCCGCTCATCTATATAGTGTATTTGAAGCAAAATCAACGACTGCCATATAGGGTGCTCCAGTGTAACAACCTTCATGACCATAATATTTTACTTTTTTGGTACTTTTGTATAACACCGAATAATTATTTATTATATTATTATACTTTTTGTGTTTTTAATATTTTGGTTTTATGTTTTACTGTGATGCATAACTATAGGCTAAAACACATAAATAAAATTGTAGACTTTTAGAGTAGACTAAGATAAAGTTAGTGTTGCACCTATTGGAATCTCTTCTGTTTTAAAACCAATTGTTAGAAATATTTAAATATTTAATGGTGAGAAACAAGAAACCTTTTTTAGCAACTCTAAGAACCAATGAAAAAAGAAAATAGTATTCACTCATTAATTCAATAAATGAAAATTATTTATTAAAGTTTTTTATTTTAGTATCAGGTTAATGTATTCTTTAAAAAAATTTCTTATAGAAATTATCCGAATGAAGTTGCACCTCAGCCACATCTGATAGTTATTTTTTTTTTCATCCCTTCTTTCTTTCTCGACTTTTTATTACTTTAATTTTTATACTTTCATCTACTTTAATCTACTTTTTAAATAAACACCTCTGTTCAGAACTTTTGTGTGTTACTTGTTTTTGAATCTGTAATAATTAATATTGTATAAATCATAGTTTATAAATAATATCTTTTCCTTTTTTAAAGTATTACTCTTCCTTCAAGTGTTTTCAATGTTATAATATAAGAGATCGACACTCGATATAATAAATATTTTCTGAAATAAAATATTCTTATGAATCGCTTTAGCAAACATCAAATTCGCTTTTTATTTTGAATTTCAAAACCTAAAATATTCCTTTTGATTTATTTAAAAAAAAAATGTTTCAAACCGTCATTACAAAGAATAAGTTCTTTAGTTTATGGATCTTACCTTAGAAGTTGGATATATTCATTGTATGAAGTAATTAATTAATTTATTAAAACATTCTTTTCACAAAAGATACTTTTTACCTATATTTAAAAATATTTCAGTGTTTCATTACAATTAATATACCCTGGTAAAAAGTTGGATGAATTTTACAAAAGAAAATAAACAAGTTATCCTTTAAGACGCATGTTTTTGTACAATATTTGTATGAACGCTTTTTTTATACGTTCACAATAAAAGTGTCGTTAAACATATACTTAATAAACGGAAGATATGTTTTTTAAAAAGCTGATTTACATTTAACTATACCCAAAAAGAACTCTATTTGTGATAAGATCCCTTTATTAACTAAAAAGATGTACTTTTGTTTAAAGCTACAATAATTTGCTGTTAAAACACCTCAAGTAATTCCCATATTTTTTTATCATTTATTACATACATCCACCTTTTTGATTTACAATATGGGAATGATGATGACACAGACGTTTAACCAAGCCTAAATATTATTTTAATAGTTACCCGGACATTATTACAAACGACAAAATAACATCCAAATATGCAACTGTGAATTACATAAAAGTATAAAAATGACCGATTATACACCCATTTTAAATTATTTAATTTATGTCCCGCTAAATGCAACCTCTCTCCCTTAGTTAAATTTATTACCAACACTCTAGAGAGCACTCTGCAAGTCCTAAAAACGTCAATTGAACTGGGATTACCTTGACGAAATTTCATTAAACTTGTAACAGTTTAAGCTGACTTCCCGCAAAGAAATAACACCTTATTCACTATTACAATTCAAATTATTTTTAATAATAAGAACACCAGCATTATTATTACGGGAAATAACCTGAATATTTTTCAGAAACAAAAAATTATTTTTCAAATTGAAAGTTACCCCTCCCATAATATCAGCAGAAAATCCCTTTGCCCAGAAAAAATATACTTATTAACCAGCAATATATCCTTACAAATGCGTTTGCATGTGCCTTGCTTAAACGATCATCGTACATTATCAAATGACAATAAATAAAAGCAGTGGAAACATCTAATAATTTGATTAAACAGAAAAAAAGAACGAACGTAATGTGAAATCAAAAAAAGTATTTAAAATTAACTCCAAATGAAAATAAAAAAAAAATATTAACAAAATACAGGGAAGTCACCAGTATGAAATAAGAGTGTGTGAAAATAAAATTTACATTACCTCTGTAAACCTCAAATACTTCAACAACCCGATTAAAAAGATATAACCCAATAACATTAACACCACCTTGTTTAAAGTTACCTCTAACCAATCGTTGTTATTCAAAATACTAAAAAAAATATATTTGAAGGACAACAATCTAGAGTGGTCAAATATAAATAGGATATGCTAAATTATATCCTGCCATGACAACAATTACAAACAGCAAAATACAGCATAGTCATGAAAAGCAACACCAAAGAATTCACCTGTACACACGAGTGAACCATTTTACCCGTGGTATTAACCGATTATTTCTATAACATAGCAGCTTGGTGAGCAACGACAAAAAAAATCAACAGATATTGAAGATACTGTTTAGTTAAAACAATATTCCACATGACAGAAATGTAACTACCACGCTATTTCAAAAAAGATTTAATTAACAAAAATTGAAATCCACTACCAGCACTCAATATACATCATTATCTTGAATTACCAAATCATCACATTCACCATAAAACCTATTGGAACAAAGTTACCAGTTTTCAATACTCTACCAATAGGAATAAAATTATATACCAGCTACTGTTAAGGATAGAAAACAACCAAAGGACCATTTGATAGTTTAGTCCTTCTTTTCAGAGTTGTATAACCACCATTCCCTGATTACTCCACATAATAAAACTTGTCCCTGCCTATCCCGCTAGCCAAAACAAATTATTTCCATAATTTTTCAAACATGAATAACATCGTCGTAGACTAAACAACCTCACCACAACAACAAGAAAAAAGGCAGACAATATCCATAACACAACAACAATTTTTTTTTTCTTTTCAAAATATTTTTTTTAAGTGCCTACCCAAAAAGCATAACAACACTCACAAGTATCATTACCTATGCAACAACAATTTGCTATGTTCAACCAGTTTCTAGAAAAGTCGGAACTCTTCCCCACGGGTGTTTTTGGTATGGGTGTGTATGGGTATGGAGAAGTAATTCCTTATCTCCTAGAACCTAGCAGAACAAGGCAAACAGTGTTGCAGCGAACAGACCTGGATAGTGTTTATAATCCCCCAGACCCCACTGCAGAATCAAAATAAAGGTTGTTGTGCCACTCGTGCACCTAGAGTGGACGCCACATGCCAGTCTTATAAATCACTGCCCCTCTCCTGTGCTTGTGGAAGGGAAATGTAAAACCGTAGCTCTGTTATTCATATTAGTTCTTGTTGTTCTTAGTTTATCCAGTGTTGGAAAAGTGTTGCGTGAACTACTACTATACCTCTTTAAAAACAAGAATCAATTAAATAAATAAACAAACAACAAACAAGAAAGAAGGAGGGAAGAAGAAACAAACGTGTCCCTCCCTCCTTGGAAAAATAAATAAACAAGAATATTCCCAAAAAAAAATTATAAGAAACATCCCTCTACCAATTTGCGGGGGTGAGGAAATGAATCTACAGGACTGCGTTTTTACAACAGCACAACGCTCCACATTTCTTACAAGGATATAAAAAATTACGGACCTTTTATAAAAAGACTTTCCTAGAACAGAGGTTATACAATTACCGAGCGTATGTGTCGGCCTATGCTTCCCAGAAAAACAGGAGAAGTTAGTAAAGAGCGAGCCTACGTCTAGGCAGACTCTTTTCTGGAAAAACAAGAAAGGTTACCAGGCGCTCCGTGGAAAGCCGATGTAAGAAAAACATTTTTTTTTCCTTCTCTTAGCCCGCGCCGTGAAGGGAAACAAGTTACAGACAGAAATCATTGTAGGCGGAATGTCCCGTTAACTACACTTTTACTTATTAGAATGCTCAAAGGAACAGGTTCCAACTTCTAGAGGGAGCTCCCCTAGCACACTCTCCTCCAGGCTAGTGGTTTACTGATGTAAAAAAAAAGAACAGAAGTCAGGAATTCGGAGTTCAAAACATTTTTCCCACTGAACAGAACTTCGGACCTCGCGGAACATTGCGGCTTTCGCCGCATGTTCTACTTCGGTGTAATGCTTGCTCCTCTTTCTCATCATTTGGTAGTTCCATATATTCAATAACAGAGTGGGAATTGGTTATATCAGTAATTCTGAATTGGGTGTTCACAACAAACAAGGTACCACTCTAAATAAAAATATCAAATGTATCAACTTGTTTAAAAATGTATTCATTCTTTTTAATAGTGTGATATAAATCATATCTATGAGGTTTGCTTTCATATAATAAACTAGAGTATTGATTAAGATGTAAAATGTACATATCTTTGAATAACAGATTATAGAGTCATATTAACTTTAGATAACTAACGTGAAGAGATATGGAATATTTCTAACTAAATTAGTTTGGTATCAGTTATACACATGGTGTGTCATTTACCAACTTACAGTTCTGTTAATATCTTTCATCATTCTTTCTTATTCTTTTATAGGCATTCACTGCTCTATAATAATTGTTGTTACCATTTATTAATCTATCAACCACACCCCACTCTTTTTAAATGGAAAACAAACTTCAGAAACCACTAGCAATCCTCGAGAAATTTTGAAAAAACACAATAAAATTTTCAAGACAAATCCCGAGGAAAAATACAAACTCAAAACAATGGAAAAACAATACATTGTTAATGTACTTTTTTCGAGAAAAAAAATATTTTATCTTCAAGAGAAAAGAGAAAGAAAACAAAAATAATAATACCGTTATGATCAGAAAATGATACACCAATAAAATAAACATATATATCTCGAACTATATCAATATATACCTTTTTACAATCAGCTCAACTTAGATATCACAATGGTATAATAACTTAAACTTTTAGACTTTATTCTCCGAACATGATACAAAGACAAGTCCAAATAAAAAAAATAATTAAAAACATGAACATGAATAAATCTGTTTATACCTCATAGAATAGCAATATTAACCCATCCAAACTTTACACTCCTGTTAATATACCAATACAAACATAGCTAATCACTTCGTTGCATACATGTACAGAACCACACTAATGTTACAGTAATTTAAAATTCCATTCCCACTATCATATATTTCCCCAAGAATAGACGGTATTATCTCCATGAAAACATGCTAGATGACACAGATATAACTATTATTCAAACACCACCTCATCATGTGACTTAAATATCAACGATAACATCAAACATAGGAACAATTTTACAATTATGTGTAAACACCACGTTATAATAACAGCCCACCACATATTCTTATCTTCTTGTGGTATTATTAAAAATATTAAACCTGGGTAAGTGATAAAAATATTAATAGGTTCTTTGTACACTCAACCATGGGTTTTTACCTCATGACAATTGAACGATGTAATAATATAAGTGATCACTTTAGACATCTCATTTTTAAATTTATGCTTCTTCCCAGTAAAAACAAATTGATATCTATTATCGACAAATAAAATAATATGATTGTATATTTTCCTAAAGCAAGTTATTAAGGAAAACTCTTCGAATTCATTACCATGTTGTGATTATCATTGTGTTTATAAACATTTTCCTAATTGATTTAAAAATAAATTTAACAAATATGTTGAATGAGACAGATATTTAATAGTTCCTTAAACCATTCATAATGTTTTTTCTATTTTGTAAAAAGCATCAAATTAGATGATAGCACAATCCATTTTTTTTAAAAAAAGAAATCTCCTTTTATTTACTAATACTTCATATTCACTATTGCCATGAGTCAAGCGCTAATGTTGGAGGACAACCAGTTTATTAATTAACTTATATTTATTATATTCCTTTTATTATGATTTATGCATGATTCAAACATCAAATATCGTTATTAGTAGAATTATGCTAAATTACTGATTTTTCAGTGATACTGTTTTTTTGTTTCCTATACAATAATCATGAAAACTACATTCATCATTCTTTTTCGAGATTTCCACTTCATTTCTTAATATTTCTGTTTCTCTTTCCCTTTGTAAGCTGCTAAAATCATCCAATGCGATTCCCAAAAATACAATAAAAAGAGGAAGACGCTTGCCAAGATATAGGGCTTACTATGATATGTATCTAAAGAAAATAGAAAATGATCTGGGAATATCATTATTTTCAATTGTAATAGATTTTCTCAAAGCATTTTTGTACAATTCACTCTCATATAATGCACATACCTGCATTATTAAAACAGGGATATACTGCAAATCAAATAGTAGTTCATGTGAAGATGACTCATCCCTCTCACTTCTAGGCTGACACTGAAACCACGCTTCAATACCATATAGGACATGTTTTTTTGTAGATCGCAAAGATGGCGCTGTCGTTAAATTGGGCAACTTCTGTAATATTAGTTGTATCTCTGAATACCAAAGAATAATAAATAGACGAATCAGTGTACCAAGAAGGGGTATATTCTACCGTACCTTTCAATACCAGTGAGACAACGTTTATTCTTTTGATACAAATGATTTTAAAATAGTCCTTAAATGATTTTTCTGGATCTGTAAATACACTTCCAATGTCACATGTATGTTTTGGCATTCTAGCCCAATCTCATTGTGCAATATTACTTTTCACTTTATCTCTTGATCTTTGCAGGATCACAAACAAAAAAGGACAAGCATCTCTTTTTATTAAATATTTTCTTTTTTTTGCACATATTTCCCCCCTGATAATTATGTTTTTTAATGGCCAAATATTTGTATATTATCTTTTTAATTGCTTTATTGATCTGGCTACAGTGAATGTCGTTATGCTTTCTCATTAAACATTCTTCGCAGAGATGTGGAGAAATATAATCATTACACAAAACAACCTGTTTTGGATCAATATTCAACAAGAAATACAGTGTTGATGTACAGTTTTCTTCTTTCAATACATCTTTCTAGTTGTTTTTTTACTGGTCAGATCCCTTTTTTCTAAGCAATTGTTTAATTTTCTCTTTCAATCCCCCTCGATCATATTGTTGTCAATTTCTGTCTCACCAGGCGATTTAACATTGTCCACTACTATATCATCACCTTGTGCCAAATTTTCTTTTTACTCCTCGGTGCTTGGGCTATTGTTTGAGTTTCCACAGCAGCTATTATGACCATCATATTGAACCCCATAAAACCTAGCAATCTGTTCTGAAATGCATTTATTCCATTCCATTACTGGAAACAACCTGCTTATTTCAGTGTTGTAAGGAATTCTTTCTTTTTTTAGAACTGTGAGAATTTTGATAAACCCCCAATTTCTGATACGACCGACCATTTGTAAATAATCAATGCAGTTAATAAAACAAGCTATCAAGCATATGAATTGTATAGACTTACAGTCCAGGCCATTGCACAATAATTTTGTTCTCAGTACAATTCTTACGTCCGCACTTTCATATTCGAACTCATTGAATATTGGTCTTTTTCTACTCTCCATGCCATCAGCATCCACCATTTCAACCTCTTTACAACTTTGAATTTGTCTGTATACTTGAAGCAGTGTTTCTTTCTTACTGAAAAAGAGAACAGCTTTTGAACCATTTTTATTCGCAAGAAATTTGCCAATCAACCTAACTGTTTTCTTAATAAGTTCTTTTGGCCTTACCCACTCTACGTTTGATTCCACATTCATATTAGGCACTTCTCTTATACAATTAACATACCTACAATTTTTTTGAATGTATGTGGGAATAAACCTGTCATTTATGATTCTATTAAACAAGTCTCTTCCCATTGTAGCAGATAACAGCACAATCATCTTCCATTTGTTCCATGAAAGATTTTTAATATTGTTAACAGCCTTTCTGAATCTAGATTCTAAAAATAACGTATGAGCCTCATCGAAGACCAAATAACCCAACTTGCAACGGGAATAGCATGAGCTCTCCCAGTTTACAATTTTGTGACCTACCAAACCATCCTTAAATGTTTCAAGACATCCAACAAATACGTCTACTGATGTTTCAGTTCCACCATTATCGTTGACGAAGAATGTCATATCTCTGGAAATCAGTCCGCCTTTCTCCAATTTTTTTATTGTGGCAACTTTCAAGGACTCATATGGGACGCAACAAAAATGTATGTAATGAACCTTAGAGTGTTCTTTTAATAGCATCATTGGCAGAATAAAGGACAAGGATTTTCCGAAAGACGTTACAGCCTGAAGTCCAACCAATTTTCTATTATTCAACAAAACCATGTTAATAAATTCTCTTTGATCATCAGATTTGAACTGAAAATCATGGGTTGCAAAATATTTATTTCCAGCATCAATTCGGTGGTAATTGTCTATGGGAGAATTTATTTCTACACATTCGATTTTTTTCTCCATACCCTTATCAGCACCAATGAATTTATGAAACAACATAGAAGCTTCATACATTTCTTCGAAGGCAAACTCACCATACTCCATAAATCTTGTGTCAACACCATAAAATTCTCTGAAAGTCCCAAGCGAGTTGTCAAAACCCTTTGATATTCTGTCGTTTAGGCTCTTGTGGATATGTGGAACTATAAAATGCTTCCATAAAGCAGCCAAACCCTGCCTCCAGGTGCTTATGAGATAATTTTCCTCTACTTTTGAAATTTTTGGGAAAACACATTAAGACATTTGTAAATTGTTTCAAATCAAATAATTTATGGTTTTTAATATTTACAAATGCAAGCATGTTCACAACTGTCTTAGAAACATCATCATTAAATGGTTTTGTATCCTCACGTACTTATCTCATGAAATATCAAGTAGAAGCAATATTGGTATCTATTATTGCTGGAATGGAAGGTTCTAGAATAAAAAATGATGAACCAATAAGATTTTAATAATATATTATCCCTTGAGGATAAATAATCCAGCAAAATATCTCATAGTAAATTATATCATTAGTAAGATATTTTACCCCTTGATACTTAATTAGGATACTCCTAGTTTCCTAAAACGTTAAGAAGATATTTTACCAATTACCCCTGAAATGAATACAGTGGCAAATAACATTTTACAATAATATTTGATACTCATTTTCAAACATATATAAGGAACATGAAGTAGTCGATAATCTAAATTATTTCCTCACTCCTTTTACACATTACATTTTTATGCTATTGTACATTATTATCTTTTATATAACCTCTAGATCACCGAAGAACGATTATTGAAGAACATTTACCGAAGAACAACTATTGGACAAACCTCTCCAATATATATAAAATATATAAAAGTTAATACATATACAAAATACATTTCAAGTTAAGAATGTATGCTAATAATAATATTAGTGACGGCGCTCATTCTTATCAATTTTGTATTGAAAGATTAATATGAATAGTTTAAATCATATTATTATTTATATATATTAAATAATATTAAAGTTTCACTTAAAGATAATTCTCAATGTTTCAAATATATTATATAAAAAATATTGTATAATCTAATTTTCATATTTACAAACATAAATTTGTTTTTCAAGAATTTTTTTGTATTAATAATTTTAAATACTATTAACGATTAAATTTACCATTTTATTAAAATTTATATTCGAAACCTTTTAATATAATTTTAAATATGTACTTTGAACATAATGAACTTTATTTTCTTTAAATTATATATATATTTCCTTTGTATCATACAAGAGGGAAAAAACAATTTACATGGTCAATAGTACTGAAAGTATAGCTTAATACAGGCATACTCCTAACACACTACAAGTTAGAGAAAGTTAAAAGAAATAAACAATAATGGAAACCAAATATAATTCGATTATTGAACATATCGGGAAACAACACATTAGATAATTTTCGCTTTACCAAATTTGGTGTTTGATTTAAACAATTTTAAATAAGCCAACTGATAACGTTTTAACCTTTCTTTAAAAGCATAAAAACACTATCAAATCATATTTTTCAGGAAATTATGTATAAATATTTTTGAAAAATTAGAACATTCAATAATAATTTTATAGTATGGAAGCTTTGAGAGTAGTTTCCCTCTTCTTGTAACTACTTAGAAGTTTTTTCATGTTATTATGCTATAATATATCACCTTTATATTTGTAGGTTTAGCTAAAGCTTGTTTCTGGAGAAATGAAAGATCAGGTTGCAAAAAACCCGAAAAAAAATAACTCTAAACAATATTATTGTTCTTTTGATCATCATATAGTTTTTTAAATATTTGAAAAAACGGTATTACTCAAGTAACGTTTGTTCCGTTATGTTTAATTTATAAAGATTATATATAAATAGAGTGAAATCATTCAGATATGAACCATATTGCTTCACTTCTACCAACAACATTTTTTCAAAGATGTCATCATATATCATATTTTTGACAGAGAGAATAGGTAAATACAGTGAAAATCGAAACTTAACAATTGTTGAAATGAACATGTCTAATTATATGCCCATTAATTTCCAGCATTTTTCTTGAATAAATGGGAAAGCTTAAACCATCATTATTCTATTAATCATGTCACAATTTTTTTTTCTTTGCCAAAATGATATTTATAATGTATTTTGGCAGGAAAAAAAAAACACTTTAATCC
Organism: Arxiozyma slooffiae; assembly: GCA_017347545.2. NCBI lineage: Eukaryota > Fungi > Ascomycota > Saccharomycetes > Saccharomycetales > Saccharomycetaceae > Arxiozyma > Arxiozyma slooffiae. The sequence continues at coordinate 523,282 of JAFHAQ020000024.1, read as the reverse complement.
TACGTACTAAGATATAAATAAAAACATACTAAATACCATGAATAAATACTATGGTTTTTTCTGCAAAGTATCACTAGTATAACTTTTTCTTTAGCCTTCAGGTTACCTGATTTCAAATCGTTAATTAAGATTCATTAGTTTATTATAATGGTCTCTTGCTAAGTTAACTTTCACTTGACCCTGAACGAAGACTGGTAAGTATATTATTAAGAGTAAAATATTAAATTAACGATTTTATGAAATATATTTATGAAAATACAAAGGACATTGGAGGCCTTCCACGTACCAATAACAATATTCTGAAATGTAATGTTGAATAAGATTAATAATAACAAAAAACGACTTTTTTTTTGTCACATCTACAACTGTAAAAAGGAGTTTTTATGTTTGTAGTTGTATATAAGGCAATCAAATTTTTTTTGCCTAACTTCACACTTTTTTCAACCTTTGCTTATAATATAAACCTTTGGATTTCAATACAGTACATTTATTTGACAGGTTCCTGTAAATTGGTATTTCTGTGCATATTTCTACGAAGAAGAGGTGTGCAAGATTCAACTTTTGGAATATAAAATAATAACTCTGGTGCTAATTCTTTGTTATAATTGAAACTGTATCCAACTTGTTGACAAGTTTTAGACCATACTTCGTAATAAAAATATAATATTTCTTTTTAAATCACTAATTGTTGAAAATATATGCTTTCAATATTGATGATATAATAATGATGCACAACAACTAGTAACCCAAATATATTAAGCATATTTTTTTTTACTTAGTTTTGTTTATGATTCATCCTATTTTTAAGAGAAGTCCGTTTTTACTTTAAAAACTTTTTTTTATTTTGCAAACTTTTCATTCTTTAATCTTTCAAAGAGGGCAAGAAAAAAAAAATGAAAATAAAAATAAGTTAATTGTCTATAATCCATGCAAGATAATACGGAGTAAGTGTGTAATACTTCTCATTACAAGGGGTATATTTATATTTATATTAAAGGATTTCCCAATAAATATCTTTGCAGGAACAGTAATATTACAAAGAAGTACAGTATATTTCTTTATATTTACATTAGAAATAGGGATTGTATATAAATAGATAAAAATGAGATCAACCATTACAAATGTGAATTTAGTAAGTGAGGAATTGCTGAATGCTCATAACTTATACCTTTTAAAGCAAGTTTTACAAATTAGTGGTCAGTCAGAACTAATATCAGGACCTCTTGAACGATTTCCTTTAAAGCAAATTGTGGTACCTTCTGAGTATTTTGAAGACATAATAAATAATGGTGTAGAATTCGAAGAGTATAAATTTAGAAAAATTGATCCATTGGGAATCAATAAGATAGATTCAAATGGGAAATTATTGATATCAGGAACTAATAAAGACTTTTTGTTCAACTATTTTCAATTACCTGGACATGGTGACAAATACTGGGTTTTATTAAAGGATCTAATATCGTTAGTTCAAGAAGATATGATTGATCAAGAAACTTTTATTCGAAGATATAAACAGCAGCTACTTCCAATAGAGGCCACTGAGGACGATATTAAATTTATGGTACAAAATCATTTACTTGAAAGAAAATATAATGATATAAATAGTAGTAATGTAAAGATTGTAACAACTAGGTCTGCATTTATCACATTTGGGGCTCAGATAATTAGTCAAGGCACTAGGATTGTAGACGATTATTGGGAAACGTTGGCTAAACAGCAAGGTTTTACAACACATCATAGGGTTTTTAAATGTTCACCAAAGATATTATCATTGCTTAAAGAATTGAAGCCACAAATATTTAAAACTAGTGAAGAAAAATATCAAAAAATTCAAAAAGAATCAATAGCAGTGGACGAAGATTTTAATTTTGATTTTGATGCACCTTACACCATTGTCACTGAGCAACCTTCTAATGAAGTACGAGAAGAATATATGGAACATTTTACTAGAGGTGAACATACCGATTCAGTGGTTCCTGGTCAATTCATTGCTGGTTCACTCGAACTCAGTGCTCAGTTTAGGGTTCCTAAATATCATTCAAAGAATTCGTTTTTACAAGCTACACAAATTAAAGGCATGGATATTCCAATTGGTGAGCATGATTATCATAAGAATGAATCCACACAACAGAAGTCAACTCAGACTAATTTTTCGGAAATAAGTACAAATTCAAATATAGTTAATGAACCAAAAGCTTCAAATAGGATGTTAAATAGTAATATCGATTCAAATTCTGGAATAAAAAATAAAGATGAACAAAATTTAAACAATACAAATGGTCAAGAAGTTATATCACTTAATATCAAGGGATGGAAGTTTGATTCTTTACCCGTTGGCGATGAACAACAAGTAGAAAATCATGATCATTCTATAAAAGGATTAAGTTATTATGAAAGAAAAAAGTTGTTGAGAAGGTTGAATTACTTGACACCAAATCAAATTAAAGAGTTAGAACATTCACATGATTCTTTATTTGTTAATGTTGGTTTACAAAGAGTAAGAAAAATACGAAACAATAGATGGATGGAATACTGGCAGTATAAACATGGCCTTCCTATGGGTCTCTTGAATGAGAAAAAACATTTGGAATATATTGAAAAACACTATATACCTGAAATGCTTAAACATGAGGAAGTAATTATTAATTTTAATGAATTAACTAATACGGAGGAAATAAGGACTACGAAAAGAGAGGCAAATCCAAATTTATTGGGCCATTCCAATATTAAGTCATTTAAGCCTCCTTATATGTAATTACACTACGATATATATATTAGTACATAAAAATAATTATAAAATATAATATACATACATTGAATGAAAATTTATAATAATTTAGTCTTTACAATTTCTTGTCTAATCCTAAAAGTGTAATATGCCATGATACACATGATTACAATTAAAGGTATTAACCAAACTAGTAATTTCGAGACAATTTCGTCGATTTGAGGACCAATTTCACGGTTTGTTTGAGATAATTTAGTAGCTTCCCTAATCTTTGTTTGTTCATTTAACATTTTTTCTAATTTTTCATTCATAGCCAAGAAATCTTTAAATTGGTCATTATCATTATTTTCTCCATTGCCAATGTTATTATTATTATTATTATCTTTTTGTAATCTATTAGCCAAGACACTTAATTCTTTAATTAAAGTTTGTTGAATAGACAAAATGTTATCGATTTTATCTTCCAAGATATTGATATCATTAGCCATAATTTTGCCTTCTAATCTATCCATTTTCTTATATAATTCAAAACTGGATATTTGCTTATTTTGAGAGTCAAGGACTTCTCTATCCACAATTTTTTCAGTACCGGTCTTTTCATCAATGATTTTTGTTAATAATTTTGGTTGACTCATTGCATTAACATTTGGGATCAATACATCATCTATAATTTTATCATAAAGTTTCATTTGAAGAATTTCGAAACTTTCAATTGAATCTGAATTATTAGCAGTTACACCAATTTTCAAACCCTTTTGTAAAATATCTGTCAATTTGATTTTTCTTGTTTGGAAACAGACTCTGTTATCAACTTGCAATTTCAACATATTATTAGAATCCGAGTCATAAGATAATCTAAGGGTTAATGGTACGGTAGAATCTTGATACCCCATTAAACAAGAAGCAAAGCTTTTATCATAAATTTTTTGGTTAGATTCCAATAACTGATTAGATCCAGAATTTAACTGAGCATGAATGGATTGAGACACTTGACTATTACTATCAACTAACAATTGTAACCCATTGAATTTTGAAGGACCATTGAAAAGCCTTTGATCATTGCCAATAGAATCAAAATCACTTAAAAACCAAAATGAAAGACCACCTGAATGTTTGCCTTGATAATATAAACTTCTAAAAGTCCATTCAATAGTGAAACTTTCTAAATTTTTTATAATTGGCTTTAACCATAGAGAACCTTTAGAAGATTGTCCTGGTGTTAATACAAATCTTCCTTCTTCCAATTTAGCAGAACCTTTAATTTCCCAATTCGATGGAATGGAGTTACCGTTAGTGATTAAGTTAGGTAAAGAATACTCATTAATTGGTAGATCTTCTTTTATGCTGTTTCCAGGATCAACACTATGTCCGTATACAGATGATCCTAAAGAAAAGAGTGTTATAAAGCCTGTATAATAGGATAATTTCATAACTTATATTTATATTGTGAAGGAGGAAATTATATCACTTTAATAGTGTCTCTTTGGTTCTTTAAACCTCTCCTGTTATACTTATTTTAACAAATCAAAACTTTGTAAAAAAAAAAATAATATCACCACTGAAATAAACTTACTTTAAAAGAAAAAAAACACCAAAAACACTTGCAGCAGACTATTATTAGAATTAGGGACTTGTTTAATTTGACACAATTATATTTGGATTATCGTCAGTGATGTATATAATTCATTTAGTTCGTATCGATCACATTGATTCTTTTCTCTTATTAATAACATAAACAAAACAGAGGATGGGAAATTTAACAGCACATGACGAAATGCCGGAGGGAAGAGGGGGGAAGGAAGACGGAAAAGAAGCGGAATTGGACAGAAACCCGGAAGGAATTCACCCAATTTGAAGAGTTAGAAATGGGAAGAGCAGCCAAAAATTGGAAGTTTCAATCACTATGGAGAGAGTATGTATTAGAATGTTAGGCAAGAGTAGGTAGATACTGATCGTCTCGCGAGTGCTGTTAATAAGAGAAAGGTATACATAGAAGAGCATTGATCATTCAGGATAATCGTTTTAGAACAACACTGGGTAGCAAAAATAATATATATATATATATAAGCAAGACAGTTAAGTGACTCCATATGCAGAGGGGGGAGAGAGAAAGTTATCTTTACTAACATGCTTTGAATTGTTTGTTCCTTTGGATATAAATATTTAAGTTGTATATAAATTTCCTGTTGGTTTTAATCTTTAAATTTCAGGATTCTTCACCGTTTTTTTTTTTTGTTTTGGAACATTCTCTTTTTCTGAAACATGAAGAGCGCAAGAATCGAACACAGAGAGATAAAATTTCAGATCTCTTTGTTTTGCTATACTGTTTCACTTGAATGGATCACTTTGAAGGTTTAATGCTTTGTGGTTATTAGAGAATAAATGGGTTTCAGAGTATGGTTAGTGGTCAAGGATATAAGGACTCTTTATTTTCAAACCGTTTCAATCTTCTTTATTTATACAGAGTGTACACAAAGTAATCTCATTTATCAGATTAAATTACTGGTTTCAACAAGGTTTCTAATACTATAACTACATCAGAAATAATAATTCATGCCTTCATTTTCTGACAGTTTTTGGTCTGATGATTTATCATCAGGACTTAATGTTCTCTTCCAACATCTTCATAAAGGTTGTGACCAATGTGACTCTTTTATTCAATTGTTTGCTTCAAGAATGCAATACGAAGTCTCCTATGGAAGGCAGTTGTGTGCCACTAGATCTGGTATTGACTTTGTCGAGACAAACAATACTACATCTAATGCTTTAGATAACATAATAAGACAAATGGAACTCGAAGGTGAACAACATCTAACAATAGCATCAAATATAGAATCTTTAGTGTTAAAACCATTCAGTCAATGGTGTAACGACCATAGAGAAAGAATTAATTATTCACAGAAAACTTTAACGGATAATATTAAAAATTTTCAAAAGAGTAACAATTATGTTAAAAAATTGTCAATTGAATATATTAAAAATTGTAAAAAATTGGAAGATTGGAAAAGACTACATTTTCAAGATGAAGATTCTTATAATAAAGCAATGAAAAATTTGGAATCCTTAAATAGATATAAAGTTCATCTAGAACATGAAATGGATAATTCTATATTTGGTAAAATTGGTGGTATTGAATTCGATAATAAAAGTTTAAAACAATTATTAAAACTGTTATTGTTGAAATTGCCTAAAACAGAATATAAATTACCTTTGATTAATTTTAATTTACAAAATACAAATAATGGCCATGAGATTACAAATTTCTTATTACAGAATATGTCATTGAAGGATTTTGATCAGGCTGAAGAGTTCGGTCAAGATCTTTTAAATTTTGGGTTTCTTAAATACTGTAATGGTGTAGGTAATAATTTCGTCAATTCGAAAAAATTCCAGTATCAATGGAAAGATTATGCTTATAATTTCGCTCAAATACCTATCCCTAATAAAAACGAGGGGAATGATTTGACTAGTTCTTCTCAAATTGAACAATACTTATCTCAAACGAAAAAGGCTTTATCTACAATAAAATTATCTGATAATATGTCAAGTCAAACAGGTCCACTAAATAACGTGGTCTCTTCATTGGAAGAACCAGTAGTGACAGAGAATGAAACTGAGTTGTTTAAGCTGATAGAAGATGTGAAAAAATCGGATAATAAATATTTTAAAGAATGTCATAAAATGGATTCGTTGAGATGCTCAATTGAAGAGCTTATGATTGATCATCTTTCATTTTTAGAAAAGTGTGAACTTGATAGGTTAAAGGCTATTAAGAAAGCTACAATGGATTTTTGTTCCACTATAGGTAATAAAATAGCTATTATGAAATTACAGATTGACAAAATGATTGATTATCAAGACACTATTGATCCAGAAAATGATTTGTTGGAGTTGATTACTAATTATAATACAGGTTTATTTCAACCTAAAGTTATCACATATAACAATTATTATAACCCAGGTCTTTATCAAAATTTTGGTGTTAATTTAGAAGTAAGATGCAGATTAGATAAAAAAGTCGTCCCACTTATAATTAGCGTTCTTCTATCTCGTATGGATCAAATGTATCCAGATTTGGAGAACGATAGAATTAGAGTATCTATTTGGATTAGTCCTGTTAAATTAAGTTTAACTCATGAATTGAGAAAGAAATTGAATCAAATACAATTTAAAGACGAAAAAGAAATATTAAACATTTTAGAAGAGGGAAACTATGAGCCCGGTGTGATTGCAAGTGTGATTAAACTATATCTATTGGAATTACCTGAACCTTTGATACCAAACGAATTACTAGATATCTTGAGAGCATTGTATGAAAAATATCCACCTGTGATAGAAATAGATGAAAATGTGGAACAGACAGAAAATATAAGCAAACACCAAAATTCTAATGAAGCTAGCGATAGTAGTAATAACAACGGTAACGTTGATCAACAGTTGAGTGATAATGATAACAAAAGAGTAACAGGATTATACACAACATTATCATCTTTATCAAAACCACATTTAGCTACGTTAGATGCAATTACTACTCATTTTTACAGACTATATAAAATCATTAAAATGGCGAATCCTAACGAGGAAAACGCAACTACGTCAAAGAATGACACCAAAGTTGATAAGGATGCCTTGACTAGTGGAAATGTGAGCTCTTACGTCCCTGCTGAATATTTTGTTAAGGAAATCTCTAGAGAATTTGCAAACTGTATTATTCATGCCAAAGTGTTTGACGATAACAAGTTGGGATTTAAAATATTTTATGATCTGTTAACACATAAGAAGTTGATATTTAACCAATTAAAGAGACAAGTGTTTGCAAACAGGTCTTAGGATGTAATGTAATCTCCTTTCATCTCTTAGTTAATAGTGGAGTTTCTAACTCCACCCACATATCCATATGTATATACATGTAGATAGGTTTCATGAAATAAGAGTTTATTTAATCAAGATAACCCTAAGTTTCTCGAAGGATAAGTATTAAGCTTTTGTATATTTCTTCTCCTAACCTTTTATTTGTTTTCAAACAACAATTATAATTGAAAAAAAGAAAAACAATATAAGAGTCTTTTTTTCAATAAAAAATAAACTCATACATTGAGCATAGCATTTGTAACTCTGAGTAAATGGGGGGGCAACTAATTAAATAAAATCAAAGGCTATTATGCTTAGGCCTCTATGTGGTTTATGTAAACCAGTTAATAACTGGAGAATAAATCCCTTACAATGCATTAACCGAGTATGGAATTCTTCTGATACGGATCCTGCTCACATCAATAATTCCAATAATTATAAGGAATTACTGATGAAAGAGGGGAATTTCACGGAAGAACAGGCATCTAAGATAATTGCTATAATAAGAGACACAATCCAAAGTGGTGTTGGTCATGTTTCTAAAGATTTAGCAAAAAGAGAAAGATTAATTCAATTGACATATCAACAAAGAGTCGATTTCGCTAAATTAAGAGATCAGTTGCTGACTTCTGATAGAAATGAATTCCATAACATTGAGAACGAGTATGAAAGATTACGAAGTGATTTAGAGAAAATGAGAAGTAAGTTGAGGGAAGAAATCACTAAAGTTAATGCAGGATTTAAACTAGATCTTTCCTTGGAGAAAGGTAGGATTCGGGAAGAGAGTTCCCATCATGATTTACAAATCAAAGAGATTGATACTAGGATCGACCATGAAGTAGCTAATATGAAGACCCAAATTGACTCAGTCAAAACACAAGTGATGCAATGGTTAATAGGTGTGTGTACAGGTACATTTGCTTTAGTATTAGCTTACATAAGATTACTGTCATAAGAGAGTTTCCATTGTATATATTATACATCAAAACAACTAAGAATGGTTCATATAATGAAGTGAATTGTCTTTCATCTGTCTAATAGTTTCCTCTTTCTTTATTGAGAATATTGGTGTATAATTTAAAGTATCATGCTATTTTCAAATTTATTCATATTATTTAAGGAAATGTTATGATTGAAAAAAAAAAAAAGACGAAGGTGATAACAAAATGTAGGCACAATAATTTATAAATATTAATAATAATAATAATATATATGGTATATATGCATACGATATATATTGATAAAAAAAATAACGCCGATTAATGCATAGACTAAAATTTCTAATATTTTGGGGTCCTGATTAGTATTGAATTTTCAAAAAAAAAAAATTAAAGGTTATTCTAAAAACTTTAGTATCTACAAATTTCTTTCCGCTTTAGTGATTTACAAGTTGAATAATTCTTTTAGAATTCTAACGGTGTCATCAGGAGAAGAAACAGAGTGACCAATAGTTCTGTCATCAACGAAAATTTCGTAATCGTTACCACCTTTGAAGGTCTTATCACCAAAAAAGTGAATTTCCTTGAAACCATCTTTTTCAACATGTTGTAAACAGTAAGTCTTATCCCAACCGGTTGGAAAGACATCAAATGAAATTTGACCACCAATGGAGTAAGTTAATTTCAAATGAGAGAATTCTTTCTTTAAAGCTTCAACGAATTTAGCTCTAACTTGATGTTCTTTGTCGTATTTTTCGAATTCGTTACGTTCTTCAGTGGAAGCGTTTCTACCGATTGGGGAGATGTTGATCATACCATTTCTGAATTCTAGGAAAGTACCTCTTCTCTTTGGTAATTCTATATTAGATAAATATTTCAAGACGAAAACGGCTAACTTGTTGTATTCTTCTTCACCGATCCAGTTGATGAAGGATTGAGAGGCTTGTTTTTTACCTAATCTGTAAGCTGTTAAACCATTTTCAGAGAAAGCGTAGTCGAACTCATCCAAAACGTTTGGGCCCAATTGTTCAATTTGTTTACTTAAATCGGAACCACCAACAAAACCGATGCAAACCTTCTTTCTTAATTTGGCTAAAGTTTCTTTAACTTCATCAGAGATGGTTAATCTAGCTGGGGTTAAAGTACCATCGACATCGAAAAGAACCAAAACGTCTGGCCTTTCTTTGTAAGCAAATTCTTTTGAAGTGGACATTATTTATTTATTTATTTATTTATATATAGTTAGTTAATAAAAGATGAAAGGAAACAAAGTTTTCTCAAACGATTTGGCAATCACGTATCCTTATTTGTCTATGCAAATATATCTTTTAATAAGAATTAAAACAAGTAAAAATTAAGGGTAAGACAAGTAAATAACAAGGGCAGATAATTAGTAAAGATTTTGGGCTTGACATAGTGCATAGGTTGTTTTAGTAGTTATTTATACGTTGTTTGAAGAATATTATTAACAACCTGGCAATAAAACAAACTGTCTCTGCCTCGAAAGTTGCATGTAAATAAAAAAAGAGCAATGAAAAAAAATTTTTTTTTCCAGACACGTCAAACTTCAAAATTAACGAACAACTTAAAAAAAAAACAACAACTCTTAAAAAAAGTTTACGCGTCAGAAAATATTTTTTGAGGGTTTGGGAATTTTTCAGAAATTATTTCTCAATTAACCCTAATATTTTGTTAGGGTTAGGAAAATATTTCTTGAAAATATTTTAAAAATCAAAAATTAAAAAAATACCGACGCAAAAAAAAATTATGAACAAAAAAAAAACCGAAAACGTCGGTCGATGAGGTTGAAAAATAGATAGAAGGTAGCGATGAGATATATTAAACTAATTGGAGATGAGACCTGTATTGCGACGCACTCATTAATGGAATTACAGATTCACTTTTGACTCTTAGTTTTATTGATTTTTGATATTTGTGTTTCTGTTATTTTAATTCAGTTAAAGTTTATTCTATATATATATACATATTTTTTTTTTCTGGTACCCCATTGCAATCTGTCATCAATAAAGCATTGGTCCCTTCCTTTAAAATATACTAATGAAAAGCAGCAGAGAATTGATCCAAGAAGCTAAAGCATACCGATTCAATTCCAAAATACCGTTGAAGCTGTATTTAAAAACATGTGTAGGGATATTAGATAAAGCCCAAGAGAGTGTGCAATGTGGAGACACGGAATTGGCATTTATGTTTTATTATCGTTATGTCGATCTTTGTACTAATAAACTATCTAGACATCCACAGTATCTAACCACCAATGTCAATATGGATTCAGAACTCCAATTATACAGACAAGAATACTTACAATTGATGAAATTGGAAGTGCCAGCAGTGATAAAATTAGTTGAAGATCTACAGATACAGATTGATAGAGATTATTGTAAACATCAATTGTCTTTAGCTAAAAATATTGCAAAACCTAATAAAATTAATGCAGTAGAACCACTTGATAATACAATTGATATGAACCATCATCCAAAAATATATGTGAAAGATGGTAAGACTTCAAATACTAAATATTCATTATTACCTCCAACCTTTAATGAAGACAGATTCAATCAATCACTTGAATTTTTTAGTCCCATACCCACTCGCAGTATAGATAATAATAATAATCAGAATAATTCTAATTATCTTATAATGGGGAATACTAATAACACTAGCAATGATACTTATTTAAGCACAAGCAGTAGTGTACTGGGTCACGATAACACCAATGAATCAAATAAATCTGACCCAAATAGTAGTAGTTGTATGCTTCATTATCCCGAGTTGCCTCAATTATCCTTCCCAACATATTAATCTACTCAGTAGTAATAATAATAATAATTCTATAATAATGATCATAATAATTAATAGAGCGTGTATAATATTCATACTAATAATTAATATATATCAACTTATATATAATACCATATTAATAATTTTTTTAAATATATAATACCGTAAAAAATAATAACAATAAAGATAATAATGATAGACAGACATTAGAGATAATGGAGAGGAACGATAGGATCAAAAAATGATTGTTGGTACTTTTGTTTAACAACAATACAACGTAGAGAATGGTTGACTAATTACTCATTGTAACCAAGTTTGGAAGCTTTTCCATTTCGAGCAATTTTTCAATGTTTAAAATGGATCTTCTCATGGAAAGTTCGAACCAAATATTTATAGTTAAAAGAATGATAAGTATTATAATTAAGAAAATAAAAGGTGCTTTAGATAACAAAATGGAAGTAGCAGATATTTCCTTATAAGGATTATTCTTGTTAATATTGTTTTCTAGATCATTTTTAATTGAAACCATCTTGACAATTGGTGATGATTCTATGAATTCCTTGTAATCCGTTATTTTCTCATCTGTTTCAATAATATTATTTTCAATATAGTTATTTAGAGTTTCAGATAGTCTCCCTGTTGCCTCAATCTGGTTCTTTTTGGCACCTGATTCAATAATCTTTTTGAACCAACTTGATCCTGTCCATTCCAACCAATACGATATTCGTAATTGACAGTTATTTTTTGTACTCCACCTATACATGTATTTAGTTTTTGTGGAAAAGGCTTTCCCACTTGTCACATTTGGTGTCTTTGTTGTACTGATTACCATAATATAACCATATGGATCATAATTCACAATCATATCTTCTGCATAGCATTTGGTGGATTTGGGCCCACCTGGAATATTTAAGTATCTTTCAAAAGAATAATTCCTTATGTTCATTTCGTCATATTTTGTGGGCTCCTCAATATCTGAAGAGTCAATAGAATGCAAATAATCATAGAGAAATGAATAGTTTTTGTCACTAAACATAATCTGATATGCTTGTAACGGGGTACATGGTAAATCTACCGTTTTAAGAATATATTCATTAGGTTCATTATCTTTGGGAAAAAGGGTTTCCTTATGGATATAAGGTGGATCATTCACATATTTAGCATCATCTTTGAATCGATAGTGTCTAATAGAATTCGCGCCTATTTTCTCATTAAGGATACTGTCAACTGAACTGTCTTCTGGAAATTCATTATCATTAGAAGTCCTTTTATCATTTTGCAAATCATCATTTTGGTCTTTGGTTAAAAAAGTATCTTTATCTAAATCTGCGAATATCAAATTTTTAGACCATACTTCTTTTATTAGACAAAAAGTTTGTTCTCTGGATATAAAATTATTAAATTGAACTTTTTCATTATCGGTTTCAATTAAAATAGCATTTGGAAATAACCCAGCTGCAGAAGTCTTCTCCAAATATCTTATGTCTTTCATTGGTAAAATATCTTTAGATACCCAACCCAATATATTTGAATTAAAGCATAGACTTCTCTCAGATATATATAACCTTCCTTGATATAAAAAATCACGACTTAAAGCACAACTAAAATCATCGATAAGTCTATCATCTTTGGAAATCGACGAAAATAAAGTATGAAATTCTAAGTCTCTTTCTACTGTTGCATAATGATAATCCGTGTCAGCATATTTTTCTTCTACAAATTTTTTTTTATTGTAATTTTCATCATTTGGCTTAATAGTAGTCCTTTCATTTGAATTTGTACCTGTAACATTATTATCTTGTACATTTTGTAAGTTGATTTGCGATTTACTATTTATTTGGTTTAAATCCTTATGACTTGAATTATTACTGTGCATGTGAGTGATAATTTCCACAGGTTGTGGTGCCTTCTGTAATGGGGAGTTTACCAAATTGAATAAAGATGAATCGTTGCTTGTTTTCCTGTTTTTACTTGACTTTCTTTTTGAACTTATAGAATTGTCTCTTCTATGGCTAATAATATTAGGTGATGAAACTATTTGGTTTTTATTACATTGGTCATTAGGTGTCTTGGTAGAACTACCATCGATTGATGTGGAACTGCTTCTGAATGTGGCAAACATATTATTTAAAAAGGATGGAGATTGTACTTCATCTTCAGTAGAAATTTTATCTTTAGCATTAACCGTAGAATCATTTTCCGGTGAAACTTTAGCTATATCTCTATCGTTAGATTCTATGGAAACCACCACATTTTCATTGATACTACTATCATTTTCAATATTATTTGTGATTATTGAAAGTTGTTTTTTATTTCTTTTGGATAAACTTATCTTTTCTGATACAAACAATTTTTTATCAATATTTTTATCTCCTTTCATGTCTACAAAGTCACCTAATTTACAATTCTTATCCTCTTCTACAATATCACTTTTCAAAGTATCTACCTGTGCAAGGAGTGGTGACTTTAGCTCGTTTATAGGTTTGACCATTTTTACCTCTGATTTTTCATTTGTTTGACAACCACTTTCAATTTCATTTTTATCTTTATTATTAATCTCATTATCAGATTGGTGCCCCTTATCAGTATTTAATAGTGGTTCCCAAGAATCAGAATGATTTTCACTGAAATCAGACATAGCAAAGAAAAAAAGGACGGAGTAAAAATAGGATTAGTCTATCAATAAAAAAACAAAGAGAGAGAGTAATAATTTAACTCACAATATTATCTTATATTTCTTGATTGATTATTGCTATTATAAATGTAACCTGATTATTACGGGTAAGTGGTTTTGCTGCAATAAGTAAACTAATTAATGAAACAAATTATACTATTAAGAATTGGCCTACACTAGTAGTAGTTTCACTACCAAAGGGAATATGTTATTTCTAATCCAGGTTTGTACAAACATCATACGGTAACCACTCTCTAATAATAATATTATTTAAAAATAGATGAAGTGAAAATAACAAAAACAGACAAAGAAAAAAAAATTGGTTTTAAGTTTAGCATTTTTTATTGCAAACCCTAACTTTTTGCCTTGTAAATATATCGAAAAACATGGAAATATATTTGCAACCCTAACTTTTCTCTCGCTTTAAATTAGGTCTTGTTTGCTTTTTTCCTGTTTTTTTATACATTAGAAGATCGAAAAACGGAGAATGGGCCGGAGTTTTGAATATTGAAAGTGACATTACTGACATCAATGATTTATATATAGAGTTGATGAACCTGTGTCAATTTAGAAGGACTGGGGGGGTGAACTTACTACACAGTTCAAATGTGTTTGTATTTTATTCAACTTTATTCAAACTAATTTATATATGTATATAAAAAAGTATTATTCAATAGTTGCAAATATTAGAATAAGTTCAATGTCCCTAATTAATACTCTATTTCGGACACTAGTATTATTATTGTTATTTTTGAGTCAAACAACAAAGTCAGAAGATATTGAAAGGTTTGAATCTATTAATAAAAGAGTACCAAGGACACATACATTCCATTTTACTGTGAGTTGGAAAAATATAACGTTTCAGGATGAAAAGGGGGCAATCAAAATTAAAGAGATGATTGGTTTTAACGATGAATGGCCACTACCAGAGATTCATGTGACAAAGGGAGATAGGGTACAAATATATTTGACTAATGAATTCCAAGATAACACTTCAACTTCACTGCATTTTCATGGTCTTTTCCACAATATTGAGAATGGTGGTTCAAATCAAATGGATGGTGCTTCTATGGTAACACAATGTCCCATTACACCAGGTCAAACTTATTTGTACAATTTCAGTGTACCTTATCAAATTGGTACATATTGGTATCATGCTCATCATGGGGCCCAATATGGTGATGGGATGCGTGGTGCTTTCATTATTCATGATCCAGAGGTTCCATTCCATTACGATAACGATATTACCATCACTATATCAGACCTTTATTATAAGAATTATAAAAATACAGAAAAAGACTTTTTAAGCAGGTATAATCCAACTGGTGCAGAACCTATACCACAACATCTTTTATTTAATGACAAGTTTCATGGCGAACTACAATTCCAACAAAATAGAACCTATCTTTTAAGGTTTATTAATACTGGGTTATTTGTTTCTCAATATATCATTTTAGAAGATCATTTTTTTACTATCGTCGAGGTTGATGGATCTTATGTAAAACCAAATGTTACTAATATTCTTTACATTGCGGCTGGACAAAGAATGGGTGTTTTGGTAAGTTCAAAAATTTTTAAAAAAAAAGGAATTAGTTGCAAATTGGATGGCTCCATTAGAAATTATGCTTTAATGCAAATAATGGATGATACAATGTTAGATACAATCCCAAAGGAGTTAAGATTAAATATCACTAATGATTTAATTTATGATGACAGATTGCCAAGGGTGGACTCTTTATATTTAGATGACACTGAAAAAAATCCATGGTTTGAAAATATTTATAAGCATGCTACTAATGATTTCTATTTAAAACCATTAAATGGGGTTGAACTTTTGAGTAAATATGATAAACAAATTGTATTAGATGTTAAAATGGGAAATCTAGGTGATGGTGTAAATTATGCCTTTTTCAATAATATAACTTACGTTCAACCCAAATTACCTTTCTTAACTACAGTAGTTACTTCTGGAAAATTGGCAACAGATCCAAGAATCTATAGTGATAATTCTAATGTTTTTATACTTGAAAGAGATGAAGTTATTGAAATAGTGTTAAATAATTATGACACTGGTAGACATCCGTTCCATTTACATGGTCATAGGTTCCAAGTGGTACAAAAATCACCACCATTCAATGAGACTTTAGCTGTAAGTACTCCACAAGAATTGTTAACTGTCCCGTATGATGAAAATAGGCCTTTAATGGAATATCCAGATACGCCAATCCTTAGAGATACAGTGATTTTAGAACCTAATGGACACGTGGTTCTGAGATTTAAGGCTGATAACCCAGGGGTTTGGATGTTTCATTGTCATGTAGATTGGCATTTACAACAAGGTCTCGCAGCAATAATGATAGAAGATCCAATAACTTTACAGTCTTTAGAACAGTTAAGTGAAAATTATAAAGATACTTGTCAAGCTGCACAGATATCTAATAAAGGTAACTCTGCAGGTCATTCGAATGATTGGCTTAATTTAGATGGGTTAGCACGTCAACCTAAACCATTACCAGATGGATTTACATTTAAAGGTTATCTTGCAATATTTTTATGTACTAGTGTTGCACTATGGGGGTTATGGTCGATTATACAATTTGGACTCTCTGAGGTTATTCCTAATGATGAGGACGTTTATAACACGTTGACTCAAAAATTGAAAGAACATAATATATCTTATCAATGAAACGTTTATGTTTTTTTTTTTATTCAAAGGGGAGATATGAAAGATAGTTTCTATATAAAAAATTAAGCAGTTATAATTCAGTATTGACAATATATTGTTTTTTATTGTACTATTGGTCTTTGTCCTACTTATATATGAAATTTTGTATATATTTTAGTTACGTTAAAATACTAATAATCATAATAAGGAGGGATCAATATTTCTGTTTGTTCTTCTGCTCATTATAACAGAGTAGAGGCCAAAGATGTCAATGTTGAAGAGGAGGATGAGGCAGAAGATGAAGATGATACAGATTCATTTTTGTTCATTTCCTCATCCTTACCTTTATTCTTCTTGTTATTTTTATTTTGTCTATTTGGAATCATGAAAATAGTTTCACCTTCAGTTTGACCATAGATTAAAGGACCAACCCAAGGTTGGATATTCCAATTCAATTTAAAACTCAAATTTTTACCACTTAAGTTTTCATTAACGTCCCAAACATTATATTTAGATTTAACATTTTTCAAATTTAAAACAGAATCCTTTGGGTCAGTAATAATTTTATCCCAAAAGGTCAATTCATTGAAAGTTGTGTTCTTAGAATTTTCATATTCTGCGGTTAGATAAATAAATATTTGTTTAGTGTTCCAATTGAAAAGACTAGATAAATCTGTCTGTAAATCAAAATTGATTTTAACATTTTCCTTTGGTTTCCCATTAGTCGATCCATAATATCTACTTGTTCTTAAATATATCTTTGGCTTAATATTAGATATCGAGACAGAGTTATGGAAAGCATTATAGAAATATAATTGGATCCAAGATGTTGAGACAATGAAAGCCACAATAAGGATACCTGCTGTAATGGCTGTGTTAGAAATGGTTTGAAATCTTTGTGATAAAGAGAACATCAGTGGTTATGTAAATAAGTTGTATTTTTTGTTTTTTTTTTGTTTTTTTTTTTTTGGTTATTTAAGTTTGTGTGAGATATTCAAAGTGTTTAAACATCCAAATAAATAAGAAATGTAGCAAAATGAGTCAAGAGGTTATACATTGAAGACAAAAGTATGTACCTACAGATACTGTATTTAACATATGATTATAGTTTCCACGACTTTTCGTTGTTTTGTTTTTCTGTAAATGTTTTTTTTTTTTCCTTCGTATATTTTTTTTTTAAAGTGAAAAATGGTTAAACGGATATATCCGTGTCACTTTTAAGTGAATCGGGTGATGACACTTTGTACAAGTATAGAGACATAATGAGAAATGGAGGGCAATGCAAATAAATTGAATTAATATGCTATATGGACCGAGGAGAAAAAGGATTGACTTAATAAGACAAGTTCTAGTAGTACAGTTTGTGTTAGGAAGATTTAAAATGGAAACTGAAAAAGGAAATTATAAATGGCAAGATAAGGATAAGTTTCACATAATCAAGAAAATAATATCATACGATAGGATCAACATAAAATAACCTTGGTGGTAGTGTAAAACCATCGTAACACGGAATCACATTTAAGAGAAAGTATTTCTGTTCTAGCAACTCTTTAAGTTTACCATAAAACCACTTTATGTTCTTTATGTATTTTATATATAGAGAAAGTAAGCCTATAGCAGGCTTTTCAAGGTATAGATCACGTTATTACATTTTTAAAGTATTTTCTTAAGGGAAAATTATCTTGCAACTTGCTTAATAACTTGATGGTAAAACTTTATTTATTCAGGTGTTAGTGGATTGATTGGAGAAACTGTATAGTTGTATAAAGTAAATATATATATATATATATATGAGAAAAGAAAAAAAAGTAGTAAAACCTGTATGCACTTTTTTGTGAGTTCAACTAGTTTTCATTGGTACCATATTTGAATACTTTAAACTGGGTTAGTGTGTCCTCTTTTTCTCCCGACTTCTCTTCTGTGTCTTCCTTTCCTATTTATTGAAAAGGGTATCTCTTAATAAAGGGAAAGGAAAAAGGTATTTCCTTCAAAAGTTATTACCTGAAAGAAAAAAAATGGAAGGGAATGGTGAAAATTGTTAAAGAAGCTTCAGTAATTTTATTGAATTGGGGAATTATAAATAAGTAGTGGGAGAAGAAGTTTTGGATTTGTATATTTTGGTTGTTGGGAAAGAGACTTGAATTTAGAACAAAATATTAAAACCGAAAAAAAATAAATAAATAAATAAATAAATAAATAAATAAATAAATAAATAAATAAATAAATAAATAAATAAATAAATAAATAAATAAAATAAAGTAGTGACTATTTTTAATCAACCTTGCCAATCAACACAAACAACTACAAAGACCTAATGACTTTAATATTTTATTATTCTTCAAATGTCATTAGACCAATTGTTCCGTTTTCACTTATCCATTTCTTCAAGTTAAATATTAAATGTGTGGATATATCAAAACAGGAAGACAATTTCAGCAGTTTATTCCCATTAAAATTGACACCTGCTTTATTTGATGATTCGAATGGTTGGAAATTGACTGAAGCTATTGCAATCAATAATTATTTAATCAAAATAGGTTGTAAACAAAATGATCCATCTTTTAAAAAAGAGACCCTTTTAGGCTGGTGTATTAAAAGTGAGAGTGAAATTTTAAGATGGGAGTCAATGGCAGTCAGTGATTTTTTAAATGGTGAGGTTGATGTGATTGGACCCAATATTGGTCTTAGACCATATAATAAAGAGAAACAAGGTATTGCTACGGAGAAATTGAATATAATGTTGGATATTTATGAGACTCAATTACATATAAATAAAGGGTTTTTAGTTGGTGATCATATTACTTTAGCTGATTTAGTAACAGCAAGTTGCTTTTATTTTGGATTTAGGTTTTACTATGATTCTGAGTGGAGGAAAAATTATCCAAACATTGTGACCTGGTATCAGAATGTTACAAAATCTTCTTATTTCAATGATTTCTTTAAAGATAAAGAACTAATAGAAAAAAGAGTTATTAAAGCACAGTAGTTCGTCTGGTTTTTTTTATATATATATATATATCTTTTTTTTTTATATATATTAGTTTAAATTATTTCGTTTTATATTTTAAAGTGTTTTCTATTCTTCATCTTAAATATACCAAATTTAAATTATGTAAATATATATAAAAAAAAACAGTATTTAACGAAGAATGTTCTTCAAAAGTTAAAACACATGGGGTTCCCTTACAGAATTAAAGATGTTAAGCTACCAGATGCACGATTAAATAATTATAAAAGAAGAATAATTTGTTTATAGATACATATGTATTTATGTATGTGTATGTTAGTATGTTTATTATATATACGTATGTAAAGATATTAAAAAAGTTAATAGAAGAGGGGGGGGGGGAGATAAAAAACAAACAGAAAATTCTTCATTTCTCCTCCTTAACAACAGCCATTAGATTGATTAGTTAAACTTTGACCACCAGATAAATTGACATTATTAGAAGAACCAGAATTTGTGGAATTGTTACCATTATTTTGATTATTAGACAATTTCTGCTGTGCCATAGATTCTTTAATTTGTCTTGCCATAGTCAAGAAGGCTTCTTCCACATTAGTTGAATCCAAAGCACTTGTCTCCAAGAAGGGCATGTGATTAGCTTCAGCGAATTCCTTAGCGGTATCATAGTCGACGACACGTTTATCCTTCAAATCACATTTGTTACCAACCAATAGTTTTAAAACGGTGGAAGTGGCATAACGATCAATTTCTTGCAACCACATTTTGACACTATCAAAAGAGTCTTGGTCAGTGACATCATAGACGATAATAATACCATGAGAGCCTCTATAGTAGGAAGATGTGATAGTACGGAATCTTTCCTGACCCGCAGTATCCCATATTTGCAATTTGACAGTCTTACCATCCAATTCCACAGTTTTAATCTTAAAGTCAACACCGATGGTAGAAATATAGTCATTTGTATAAGTGTCATCAGAGAATCTTAATAGTAGACAGGATTTGCCTACACCTGAGTTACCAATTAATAATAATTTGAAAAGATAATCGTATTCACTGTTCATGTTTATATACTATTATTATTATTATTATTATTATAGAAATATAATTGGAATCTAACCAAATAAAAGATAGAAGTTAAAAGTTGACAGTAATACTGTTCATTACAACTTATTCAATATTTAACATTACAAAACTAAGACACACAATCCTAAATATGTCAGTATATCATTACAAGTCCAGGGTATCTACTACACTTTGCAAATATTCAAACCATCAATAAATTTCCCAATCACAAAATTTGAAGAAAAACAAAACAAAACACTGGGGTTTTTCTTCAAACACACACAAAACGGGGAAAAACCAAAAAAACAAAATACATAGAGAGAGATAAACAAAAGGAAGGAGCAGTGCAATTACTACTAAATACCACTACAACTAAATACTTCAGTAGTGTGTGTGTGTATGTATGTTCTGTAGACATTTACTGCTTGTTATTTACTCTGAACACAACCTGCTGAGACCATTCCATTATCAATCCACTGTTGGAGTCTCGCCATTTGCTTCTTTGTAAAATGTTGTGTGTTTGTTTGTTAAATAAAATAAAATAAAAAACAGACGGCTCTCTGTGGGTGTTAGTTTCCGTAACTGGCATCTATTTCCCCTTTTGGGATAATGTGTCCTGATACGGTAAATACAGAAGACTTGTCTTCTTGTAATTTTTGGTGTAACGCAAAAAAAAACACAAACACAGAAAAAGTAAACAAACAAACAAACAAACAGATTTTTTGGGAACACAGAGAATGGAAAGGAAGAAGAAAAATCAAGTAAAAATTTGTGTGGGAAGCCCAAAAGGTTATAACAAAAGCAAAGTATTACTATTCCATTCCCCATACTCACACTCACATCTCCACAAACTTACTTACATAATTATCTGTTAAAGTATTTCACTAATCTGATATAACCCAATTTGAACCCATAACATAGCAAACATGAGAGAAATTATTCATATATCTACAGGTCAGTGTGGTAACCAGATTGGTGCTGCCTTTTGGGAAACTATCTGTGGTGAACATGGCTTGGATTTTAATGGTAACTTGAAACCTACTGCTACCGACTTACAAAAGGATAAACTAGGTGTCTATTTCAATGAAGCCTCCTCTGGTAAATACGTTCCAAGATCTATTAATGTGGATTTGGAACCTGGAACTATAGACGCCGTGAAAAACTCCAATATTGGTAATCTTTTCAGACCTGATAACTACATCTTTGGTCAGTCCTCAGCTGGTAACGTTTGGGCTAAAGGTCATTACACTGAAGGTGCAGAATTAGTAGAATCTGTAATGGACGTTATCAGAAGAGAAGTAGAAGGTTGCGATTCCTTGCAAGGTTTCCAAATAACACACTCTTTAGGTGGTGGTACTGGGTCTGGTATGGGTACCCTTTTGATCTCCAAGATTAGAGAAGAATTTCCAGATAGAATGATGGCCACTTTCTCCGTCTTACCATCTCCAAAGACTTCAGATACCGTCGTGGAACCTTACAATGCAACTCTTTCCGTTCACCAATTAGTAGAACATTCAGATGAAACTTTCTGTATCGATAACGAAGCCTTGTACGATATCTGTCAAAGAACTTTGAGATTGAATCAACCTTCTTATGGAGACTTAAACAATTTGGTCTCTCGTGTTATGTCTGGTGTTACCACTTCTTTACGTTATCCAGGTCAATTGAATTCAGATTTAAGAAAATTGGCCGTCAATTTAGTCCCCTTCCCACGTTTACACTTCTTTATGGTTGGTTATGCTCCACTGACTGCTATCGGTTCACAATCCTTTAGATCTTTAACCGTCCCAGAATTGACTCAACAAATGTTCGATGCAAGAAATATGATGGCTGCATCCGATCCAAGAAAGGGTAGATACTTGACCGTTGCCGCATTCTTTAGAGGTAACGTCTCTGTGAAAGAAGTAGAAGATGAAATGCACAAAGTTCAAACAAGAAATAGTGACTATTTCGTGGAATGGATTCCAAATAACGTTCAAACTGCTGTCTGTTCCGTGGCTCCAAAGGATTTGGATATGGCTGCCACTTTTATCGGTAACTCTACTGCTATCCAACAGTTATTTAGACGTGTCGGTGATCAATTCACTGCTATGTTCAAAAGAAAGGCTTTCTTACATTGGTATACAAGTGAAGGTATGGAAGAAATGGAATTCACTGAAGCTGAATCTAATATGAACGATTTGGTCAATGAATATCAACAATACCAAGAAGCTACTGTGGATGACGATGAAATTGATGATATCGATAACGATGGTTTGATTTCTGGTAATGGTAATGATATGGGTGATCATTATGCTACAAATGATGCACTTAATCATGATGAACAACCAATGCAAGAGACTTTCAATTAAAAAGAAACAAGAAAGTACAAAATCTAAATAATACCATGATCACGACAAGTTATTAATAAAAAAAAATATATATATATATGTATATATATATATATATTATCCATTGGTTTTAACTGATATACCCCACATTCACTTCCCCTCTCCTTCTCACGCTACCAACAAAATAGCAGATCATGTAATAATACAAAAGAAGAAAAAATAAAATAAAATAAAAAAAAATAATAATTAAAAAGATCATTATAACTGTACTTATCACAGATTTTATTAGTATCTCCACCTTTCTTTTTGTATCTAACCATGTATCTTTTTTTTTTCTTTGTATATTTTTTTTCTCTCTCGCTAATTACATACTTATATATATATTATATAAAGTCACTACTTAATATGTGCTTTTATCTTTAATTCTTTTACATATTTTGCTTATCATATCTCTGTATCTTCCCCTATTCCAGTAAAGGATAAAATAAATACACTGCTTAATGATATTATCCTGTATCGTTAACTATAGCACCGTTAAACTAAGACAAGCAGAGTCTTTATCCCGTGGAATTAATTCAATATAGGAAAAAAAAAAAAAAACGAACCCATATCCAAATTTGATGATATTGTTTCAATTGCACTTCTAAAGATATTATATATAAGTAAATTAGACACATTTATTTATGCTTAACCAATTTGTACAGGGACATAAAATACCCCTCTGAATGATTATTGTTAAATTACTCTCGATTTGTCATTTTTTTGCCTGTGAAGAAAATTTATGTGAAAGAGAAAGTCTGCTTATTTGGAGATTTGTTAAACAACTTTACATAACAATTTTCTCTTTTGTGAGAAAAGAGGAAAATGAAAGTGGTTGGGAAAGTGTATTTCTTTGGAAGGATAAGAGAGTAAACATCCTGGGTGGTGTTTTTATTTGTCAACACTTTTATTTGTTTGAGATTGGTAGTTTTCTGTTTGAATATTGCAGAATATTTTTAATACCCCAGTTCATAGAGACAAATTATATTGCAAAACAAATCAACCTTTTTTTTTTCTTACCTATGTTAAGGTGTTGCCGTGTTGTAAATTCTTGTTCACATCTAAGAAGGTAGCTTTATTCTTTGACAATCTTAAAATAATGATCTACTTTTGCCTCTACTACCTTTATTGATTCACTCATGGCCACACATGCTTCATTATTATCGAGTATCACAGTTTCTAATCAGTTACCCCTCTTTTTTAATGGTTCAAGAAAAAGATACGACTTTAGGTACTTCATCCACATCCACCAGCAGTACTACCACAACTGCTCATTCTTTAGCCGCACGAGGTTTTGTGTTGAGTGATGATCCTTTTACCAGTACTCATTCTTTAGTAACTGTCAAAATGACTGAGCAAAGAGACATAATGCAATTATGGTCTCTATTGGAAGCATGTTTACAAACCAACAATTTCTCTAAATCTTTTTCTATATTACAATCATCATATGAGATTAAATCTCATAGAAGGCAAAATTTCATTGATGACTATAACTTGTATTTAGATGCAAGAGGACAAGATATGACTAATATCAGACAGCTTGAGAAACTGTTAGAAAAAGATTTGACGCTACATTTCCCCTTGGTTCATTATAACGATAAATCTTTAGCTATTTTGATCCATCATGCAATTAGATTAGTTCCTGAATTAGACATTTTGAAATCACATATTTTAACATACTTTAAAATTGAGTGACAATGATCATAGGATGATTTGCTCATATTTAGATATATTAACCATTAATGATTATAAAATATTGTATTCTGATTTGAAAATAATTTATGAAAAAGATATTCCATATTCTATACGAACTGTAGCTTTGAATTTAAATTCAGATGAAATAGTGCCTATTAACACTGATGGAAACGATATTTCCAATACATCTAGTAATAATACTATTTTACCATCAAATTCCAGTGATGCATCAACCAAGACTCTCTTTGATGAAGAGATTAAATCTGTAGACAAAGATGTCACAAAGTTAAGGGATGTAGATACAATCGGTATGAAAGTGGTGAAACATACTTTATTAGGTTTAACACTTACAACTACTCAAAGACAAAAATTAATGAAATTTATTCCAAAAGATTTACAAACTGGAGATGATCAAATTATAGATTTTTATCAAATATATACTTGTTTGAAAACAGAAAAGGAAAAAAATGATTTTGAAGCCATGTTGAATGATTTTAATCAAGAAAGACAGAGGGCTTTAGAATTACGTGCCACTGATGCTGCAAAGGAAAGATGGAAACATGATTTTGAAGAAGCTAAAGCTAGAGGTGATCTTTCTATTCAAAAATCCTTAAATGCAAAATTGTGGGAATGGTATATAGATATGTTACCGTTAGTGAAGGAGGAAATTGTTAAACATACAAATAAACTTGGAAATATTAATATAGATTTCGCACCATATTTGAAATTAGTTAACCCGGAGAAAATGTGTGTTATTACCATTTTAGAACTTTTGAAACTGAATTCAACAGGTGGGATCATGGAAGGAATGAGAACTGCCCGTGCCGTCATTAGTGTTGGTAAAGCTGTTGAAATGGAATTTAGATCTGAACAATTGTTAAAGAGTGAGTCGCGAATTTTCAAAGAAGTTAATAAAAAATCGGTAGAATTCAGAAAATATATACGCAATGCAAAGAATGCATTTAGATCAATGAAAATTGAAAAATCCAAGGTTGTATGGCCACAGGCGGTGAGAGCTAAGATTGGGTCAATCTTAATATCAAACTTAATTAAAATAGCAAGGGTAAGAGTAGAAGGTATGGATCCAGTAACAAAGGAAACTGTTGTTGGTAAGGCACCTGCATTTTCACATAATTACCAGTACCATAATGGTGCTAAATTAGGGATTATCAAGATTCACAAATCATTGATTAATCAACTTAATGGTGAAAGATTGGCTGCCTCAGTACAGCCACAGTTATTTCCAATGCTAGTGAAAACACGAGTTTGGCGAAATTGGAAATCTGGTGGCTATTTTTATAGTCAATCATTATTAATTAGAACTAAAGATTGTCCTGAACAATTGGCATATTTGGAGGCTGCCTCAAATTCACATTCAATTGATAAAGTTTACGATGGATTAAATGTTTTAGGTAACACTGCATGGACGGTTAATAAAAAAGTGTTTGATGTTGTTTCTCAAGTTTGGAATAGTGGGGAAGAATTTTTAGATATTCCAAGGGTTTGAGATCGTTTATAGTTACCACTGAGGCCACCAAGTTCTGTGGATCCAGGTGAAATTAATGAATGGAAACAAAGTACAAGGACACTTGTTAACCAATATTCTGCAAATAGATCTATGAGATGCAACTCTAATAATAAACTAGAAATGACTAGAGCATTTTTTGGAGAAAAAATTACCTCTCTCGTAATTTAGGTTTCAGAGGAGGTGCATATCCATTATCACTATATTTCGATCATTTTTGTAACGATATGAGTCGTGGTATTCTTATATTTTGGAGGGGAAAGAAGTTAGGTAAAGATTGTTTGAAATGGTTAAAGATCCATTTTTGACAAATCTTTTCGGTGTTGATAAAGTTGCACTAGAAGATAGAGTTGCCTTTGCTGATATGCATTTAGATGAGATTAAAGACTCTGCAGAGAATACACTAAATGGTGAAGGTTCGTGAAAGAAAGCAGACAAACCTTGGTAGGCACTTGTAACTTCTTTTAAAATTAATGAAGCCTTGAAGTGTGGAAATCCGGAAGAGTTTTATTCACAAGATGGTACATGTAATGATTTGCAACATTATGCTGCTCTAGGTGGTAATATTGAAGGTGCACAGTAAGTTAATATGTTTCCGGGCCCAAAATCAAATGATGTTTAATTTCCATATTGTTAACTTGGTTTAGAAAAGATTGGAAAAATTTCTAGAAACAGAGGATGACCCGATCACCAATTTTTTGTTGACAAGATTAACAGAAAAGTTGTTAAACAAATTGTTAGGACTTATATGGATGGTATTACAATGGTTGGTGCCGCATTACAAATAGATAAGCAAATTAGTTCATATGTTGAAGATAAAAAGGAATCGTTACATTACTTGCAATATTTGGCACAAAATGTCTTTGCAGCTATTATAGAATCCTTCCATGGGGCACATTTTATTCAAAATTGGTTAAGTGAATATTCTAAAAAAAATATCCAAGTCTGTTAGATTAGGTATTGATTGTGATACTTTTAAGACTGAGAATAAGCCTAAGTTTATGAATTCTATTGTGTGTAATACTCTATTAGGTCTCCATATTGTTCGACCGTATCATTAGATTCAAATAAGGCAGAATGAAACTAATATTCAGACTGTTTATATTAGTGACCAATTTGCTGTGAATCAGATCAATGTTAGAAGACAAAAAGCTGGTTTGGACCCTAATTTTATTTATTCATTAGACGCCTATCATATGTTGTTATCGACAAGTAAATGTACAGAAGCTGGTCTAAATTTTGCGTCTGTCCACGATTCTTATTGAACACATTCATGTGATGTTCACGTTGTGAATAAGAATCTAAGAGACCAATTGGTAAAAATACTTGAAGTAGATTTGATTGAGAGATTAAAAGAAGAATTTGATGAGAGATACAAAAATTGTGTTCAACTGGTCGAAGTTACAAGAAGAACACCTATTGTCAAAGAGATATTTGGGATAAGAGAAAAAACCTTAGTGAAAAAATTAGGGAGACCAGCAAGCTTGGCAGATGAGATATATGAAGAAAGAACAAGACAGAAATTGTCAAATTCAAATAATCCAAGAAAAGTTAAAGGAGGTGAATTCACGAGAACTACAGTCTTTGTGACAATGAGGTATGGAGAAGAACGTGAAAAATTAGATAGTTTTTCTGCTAAGGTTAGTAGCGGTATAAACATTTTTGTCCAGTTAAGATTTCCACTAATCTAACCTAATGATAATTTTGATATACGTGGTGTTAAAAAATTACATATTTTTTTTTTCTTAGGTTAGAGATTCTTTTCCATCCAAAAAAAAAAGTTTTTTTTTTGGTGTTTTTTGTACAAAATTATTAATAATATGGATAAAAATCAGGAAAACTTCTAGGAGGTAAGCAATAGGCAATATGGTTCGTTTTATTGTAACTATTTTTTTTTAAATATTCTTTTAATTATAAAGATGTTTCAATATTCTTATAAATAATTTGAATTTTAATATAACCACATTCTCGTTCGATGAGCTGAAGGGAATCACTAAGATAAATAAAAAAAGACATATAATGGTTCTATGATTGGACCAGTTATCATTGAACATTCGTTATATATATTTATATGTAGTTATTAACTAATTAATTTATATTATTTTCCCCTGTTGTTCAAAACTTTCGATTAATGGCAATAAGGGGATCATATCATTTCTATCAATAATATTAAATTCTTTTGAGAAACTGATAAAATGAGCAAATAAGGAATTCCAATGAGCCTCAAATGATAAATGGACAATTTTATCAAAGTGATGATGGTAAATATGTGCAAAGATTCTGAACATTTGAATCATAATTCTTTGAACATCTTTTAAGAATGTACTGGGGAAACTCGCTTTACGTTGAGTTGGGAATATATTTCTATCTGCGAGTTTATTATCGATCCATGCTAATGCTAAATCTATATATTGACCTGCTGGTAACGAGACTTGTCTATTATTTGCATCCAACCAAAGATAATCTGTATGTGGGCCTGCATTCATTGTTGGATATGCTTCAGGTATTATATATTCCGCAATTATACTATAGATTTCTTTTAAGTTAGTGAAGAATTCGAATACGTTAAATGCAATCCATTCTCCTATATCTAGATATGCAGGTAAGTGTACGATAGTCTTAAAGGAACCCTTTACTAAAGACGTTCTAACGAAAGGCTCACTTAAAAACATTACTTGTTGCGAATTAGATTGTTGATTATTTTGAATAATAGAAGTTGATGGTTGTTGAAAATGTCTATTGTCTCGGGGTTTATTAAACTGGTTAGACGGTATTATATTTACATTTCTTAGAGGGGATCCACTTAGATTAATAATTTTGCCATTGTTATTATTATTATTAGTAGTAGTAGTAGTAGGAATATTAGTATTAGGTTGTTGTGGCTGGAATTGTTTCTTTGGAGATATATATTTTTTTTTAGGAGACAAATTTGAGTTGTTCTGATGTGGACTGGAATATAAAGAATTTGCCTTTGTAGAAGGTATAACAGATTGAGGCAACGGGGGAGACTGAGTATTTTTATTCTTCTTTGAATTTCTACCAAAACCTTTAAAATTGAAAAATGACATCGTTAATTGATCTTCTATTTTATATTATTGTTTAAACCAGTTTTATTATTCTTATTATTATTTTTGTCCAGTGTAACCACAGTACGACAAAAAAAAAGTGATATTCTACTATATTATAAGGTACACAAATAAAAAGAATAGAAAAGTTCCCTTCCCTATTTGTGTCTGTTGTTATTGTACAGTTTAACCCCACATAAATATATTTGACTGAATTTTTATCAATTTTTGTTCGCTGTACGATGTTTAAAGAGGGGAAAAAACGTTAACTTAAAGGCATTTTTCTCGAGGAAAAAACGAAAAAAAATATTTAAATCCGCAAGTTTCTTTTCTTTTTTTTTTTTTGTTTATTTTTTGCTGTATTTGTTATGCAAAACGTGTCTTTTCGACTACAGGGAACTTTTGTGCAAGAACCGTTAACAAGTCTAGGATCTCATGTGGAAGTACTGTAAATATTATAACGCATAAGATGTCTTAAGATCTTGCTTGTGTTTCTCCTTGTTCAGGTATTGCGTTAACCTAGAAAGTGAAAAGAAAAAAACAAAGAAAAGAAAAGAAGTATTCACAAGATCATATTTTATACAAAAGGATACGCCTACATGAAGTTAACTTATTTTACAAGGGTTGTACACCTATTTAAATATTAATAAAAGAAGGAATTATTAAAATGATTAATAATAATAATATATATATATCTTTACATAAAGTTGAATTAAATTATATGTTGAAATATTTAAAGACATTAAGAGACATGGAACACCCCCGCCTCCCTGGGAAGATCCATTAATTCCTTTTTTACACATTCCCATTTTTAAATCTCTCCCATAATTCAATTATATTCACACTCAACTCAGAATATATATTTAGTTAAGAAAGTACAAAGTTTTAAAACACCATAACTTGATGTGTTGATGTAACATGGACCATCGTATCTATTCTTTCCCCTTGTTTTTTTTTTTTTATTTTTTTTTTTCACAGACCATTACATATATAATACAAGCTAAGGAACTTTATCGATTAAAATTCCCCCAAATTTTTAAATATTAAAGGTTTGAAAGTTTATTAATTTGAGAGAGAAACGTGTAACAGAATTTTCAGATATGGAACAATCCACAAATGATCAAATATGGAATAGATCAGAATACAGGAAAAATCGTCGTGCTGAAAAGAGACGGAGAAAAATAGTGAATGCTGCTTTAGAAATGGTAAAGGCGTGGGGTGGGAAGTCACTTGTTCTTGGATTAAGTGGAGGATTGTTAGCTTCCGTGATTGGTGCAGGTATTGCCGCAAGGCTTTCTATAATAGGTATTATTGATGCTACTGAATTTTTTTTTTTACCGATGTTGGTGGTACCACCGTTGTGGCAGCATTAAGTACTGCAATTGGTACTAACATTGGTGACAGAGGTATGTCTAAGTGAATGGGTAGTGTTCGTACTTTCCACTTTATTCCACTTCATAATAATCGTAGAGTCAATTTGCTCATTAGTGTGTCTGGTTGGTTCATGGGTAGTTAAAATGATAACAGCGTAGCATCATTCGCTTCTGATCTTGTAGAGAGTGACTTTTATTTATTATGTTTGGCACCGGAATTGTTAGAGTTTACAAGTAAAACTTTTCGACAGGTGTTAGAGTCCATCTTCTTGAATGAATTATTAATAACTTTTCAGTGGAAAAGAACCTTGCAAAAATTGTGGCATATTTTCGATCAATCATGAAATGTTTCATTGGGTAGAGCATTACGATAAGACTCTGATCTTAGATGATATGCTGATAACAAGAAATTTAGGCAAAGGATCTGTTTATTTTACTTGGGCTCTCTTTGTGGTCCAATTGAAACAATAGATCATAGAGGTCTATTGAACAAGATAATATAAAAGGTATTGATTCTTCCAAGGGGGGAAGATAGGTTTAACTGTTCCATTACTGCAAAGCACACCACACAAATAATAGCGTCATATTATAAACTGCTGATGGAATTGTTTTACATGACAATCAAGAAATGAAACAGTTAAAACAAAAAAGAGTGTAAGGGCTCAACTGCAAGTAGCATTCCATGACAATTTCTAAAAAAAAAAGAATCTATATATACGTATATATACATAAATACACGTTAGTTACTTAATTGACTACTCCTTTACATACTCTAAATGTATAAAACACATTATAAAATAAACTTTTTTTTTATTAATTCTTGTCTATACACAATATTTATTTCATATATAAAATTCATTAGAGACAAAAAGTACGTAACATACCACAGGTATTTATTTTTCATCTATAAAAAGACTTCTGCATTCAATTCAACATAAGAAGCAGCGTATGGAATATCAAAATTAATCATAACTTCTGGATGTAAAACACCTAAATGACCGATTTCTTGTGGTTCAGCACCTTCCTTAACTCTAAACATAACTTTTGCACCTCTACCTGGGAAATATGTAGTTAAGGAATCATCTTGTTCAATCCAATAGCCTCTTCCATTTGAGGCAGCACCGTAGTCAGCGATCCAATTAGTTCTAAAAGTTTGCATCATTTTACCCAACAAACCTTGAATGATTTCGAAACCAGAATTCTTACCTACATATATGGCACCCCAGTGGCGTTCATTATTTGCCTTTCTTTCCACAGCTAAGTTCTTGAAGACAACATCACCGGTTTCAAAGACTTTAATTGGTAACGAGTGTTTTCTGTTTTCTTTAACAGTCTTTAAGATACCTGGTAACAAGGAGGTTCTAACGACTTGATATTCCAAAGTTTTTGGATTAGCTAACTTGACGGCTTTAGTACCATCATCTTCAACTCTTAAAAACTTGAAGTTTTCATCATGAGAGCATAAAGTTAATGGCAGAACTTCTAACCAAGAAGCTTGAGAAGATGCAATTCTAAAGATGTCAGAAATTTTGTTAATTGGTAAAGCAGAAGCAATGAAATTAGCGTTCGATAATTTCCCACGCTTTGGTAAGTTATCATAACCATAACCAATAGCTGCATCTTCCATAATATCACATGGATGTAAAACATCTGGTCTGGTAATTGGAATCTCAACGTGTAAGACATCTGGATCTTCTGTGGATGGTGTAGCATGTAGAGACAATCTTTTTAAATATTTAGAGATTTCCTCTGGAGTCAATTGTAAACCTAAAGAAGAGTTGATATATGATACAGATGTGTCCATATTTCTGATACTAATATCTGGAGTAATACGAGATTGACCATTATGTTCAGAGACAACTTCGACACCTTCAACAGTAAATGGTTCGTCACAGTAACGAGAGAACATAGCCACAATTTGGTTTAAAACGATATCTAATTTAGTTTTATCAGTAGCAGTACATTCAATCAAGACATTACGTGTGTTTAAAGTTATCTTAGAATGTTCGGAGTTAATCAATGGTGGTAAAGAGCAAACTACACCATTCTTATCAGTGATCAATGGGTAAACTGGAGAATCTTCAATAAGATGAACAAAACGACCAATATTGTTTTTTTGTTGTGGGCTTTTATAATATTCAATCAACTTATCACCTGTAAATTCTTCAGTTTGATTCAATGGAACGAATTTAATATCCTTTGGTGGGACACCAGCGTAACGGAATGGTCCTTGAATAGTATCTAAGTCATGGGTACCAATAGCTACTAAGCTTCTATTTCTACAGATATTGGAGTGAAGTTTATCTTGTAGAGCAATGAATGACGCATAATTCTTTTCGTCAAAAGTAATACCTCTTAAAATAGCTGCTGCTGCATATGGTCTGACTTGTTCACATGATTTATCGATGACCAACTTAGTGGTAGGTGGTAAAAGCTTGTACTTTGGAGTTTCAGCTCTCCCTAAATATTCATTTAAAGATTGTGCAATACCTTCAATACATAATAAATCGTAACGGTTAGCACCAATATCAATCTTCAACTCTGGTTCTTCACCAAGTTTTAATGCCTCCTCAGTGGTATCTTCATCTAATTCCACACCGAATTGGAAACACAATTCATCAAATTCTTCATTGGTATAATTCTTACCTAATAGATCGAAAAGCTGTTGCTTGTTAACTGTAACAGTAGGCATTTTAACTTGGAGTTGACTTCAGGAAACACTTTAGTTCTTGCGGTATTAACTATTTTCAAGAAATAAGAGAAGAGAAAAACAACTGCAAACTAGTATAAAATAAAAGAAAAAGGTACAAAAAATGGATATTGTGTTAAATGTAAAAAAACAGAAAAGATCCAATAAATAACTAATTGAATCGTTATTATTAACTTGTTCATTCATTAGCTATAAAGTTCTTTAATCAATAACAAATTTCGAAACAAAAAAAAAATTAAAAAATTAAAAATAACGATAGAAAAAGTAAAAAAAAAATTTCACAAAAATGCGGGTAACCTGCCTATAAGAACTCTCCATCAATAAATCGATAACTTACACTAAAAAAGAATATGAGGATGTAAATGGATAAATACTCAAAAGACAGTTACAAAGGCCTGGAATATAACCAAATCGTTCGATCATAAACTATGACCGTCCGTGTTGTAACTTTTGGTTTTAATAACCAACATCACATAGGTTAGAAAGCGTCGTTATCGCCAAATGTTATATTCTCTTCTTCTTGACACTTCTTCGATAACTATTTTGAGAATATTTTGTGTAAATATTAAATATCATTAGGCTTCTCAGTCAAACAGTCAATCACTTATTGTATTTATACTTATTGATAATAATTAATATTGGCTCTTATGGGTGTAACAAATTTACTATCATCTGTTCTTGGTGTAACAAAGTTGAATGATGATAATCGGACCAAGTTTTTTTTAATCGAAATGAAGTAATACTAAGGTTAAATCTCACTTCCTAAGTTGCGGTAGATATCATTTCATCAGAGACCCCACAACTATTTACCATATGGCTCAAAATCTTTTATCTTTTATAGCACCCTATCTATGGATAGGAATTGCTCCACATAATAAAACGTTCAATTGATACCCAATATCCTTGCTAATTTTTCTACTTTTATTTAAACTTTTATTATACTTTACTAAATTCATTCTTGGTATGTCATTCAACCAATCATCAATTTCATTTCATGTCTCCTTAAAATTGTTCCTCAATACTAGAGAAGATGGTTGTAAAGAATGGCTAATATTAGGGATAGTGGCACATAATGGTAATAGTGGCGGTTTCAAATTTGTGTTATTAGGTAGCCTTGTTTCGCTGGAATACAAAGCGTTATTTAAATTAACATTAATAATACTATTTAAAAGCGAGTTAATATTTGTAGTCTTTTCGTTTGTACTTGAATTACTGACTCTCTTTAACGTAAATGATTGATCAAAACTTATGAAGCACTCTAGTGAGAAAACTACTTTTGAGTAATTATCCAATTTAACAACATTCTTATTGACATCACTACTTGAAGTTGAATCATTAACTATCGCCTTTTCGTTTAGAGTCTTTCCATACAAGTCAATGATAATGAACTAGCTTGAGATCCCAAAGATACTCTTCTCTACCTCAAAAAACTCCTTCGTATATTCCTTTTTCAATCTAATTATGGCATCCTAATTAGTTTTATCCAATGTAGATATTTTTTTAAAAGAAAACTTTTCAAATTTGTTTGGCTTTCACTTATGCTGTTGACCTTTTTTTCTTCTCATTTGTGGTGTAATAGTTAATAACGTATTTTTAGTAGAATTTTGTAACCTACTTATTCATAGCAGCAGAAATTGATTCCACTATAAGAAATATACTTATTTTATTTGTAGGTTCATTATTCATATATTTCATGGTGTCTGTTTCTTTATAATATGGACGGGAGATGAATAAGTTTTTTATTTAAGAGGTAATGAACCGAAAGTAGTGTCCCATTTGTAATAATGTGTTCGGCATCATACTAGTTAGATTTCCAGGAAGAGCAAAGTTTCTTTTTCATAAACCTGTTCCTTGATCTAAAACAGCGCTATCTTGAATAGTAACTTTACTTTCATTATTCTAATTTAGAATATCATTGTCAAAATTTCGTACTAGAATACTACAAAAAATAAAATGATTAGTTTCTTTAGGATTATCGATATTAGGAACAAAAGAAACTTTTTCTTTCTATTTTATTCATTTAACCTACATTTTATATACATGAATAGACTTTTATCTCATCAACCCAATTGAATCTAATTATTTCTTTAGATCAAGAACAACTATTCTTAATATTAAAGCATTTTCCTGGTGGGAAGATTTCTTTTTCATTTTCTATTAAAATGAATTTAGGAGATTGAAGGTCGAAGGTAAGAATCCATTCAAATAGCTTTTCAGAAGTGTTTGCATGAAAACGAAGAAAACCTAGTGTCAATTCGAAGAATATGTGAACAATTGGCCAACAAACACATTTTTTAACTTCTCCAAATCTCCATTATAGTTTCACGCTCCAAATAATCATGTGTGGCAAAAAACCTTTTTGTTTTCCTTTGAATTCCTACGGTCAAATAAGGCAAAGTTTGATATACCTGTAAGTACATTATTATTTTCATTATTCTTGAATATATCAAAAATAATAATATAAATATGGTTTTTTTGTAAGTTTACAGAACCCCATCTTGATCGTTCTCAAAAACACATATTATGTGATATAGTTTGATTTTCTGTTTCGGATGAAACATTTCTTACAATCACGCTATCACTAGCTAAACTGCAAATATCATTATGAGAATTAGCAATGTTTGTTATTGCAGATGCAACATTTGATGAAGCAGTCTGTGAAGTTAACAACTTCGGTAGAAATAGAGTACGTGGTGTAGAAATCACAATCAGGGAAAAATATAGTTGCGCTTTTGTGCATTTTAAACATTAAATATCATTTCTTAAATTATAAATTGGATATACTGTCCAGGATAGGAAAGATTTTTGCCGTAAACTATCAAGAAAATTCCAATGTTGTCTAGAACTAGCCAATTTCTTTATGTGAAAAGGGTTTGTGTTACTAGAAATGGTAGATTCTGGGGTAAAAGAAGTACTTTGGAAACTAAAAGAAGGTTTATCACATAGATTACTTGTTTTTGTTTTTTAATCAAACCTGCCACAGAAAGTACGAAATCAGTTAATTTAATATGACGTGTGGAAACAATTAGTAGTTTAACCAATATTAAATTAGAGTGATTAATTTCTTTTCGATGCGTATTATCAATACAAGATATAATTTCACTTAAATGTTATTTAAACCTTTTATCTGGTAAATACCAGTTTTCTTAAGTAATGTGGGTGAATCTTCTCCATGTGAGTATTCTATAACCAAAAACAAATTCACTTTATTTTAAAATATGGTAAACTGTTTAGCAACATAAGATATTTTACTGTGCACCATCATAATAGCCAGCTCACATTAGATGTTTTTTTTTCTTTGATTCTTATCAATGGTCTCAGAGTTTTTTGATACTTTGATACCAGGGTATTCACCGGTTATTTTCTCTCTACCTAGAAAGTAACTCTCCTGGATGACTTCACTTATTGGTTTTAAAATATCATAACCCTTTAAACTTTGTATAGAACTCTTAAAATGGCTCGTTAGTAGTAGTAAATGTAATAATGATTGGATTAGTGAATAAATACTATTAAGTTATTGTCTTGGAATAAAGAGGCATCTTCCTGTTATGAAAGAAGAATTTAGTGGTGGTTTTTTATTATAATGAAAATGATGTTTTAATACTACTTGGTCTTTGCATTAAAGAGGGCAATATTTTTCCAGTTTCAGTACTATCATTACTGGAACCAAAAGGTTTCAGTATATTACGGGTCCAAGTTATATTTTTTTAAATCTAGAAGTAGAATCAATGAATTCTACTTAATTAGGTTTGTTCTTTTTATCACAGATGTTATTCATATTAGTACTAGTTTTACTATGTCCTTTAAAGGTGTAGTATTTATTTTATGTACTTTTTTTTAAAAAAAAAAAATCAAGATATATATATTTTATCCATATTTAGTACTGATTCTAATATACTGTGGATTAAATGGCAATTACTTGTCTTATATAAATGTGAGGACTTATTCCTGTTATTTGAGTTTTGTAGTTTTATCAAACCCAGTCTTTGTCAGTGTTGACGTTGACAGTTAACACATACCAATATTTTGTAAAGACAACTTTGCAAACAGATTTCTTTTTGTCGTTTACGGTGCTTCTAGCACATAAATATTTTTTCCTCTATGGATACTATTAATCATGTTAACTTTGTCAGGGTCATCAACTTTGTTCAAGATATTTTCATTGTTTGCTATTTAAAAAATTCATGATTATTTTTTTTATTGGTTAGTAAGTTTTCCCATGATTGAATCCATTTAATATTTGATTTCTCATTTGGTGGGATTTGAATGGTCTAACTTGTTTCTTTTCTTGTTTCCATTTTTTTTTTAATTTTTTAACATTATTATTTGAATTATCCATACTTTGTCTCAAAAAATGGAATTAATTGACTCAAATTCATACTGTTACTGTCATTATTACCGGTATATTTACTGTTACTGCTCTCGTTAAATTACTGACATTTGAATAAAGCATCTGATGGTAATAATATTGATTGTCCATCGAAATAAGTGGATAAAAGAATATATTATATTAATGACATGACATTTATCTTTATATTCTTAATGGTTAAACCCTTTGTAAAAAAAAAAAAACATTTTAATGATTCTTTATAACTACTACTATTATTACTGTTGTTATTTTCAGAAATTAAATTATCATGTAACATTTAAATAACAGATTCTATCTGATGTTCCCCTATACCTATTTGACCATGTAATTACCTAACTATCAATCAGGAAAAAAAATAAGTAAAAAGACATTAACACGCACAGTTCCCTTCTTGGTAGACACGAACAGACCTTGTTAACGATATCTGAGTTGACTATTTTTTTTTATTTTTTTGTTAAATAATCATTCAAGTATGTGGTCCAGTAACCTAATTTTTTACAAGTTTTCTTAAAATGTGGATCATTAATTTGATAGAAGTTGTTCGTCATACTTGGACCAGTGGAAGTTACTACTTTAAACACAACCAAAAAAAAAAAAAAAAAAAAAAGAATCCAAAAATTCCAACCATTGTAACAAGATATAATGGATAATACCCTTTGGTTGCATTTATATATATAATAATAGGTTAGGGTTGAATTGTCAGTTTCAAATAAGTATCTTTAAGTGGGATTTAAATTGTCTTTATCACTTTTATCTGATCTGTCATCCAAGGTACACTACACTAAAAGGAATATGTAGGGATATGAAATAATGATAATGTAAAGAAAAATTGCGTTTAAATATATATATATATAGATATAGATGATACATTTTCTCTAATTTTACCAAGTTTTCTGCATTAAAGTAATCTTTCTATGATTTTCATGACAAGAAAAAAGGAAGGTAACTCATTCAACAAGCCACTTTTTCTCTCAAGGTTATTGAATCTTAATGTTGAGTGGTTTCAAGATGCTGCCTATATATATATATATATGTGTGTGTGTGTGTGTGTTAATGGATTCATGGTTTAAGGACTATTATTATTACTATTATACAGGGATACATTGAAAGAATTATATATAAGCTAGAAAACATTTAAATAGCATAACGAACATTATATATATATTGATGGACACAACATAGATACATTGCAAACTTACAACCGTTAACTTTCATTTTTTATTTATTTATTTTTTCCTGTTTCTGTTTCTGTCTCACTAATCCTCTTTCTGATCAATTTGTTTATTATATTTATTCATTAAGAAGCGATAACCTTGTCCTAGTTGTGCAGTTGAATTAATAACATGACAACCGAATAGCAAATAGTTCTTTGGTGTCACAGCCAAAGCGTATCTCATAAACACACCACTATAAATAATAAGAGCAAAAGTCATTGGACCGGATATTAAATTTGGATCTTTCTTTAAATCCAATAATGCAGCGATGGGGATGCCGAAATTAGATACAGGCCCCCAGAAATGGGTAGTGAACACATATTTTATTGTCTCTCTATTTATGTATTTATTTATTATTGATCTTGAAACTGAACGTGGAATATTGCCTGACATCTTGAAACAACAAAACAAAAATAAAACCAGAATATATATATATATATGTTATATCTCTTTGTATAGATGAATAGATTGAATTACAGTTGGATTATTCATGAGAAGTTCAA
This sequence comes from Arxiozyma slooffiae, assembly GCA_017347545.2. NCBI lineage: Eukaryota > Fungi > Ascomycota > Saccharomycetes > Saccharomycetales > Saccharomycetaceae > Arxiozyma > Arxiozyma slooffiae. The sequence continues at coordinate 483,774 of JAFHAQ020000024.1, read as the reverse complement.
ATTGAAACAGAGAGTGTGTACAGAACAAACCTACGACAACTTAAAAAATAAACATACATACCATTCTTCACGATTCAACCTTTTAGTCAATGTTTGTCTGCAGTAATGAAACTTTTACCACAGGAAGAATTACTCAAAAGCCCCTCTCTTTGTCCTCGCACAAACCCTAAGACCACAGGGTTCCAACCCTAACATGGGCTATTATTTTTTTATTCTTTATTTCCCCCCTCTCTCTTTTTTTGTTTGTTTGTTTGTCTCTTTCTTGTGACGTGTTCAAAAGTTCGAAGAGAAGCTCTCCCGGTCCTTCCCGTAACCTCTTCTATATATATATATATATAAGTAGACATTTTAAAAAAAGAATATTTAATTGGACCTGTTTAATTTAACACTGTTTTAAAACCTTTCTCTTGTACAACTGTTTATTCTTCTTTCTCTCTTAACTCATCTAGAAACTCTCTACACACACACACATACACACACACACTAATATATATATAAAAAACTATGTCATCAGTTATTACCACGACTACAGTCTTAAAGACTATAATACCAGAAGACTTTAAACCCACTTTACCACCACGTAAGAGGGCCAAAACAAAGGAAGAGAAGGAACAGAGGAGAATTGAACGTATAATGAGAAATAGACGAGCAGCTAGAAAGTCAAGAGAAAGGAAAAGATTGTATATGGAATCCATGGAGTCTAAGTTGAAACTTTATGATCAAATTTTCGATTTATTGAATGTTAGAGATCAGTTGAAAGACAAACATCCAACCCTTTTAAATAAACTGGATTCCTTTCAAAATGATAGTAACATTACTGACACTACTACAACAACAACTATTACAACTACTACTACTACTACTTCGACTAACGATAACAATACATCAAGGGAGGAACATGAATGTGAAATTGATCAATTTCATCCCTATTTATCACCATCAAGTTCCATTGTATCAAATTCAATCAACAATGATTTTGTAGATCAAGATACTTTAGTTAAACAAGATATCGAATATAAATCTATCGAGGATTTCTTCTCGTTGAATAGTTTTAAACAGTCGAATGATACAAATAATGATGGTCGGATCTCTACAAATACAATGGATTCACCTTCATTTAATGAATCTGATACTCCCTTGAAATTGGAATCTTTATACCCATTGAACTCTTTGTACCCATTGGACTCTTTACCGGATCTCATTACAAATTCTAATTCAGTAGATTTCTTAAGTTCATCAATTGATTGTGATTTAATGCGTAATCCAGCAGTTTTTATATATGATTACGATATTTTTTTTTTTATATTTTATTTTTTTTTTTCTTTTTTGAGGGGCGTGGGTAAATGATAACTAGATGAATCATTTTGTTTTATTATTATACACTGGGTGTTTTGTGTGTGTGTGTGTGTGTCAATAGGAGAAAAAAAAAATAGTTCTCTATTTTCATTTATTTGATTGCCCGAAGCGCATTCAGATGATAATGATACAAAGATCAATTCAGGTAACTTATTCGATAATCTACTAGATATGTAAAAGATCTGTGATATCTTTTTTTTTTTTGATTTATTTTTTTTTATTTTTGGACCTAGCAGTTCTCGAATTTTCAATTACATTAATGACACCGATTGCTGGCGCTTCCCTCTAAATAAAAGAAAGAAAAAAAAAGATCAACATTATTTGATTATTTTTTGTTTTGTTCTGAGTTCTTAGAGTGGAACAGACGACTCATTCAAATGTCGCTACTACAAATAAGATCGAAATTGAGTTCAATTCTTCAAGTTCCTTTTCTTTTCCAAAATTACAACAAACTATACAAAATTATATATGTATATACGATTTTAAAAGGTTTTTCTGTGTCTGTCTTTAATTAATTTTTCTTTTTCTTTTTTTCATGCTATTACTAGAGGTATGTGATCGTCTTTTACTGTTGTATATAGGCGGTTTAGCAAGTGACCAAGAACTAGGTTGTATATACTTTTTTTTTTCCTTCTTCCTTTTCTTTTTTTTCTAATTTTGATTGAATGAGAGTTGTGTTGATATATATATATTGAAATTTTGTCATAGAGAATCTGTTCTGTTTCCTCACTTCTTTCTTGATTTCTCTCTTATTATTCTACCACTCTTTTATATTATTTTAAAAACTGTTTATAAAGAATACACTTCACATATATATATATATAAACCTAGATAAGAAAAGTAAAAATTTGCCGCTATTTACGTATCAAATCCATCATCAGAAGTGATTAGAAAAAAAATACGTGACTTTAATATTGCAGGGGGGGATCTATTCATCAGTCAAGACAGAATATATTATGATTGGATGACTCTTGGTGAAGATGCAACAGAGAAGAACCTTTCAGGAATTTTAAAAGCGGTTCAGGAGGTTCAATTAAAGTCTTATTAGCAAGATAGAGACAGGAAAGGAACACCGAGTCATCTTTTTTTTTTTTTTTTAATTTAACTCTTGCTTGTTTTGTATTTTCAATTACTTTAACAGAGTCAAAAGGCACGTGCTAGCAAGTCCTTGTTTTTTTTTGGGGGGGTGGTCCATGCCCGAGTCAACAAGACTCTGTTCTCGTGCAAACAAACAAACAAAAAGAAAAGAAGTGGGGGGGAAGTAAACTACAGCGTTTCTTCAGATTTTGACTCTGTTTTCCATTCTCGAGGGCAGTCTGGGCATCAAATGTGGGGTCTGCAGGCCCCAAGGGTCGAGAAAGTCAACAAAAAAGTTGTGAAGTACTGGCATCTGTTGAAATGGGTGAAAGTTTCAATTTTAATTACTCTTCTTTTGGGTGTTTTTTATTATGATCCAATTAATCATTCGTCATATTTATCAGTTCAGCCGGAGATAATGTCAGTTAAATTGTTAGTCTTTCCTGTGGTTATATAGACTAAATATATATATATATATAAGCGAGAGTATGTTATTAGTCCTTTGAATACTCTCGATTTAATATTTCCTCTGTTTGATTACCTGTATGTAATAATAATAATAATATATATATATATATAGCTAAAAACACCATCAAACAAGAGTACAACAAACAAACACTCATATTCTTTCTCACTTTTTAAACATATATAAATATTACAAAATGGTTTACGCATTATCTGCTTCTCACAAGAAATTAGTCTCTGATCACTTAAAGGAATCTGATCCAGAATTACAAACTTTGATTGACCATGAAATTGAAAGACAAAAACATTCTCTTGTCTTAATTGCCTCTGAGAATTTCACTTCTACAAGTGTCTTTGACGCTTTGGGGACTCCCCTATGTAACAAATACTCTGAGGGGTATCCTGGGGCCCGTTACTATGGTGGTAATGAATACATCGACCAAATTGAAACTTTGTGTCAACAACGTGCTTTGAAGGCCTTCCACCTTACTCCCGATAAATGGGGGGTCAACGTCCAAACTTTATCCGGTTCTCCAGCTAACTTGCAAGTGTATCAAGCTCTTATGAAACCACATGAAAGATTAATGGGTCTTTATTTACCAGATGGTGGTCATTTGTCTCACGGTCACGCGACTCCAACTAGAAACATCTCTGCTGTCTCCACCTATTTTGAATCATTCCCATATAGAGTCGATCCAGAGACCGGTATCATCGACTACGACACTTTAGAGAAAACCGCTATTTTATATAGACCAAAAGTCCTTGTAGCTGGTACTTCTGCTTACTGTCGTCTAATCGACTACAAGAGAATGAGAGAAATTGCTGACGAATGTGGTGCTTATTTGATGGTCGATATGGCTCACATATCCGGTTTGGTCGCTGCTGGCGTTATCCCATCCCCCTTCGAATACGCTGATATCGTCACTACCACAACTCACAAATCTTTAAGAGGTCCTCGTGGCGCCATGATCTTCTTTAGACGTGGTGTCAGGTCCGTTGACCCAAGGACAGGAAAAGAAATTATGTACGATTTGGAGAACCCAATTAACTTCTCTGTCTTCCCAGGTCATCAAGGTGGTCCACATAACCATACAATTGCTGCTCTAGCTACCGCTTTGAAACAAGCTGCTACCCCAGAATTCAGAGAATATCAAGAACAAGTTATTAAAAATGCAAAGACTTTAGAAAATGAATTTAAGAAATTAGGTTACAGATTGGTTGCAGATGGTACCGATTCTCATATGGTGTTGGTCTCTCTAAGAGAGAAAGGTGTCGATGGTGCTCGTGTTGAATACATCTGTGATAAAATTAACATTGCCTTAAACAAAAATTCTATTCCAGGTGACAAATCTGCTTTAGTTCCAGGTGGTGTCCGTATTGGTGCTCCAGCAATGACTACTAGAGGTATGGGTGAAGAAGATTTCGCTAAGATTGTTCAATATATTGACACTGCTGTTAAGTTTGCTGAAGATGTTCAAAAGAACTTACCAAAGGAAGCTAACAGATTGAAAGATTTCAAGGCTGCCGTTGATGCCAATCCAGGTGATTTGCCAAAATTAAAGGAAGAAATTTACAATTGGGTTGGTCAGTATCCATTAGCTGTCTGAATTGGAACATACAGTACAATAATAGAGATGCCTATAATTTTCTTTTTTTTTTTGTCATTATGTGAAGTATTCTTTGACTACAGTGTACAATTGTTGATTATAGAATAAATGAGAATCACATTGTTCTCATATCATATAATTTATGCGTTTGTTTTGTAATGATATCTATATATTAATAATTCAATATAATAAGATTTGTGTATACGTACTTTTACTTTTTTAACTGTAATCAATTAATTTAGTGATATATATAATTTACAGAGTTATATTCTATCATTCATCCATGTTTTGCTTAATTTCTTTTAAAAGCCTTGTACAATCCCATCTTTTATCAGATTGTAAATGCATCATCCCCAACATACAATTAATCATTTTCAACTTTAAATCTGTATCTAATATTTCATTCAACTTAGGTAAATATTGCAATATTCTGGAACGTTGTTCCATTACTGTTAAATTAAAAATATATTTTCCATCCCCCTTCTCGCCAAATATTCCAATAAATGCATCAACAGATCCATATTTTTTTACTTCTGACCATTCTTCCAATGATGGGACTCCCAACTTTTCAAATATTGATATTATCAATCTAATATCACTACCATTTCCATCTTCAATAATATTTGATCCATTGTCAAATATTGCAGGAACACAGGGAAATTTGCCTTCGGATTGAAACCATTGGGTCACAATAACCATTAAAGACCATATGTCTACTGCAGTAGTGTAATTCTTGCAACTGAATAATAATTCAGGTGCTTTATAAAATGAAGTGGAGATATCTGTAATCTTATTATCTAAAGGCTCTTGAATCAATTGTTTCAAATTTTTTGTATCGTATGATATACCAAAATCTGTGATAACTAAATGTATAGGTTCTCCCATACGTATTAAAATATTATCTGGTTTAATGTCTCGATGGATTATACCTTCTTTATGAATGAATGATAATCCACTTAATAACTGGATAAAAAAATTCAAACAATATTTATTCACATCTAAAGTGTTAACGTATTCTACCGGATTAGACTCATCACCATCATAATGTTGTTCTTCTACTCCTAAATTATAATATGGGTTAAATTTTCTCTTCGTTCTACTGTTATTACTCTTCTTTAATTTCCAATTATCATTCATAAATTTTTGTAATGTGGATGGGTACCAAAGGAAACACAATGCCAGTTCATCGGTAGATTTCATTTCATAATGCTCAATCAATTTAATAACATTTCTATGATCTTCAGTTTGTTCAGATAATCTTTTCAATATTGATAATTCAAACCTTGGATTATGTGGTGGGATACAAATATCTAAATCAATACATTTAATAGCATATTTTGAATTATATCTATATATTCTAGCAAATTTCGTTGAACAAATTAACTCAGATTTTTCAAGTTTTTTATCACTATGTAGGAATGTATCAAGAACCATTATTCTTTGTAGTCCTGTCTTTTAGACTGAATACTCAAAAGAGAAAGCTTTGTTGTAACATTATAGTGTTTTCACTTAGCTTGTGATCCAATAACATCTTTTAACTTAAAAGAAAAAAAAACACATTGATCAAAAATTAAAAAAAAAAATGTGTCTATGTTAAAATCACTTTATTAAGAAAGCCTCAAAAAACAAAAAAAAATGTATACCTGTACATAAATATACATATGTATAATAATACGCTCTATTTTTCATTTAATCTGAAATGTTATTGTCACGTTTCAACCAAGCAAGAGCCAATGGGTGTAAACTATCCACTTTACTTACAGAAATCTTTGGTTTAGAATCTTGATTATACCTGATTACACCATTTCCATTATTATTTGTACCATGAATGTCAGGCAAAACAAATTCCACATCATTTTGATAATCTATTTCTTCTGCAATAAAACCGTCCTTAATATGAATAATCTTGTCGGGCCATTTAGCTAATCCATCAAAGATATGAGTAGCATATATCACAGAACATTTACGCGTCTCGGTCTCTTCTTTTAAAAACTGTAATAACCTAGATCTAGCAATAACATCTAAATCCACAGTGACTTCATCCAATAACAGGACTCTCCATGGTTTCAAAAGACCCATCACTAATTGCACACGTCTTTTTTGTCCATCAGACAATCTATGCATCCTCCAATTTAGATCTACTTCTAATATTTCAATCAATTTTTCTCCACGAGCCTTATAATGATTTAATCCAATACTCTCCAGTAATTCAAGCACACCGATGTCTCTATTAATAATACTCATATGGCACCATTCTGTACCCAAATAAGTGGTAATTTGGATATCTGCATCACCATTCTCCTTAGCTGAATTAATTTGCATTGAAATCGGACTGAAGGGATCCAATCCATTTACTCTAATTTTACCATTTAGACAAAGATGCTTCCCACTTAATAGTTTCAATAGAGTTGATTTGCCCGCGCCATTTGAACCAATCACTAAAGTTCTCGTGTTCCATGGTATTTTTAAATTAATATTTGATAACGATGGCTTAGGGGATGAATGAAACGTATATGTCAAATTATCTATTTCGGCAGCAAATTCAGCCATATTTAAATGCTATATATGTATGTTTGTGTTTGTTTAATAGGTAAATTGGAAATAAAGTTCAATATCTTATCTTTTGTTTTGCATATATATATATATATATCTGTTGTTTGTACTTAGGTTTGTGTATCCAAAGTTAACTAGCCTAATAAGCAAGTAAGATAGAAAGAATATACAGTGGTTCTTCCTATTAAAATCAAACAACTTAGCAACAAAAAAATGTTAAAAGTTGGGTTTAACTGTTTTGAAATTCCGGAAGAAAAAAAATATAAACACAGAGCAATATCAAGGCGGTGATAAGTGATAGTGCCATTAGCCAAGTGTATATGTATTGATTATATATACACACATGAATAGATTATATTCTGGTTATATTTAACGATAAATTGTTGTTATCAAACAACCATATATATATATATATATATAGTTGGTTATCTTAAAGAAGAAGTAAACTTCTTTTTCACCTTCAGTAGAATGTTTTGAAGTATCATATTACGACATATTTTGAATATGAATTTACTATTACCTTGAATAATGTGTTTCACTAATATTGCTAATATGGCAATAAAAACAGATATTTTGATTAATGGGGGACAGATTCGTATATTGGTCTTCTAATACCTTGAAAAGAAAGTGGTATTTTGTTGTCAATATAATTTCCTAATCTGCGTCTCATCCATGTCTTTACGTATTTTATACATTTTTAAACCCTTATTCATTAATGACTTCAAGTAAAATTTATCATATACTTTAAATTGGAAATGTCTCAAATTATAATTTGTTGTAGTGGTCAATAATGGACTGTATTTATTGTTCTTTCGCTTCAAGGCTGGTGTTTTAATCTTGTCATTAATAAAATCGGATCTAACCTCATGTAAAATGACATACCACTGTTTTAAGTGGTATTGATTATTCTGAGTGTCTTGAAAACTTTTAATAATTACTTTTTAAATTGATGCATGTGTTAAGTCATTTATATTATCAAAATATTCCAAATTATTTTCATATTCCTTTAACAATACTTTTTTGTTGTTTAATAAAAATTTTGAATAAATGACTAATGGTATTATCATAGATTGACTATAGATAATCATATCAAATATTTCATATATTAAATTAAATTCATCTTGGTAGTGTTTGTTTACTTTTGGTTTAAAATTGTAAGAATATATCGTTAAAATACTACTAATCATATAGAAGAGTTCTTGCTTATCTAACCTTAATTTATTGACAAATTTTTCATGCACTTTCATTAAAATTTCCGGAACAATCTTAATTTGATCTATGGCAAAATCTAATGAATTCATCATAAAATCTCTTAAATATGCTAATATGAATATTTCTAACATTGATGTATTTTCATTAATTTTATCCTTATATTCGTTTTTTGGGGATATCTTCATAATAGATCATAACAAATATTGAGGCAATATCATGAAAACCTTGATAATAATGTAATTGAGGATTTCTTTGTAATACATTAATAATAATGTCATGAAGAATTTGCTTTAATCTTTTTTTTATAATTGGATCTTCAATGTATTCAAAAGATCTATTTGTATCTAACTTTGCTTGATTTTCATCTATATGGCTTGACCTAACGGCTTTAATTTTAATTAACACGTCATCTTCCCCTTCCACTCTATTTAATTGGCGATTTAATATATGATACCAACATTTTCTTCTTATGGAATTGTTAATAAACCCAAATTCTGTGATACCAAGTAACAATAAAGTTAAATTTTGTACTTTTGAATTATTGTTAGTGGTTATCGAACTTAATGTCTCAATTATTATTTTTAATTTAAGATCATTTGTCTTACTTATCCTATCTGATTGATTAGTTGATTCAAAATGATTATATACAGAGTTTAGCATAGTAGAATAAAATATCTTTCTATTGATTCCTTCTTACTAACTCTCTCAACTCTTAAAATCCTATTGACACACCATATTATCTAATAATAATCGTTAAAAAGAAACAATCCAGTGGAATAAGAAAACACTTTTTTGTTATTATATAAGTGTTGTCGTCCAATGCTTTGCATTTTTATTTAATCCTTTATTTTTTTTTTCTGTTCTAAATGTCCAATCTATGTGGTATAATGTAGTTCTTATTAGAGATATTTGTTACTGGTTAAACAGGGTTAAATCAAGAATAGGTCACGAATACCTTTATGTGTGGGTGAGTCAACAAGATTATGTGAATTATTATTTGCTCTTGAAATATTATTTGTCAAGAAAGGAAGAAATGGGGAAAGAATTACGGTAATGTTAAATTGTTTGTTGTTACTTCAGTAATTGAAAAGAGTAATACATCAGAATGTATATATGGCAGGTAAACATCCTATTATTACTCCAAATTTCGTTAAATATGGTTAACTATAATGGAGTATAGTTAGCAGGTAGTATATATTCAAGCAGTTATGATCTTTTTTATGATATATTAGTATAAGACAAGATTCTCTTTAAGTTTGCTTTTTGTTGAAGGTAGTGTTCGTAATGTTTTAATATATAATAATTATAAAAAAAATTAAGCCTAATAGGCATGTCATTTTATTGAAGTTTACCCTGTTTCAAAATAGAACCAAACACCTTGTATTGGTTTGACAGTCATTGTTAAAACGAATGATTCAATAAATATGAAACACTTTAGGAAATAATAAAATAACTTGTTCCAGGTGTTATAATAATGACTGCGTACCCTACCTTAACAAAAATAAAGTGTCTATTCCTTTTTCTCTCTTACTATTTAGGTTTCATATTAATTAACTTGAGGTGTATATTGTTGGAAAACATGTAATTATCCTATTTGGGTAATTTACATGAAACTCGTATCTGAGTAAAAATCTTCTTTTTGCCTTTAAACTTTACGCACTTTGAAATAATGTAGAATTAGAGTATTCATTAACTATGAGAAATTGGTTTTGTCACATTTAATATATCAAGGAAACTTTTTCTCTTATTTAATGTTCTAAGTAAATTTATAAATTATGAATAATCATATAATAGTTGAAAAATATTAAGTTGCAAAAGAACTATTAAAAAAAAATAAAAAGATACCCACACACATATATAAATATGAACACATCTAATGAAATCATAGATTTGGTTTTCGATCCTGCTTATAACCCATCGACAGGAAATTTAACATTCTTATCAGCTTATGGTCCTTCTAATATAACTTTTGGTGAATTACAATATTTAGTCAACATCAGAATACGACAGTCTATTGTATTTGGGGTGTGTTGTGGTGCCTCCATAATCACATTCATTATTCTGTGGTTGGTGTCTAAGAGAAGGAAAACTCCAATATTTATTTTGAATCAGTTGTCATTATTTTTACTGTTCTTACAATCTGCTTTTTATTTTAAATATATTCTGTCATCTCAGTCTTCTGTCACTTTAGCCGTTGACACAGTTTCCCCAGATAGTTAATAAATACAATTTACATATATCTGCTGCTGCTGATGTTTTCAAATTGCTATTAGTAATATGTATTGAATGTTCTCTTGTCTTTCAAATTAAAGTCATGTTTTCAGGTGACAGTTTTAAAAAAACTGGCTACTTTCTTTTGATAGTCTCAATTATTATTGGGTTAACAACAAGTGGTATGCTTTTAACTGCAGTTATCATAATAATAAAGAGTCTTTATACTGGTTCGATTAATAAAGGTAATAAATATTATAACATTACCAATATCTTATTTGCTAGTTCAATTAATTTTATGACATTTATCTTAGTCATTAAATTGATTTTGGCTATACGTGCAAGGAAATTTTTAGATTTAAGACAATTTGACAGTTTCCATATCTTATTGATTATGACATGCCAGTCACTTATTGTACCTTCTATTTTGACAATTTTAGCGTATGCATTAAATTCTGATACGGAGGTATTAGTCTCCGTGTCAACTTTATTAGTGGTTTTATCTTTGCCGCTATCCTCCATTTGGGCAGGATCCATTAATACAGCATCAAGCACCATAAGTTTTAAATCAGATACAACCTTGACTCCTACTGGATTTTATCCAACTGGAAATGAGGATGAGTCATCTCCAAGTACAGATATCAGTCCTAGTTCAAAATCCTTTTCACCAAGCATCATTAAAAGATTCATTCCAGGAAAAAAGTCGGGTACTAACAAAAACAATACAAAAAGACACTATAATTCTTCGAATCTAGTAAGTATCCACAATGGGAAACAGAATAATATGGAAGAGGTGAAAGAAAATATCTTCTATGGTATATCGTCGGATCCATCATCCGTTAATTTGAAAGCTAAGAAATCAGTGACAGGGAAACAAACCATTGAGTTATCTGACACAAAGGATGACCCGTCATTTACTATGTATACACCAAACACGCAGGATGATGTGGAAGCAAGAAAGTTTTGGTTAGCAAGCGATGAATATAGTGATTCGAACAAATTACTAAATTAAAAAGTGTTATGAGAATGGATGTTAAATCTTAAGGAGTCTTATTTGTCCTTTAATTAATTAGTAAAGTCTATGTAGGTCTTTTTTTTAAATAAATTTTATATTCTTAGCTCATCAGCAGTAACTCTAAAGGATATTATAAGTTCAATGAATCTTTTAATTAAATATTGAGACATCCGTAAAATAACCATCCACTTAGTATATTTGTAATATGGTGTAACCAAAAAAGATTTCTGATCCCATAAACTGTCGAGAAAAATGCAATATAAGCAACCAGTCCCAAGAGAATGAACCAATCAATGGATTTACGGTAATTTGGGATGCGGAATTTTGAGTTAATTACTATGAGTAATATAAAAGGAAGTATAGCTAAGACATTGTGATGGGAATTTAATGTGGTCTCCCAATTGATGGCAACATTGTGAAAAAATACTATAACAATAGGACTACTAATAATTGCTATAACTATTGAAAATAATAAAACGGAAATGTTATAATTTTTAACATTCTTCCAAAACAAATGTTCATTTCCATTTTCTCGATAGTAATGAACTATCGTCCTGAGGCATGTTACAGACTGAACAATAACCATCAAAACAAATGCCAATTGATAAGGAATATAGAAAACTACTGCAGTTAAAAGTATAATACAACCTATAATTCTCTTTTTATCAAATACTTTCTGATTCACAGTATGAACATTTGAATCGTCACTTTTTAAATTAGGTGTCACAACCTTGGAGATTAGGTATTCAACAATGTCAACAAACTTCCCTAAAAGAAAAAATACAGCTATAGTCATAAAGGTAAACAGTAATCCAATAAAACTGGAAAAAAAATCTCTTATACCCAAATAATAATAATTATTGAAGATATGGAACTCTTCAGAGGCAAAAGGATCATTTAACTTCACTGGATCTAAGAGATATAATATTTTCTCAACTGATTTGTTATTAACTATAGGACTTAAAAGGACAGATCCTAATAGAAGCACAGATCCAAACCTTTGAGTGATAATACTGAGAGCTTCTGGAAAACTGATAAATTTATTTGAATTTTTGAAATAATAAAATTGATAAAATAAAATAAAAGAAATAAATGTAGCTAAAAATGAAACAATTGCCAATCTATACCTTATAAATAATAACTTCAACGTCAAACTCCAATAAATTTTTAGGTACATTTCAATATCTGTTTCAGGTGGAATTGTTAAAGTTAAGGATAACATTCTCGTTTGAGTTTCATCAATGGGAATAAATGGGGCTACATTATGCATCGTAATTCCAAGTTTTTCCATCTCTCTAATGTTGACATGCCATTTAGTTTCAAATGGTTCGAAAGTAGCTTGCCGCAAGAATGGTTCAAAGATATTATTATCATTTTTCCGTTTGGAAGATACAATTAGTTGATATGATATTAAAGAATTCCAGAGATTGGGGAAATTCCATGTTTTAGTGATAATACCCATTCCTGACTGTAGTGATAATTTTTCACCTCTCAATAATATATCTAAAGGTTTTGTATTCCTGATTTCATCTCTAGCTTTATCAGAGAGAGCACAATATAAAAAGTTTGAATTTTCGATTTCCTCTTTTGTCGGTCTTTGAATAATGATAAAATTGTATTTCTCCAAAGCATTATCTGATATAGATAACATTTTGAAAGGGGCATCATTTTCATCCCATGACGAATCTGCCGGTGACTGAGTGTCAATAGTGGATCTTGGAATAGTTAATATATCTTCGTTGGCTGATACACATTTAATATTGTTTGGAGAACCTATAATAGGCGCTTTCTTGCAAAATGTAACACGAGGATTATGTACTGATGTTAATAAATTAAAAGTCCAATCATGTATGTTTTCATTCGAAGGTAAAATAATTTTTGTGTATTCTGAAATTGAATCATAATTCTTTTCATCTATATTTAAATGTGTGTTACCCTCTAGAATGTTTACCCCAGATTCATAAGTAACATCAGGGATTTTACTAGATATTTCTGGATTTAATAATGGTTTATCCTCTTTGACATAATTCTCAAACCCAGATAGTAGATATTGTTTTGAAATATTAATTCTTTCTTCCAGTGATTTTGTTTTAGAATGGCTAGTACTATCAACTATTTCTAATAGTAATCTAGCTAAAATATGTCTTAATTGTTTACACCAAACGATAGCAAGGTGATCGATTGGTGTCCAAACGTTTGGAATTGTGGTAGTAAAAGTTGTGAACCCATTTTCAGGAGGTATTAAATCAGCTACAAATGCATAATCAGCAGGCAAAATATCGTCAGAAATACCGCCAGTAATAGAAATCAAAGAAACATTTCTACTGAAAAACGAATCCTCGTCATTAAATTGAGCCACCCAATAATCATCTATCTTCCGGTATATTTTTCAGATATCACCGTCAAAGGTCACTGGTGATACGGCGTGAGGACTGGATAAAGTTAAAATGGTGTTGATAGAACCAGGAATATGGTTTTCTAGAGTCATCATTAATCTTGTCACAATCCCACCCATTGAATGCGCTACGATTATTACAGACTCTGGTAAGGGCATGCCATAAGAATTTGATTCCTCATATAAAGATAATATATAGGAGATTGCATCATTCAAATATTCTGCTTGATCTAACATAGTCTGTCCATGGAATGCAGTGAAATCTTCATTAAAATCGGCAGTGAAAAAATCTAAATTTCTTGTATTAATTTTATTGTCTAAGATATCTTTGGATTCAAAATAAATATTAGCGGCTTCAGCAGCGATCGAACGAGCTTGCTTGAAACTTCCTGCATTTCCTGGTATAAAAAGAACAGGTATCCCATCCAATTGAATTTCATTATCACTCAACGGTTCTTTGTCTTTCCCTTGTTCTCTATAAAGGTATAAATGGTATTTATGGGCTAGTCTTGTAAATCTTGTATCAAACCCATCGACTCTGGCATACGATGGATACATCCAAATAGGTCTACATTGTTGTTTATCAGGTCCTGTAAATTGTAAATATCTACTTATCATAAGTAATAAAGCAATAAAAAATATTCCAATATATGATATAATTCTAAATTTTCTGCCATACAAAGGACTACGGTATAAAGTTTCATCGTCATAATTATTATTTTCACTATGATTATTATTATTATATGTACGATTATTTACATTGTTTATTCTTCTATAGCCTGCTAGAAAAGACCTGCAAGTTCTTGAGAAAATGTTTCGAAACCACATTTTTATAATTATACCACCAACTAACTAGTTGAGGTTAGAAGTAAGTATACCACCTAAATGGATCCCGGGAAATTTTTATCAATGGATAAAAATGTTGAACCTATCTATACAGGCAATGTGCTTTTCTTTCTTCTCTTCAATGACAATAACTGTTTTTTCTTAATTTAGAGGTTCTTTCAACTTCGAAATACTTGTTTTTCAACTCTTTAAGAGAGTTAAATAATGATTTTCTACAGGGACTAATCCATCGCCGCAAAAAACTTTTAAGAGCCAATATATGATCTCGGACAAGTCACAGTTCTAATCATAATGGTACAAGAGTATACGAATGTCACTTTCTTTTTCAGTATTGTTAAGTGGATGGTTGGCAGGGAGCCTTTTCTATTGTCGCTACCCTAGATACTCTAAGTAATTACGGCCTTGATCAGAAAAAGGAGAGGTAGAAACATGATTTATATTATGTAATGTCTTGTCGTTATTGTCTATGTTTATATATATATTTAAATAAACATTAAATTAATCTTTATATATATCATAAAAAAAATTAGGTTAATAGATAGATGCATGCAATATTTCGAAGTATGTGTCCTTTAGTGAAAAAAGATAATTTAAGGACGATAATAGTGGTTAACAAAAAATAATGTAATAATACAGAGTTTGGTACTCTTGCTTTGCAAAAGAAACCCGAAATAGAATGTATTGATATACGAAATAGAAATCAACAATAAAAATTAATAGGAATAATAATAACATGAAAAAAAAAAATAGTCTTAATGCAGCATAGTGTGGTAATAACAAACAAGTAGACGATAAAAATAAAGAAAGAAAGAATTAAAACACGAATGTTACATTGAACCATTTATGTATTATTCGTCTTATCCTGTGACATGTTAGGTTCTAAATTTTCATTCTTTACTTTTGGTATCATGGATGTTTGTCTTGAAGTATTAATGGATTTTTGATTTGAATTTGATGAATTTTTAGAGACGGTTTGGATCTTGTGTAATTGTTGCTTTTGAATCGCATTCTTTTGTTGTTTTAGCTTGTTTATATATTCTCTACGATACTGTAGAGTAGCTTTTCTTAATTGTTCATATGATTTTGTTCCTAACACGGTACCGAACCTGATTACTTGTGTCTGATTGGAAATTTGATTTAAATGTGACGGACTCTGTGAAAACTTACTACCAAATTCATTCATTGGGGAATCGTATTTCCATTTATCATATAGTCTTGTCATTTCATCAGCTTTGGATTCATATACATCGATATATTCATCAGCTTTACCTGTTTCCGCTTCAATTGCATCGAAATCAAAGAATTGACTCATCATTTCATTCGCATCGTCAGCAACATCAATTGAATTGTAATTTGGTTTTCTATCAATGTACTGAATGTGATTACGACCAAACCTCCTCCTAAATTTAACTGGATGTTCTCTCGAATGGATCTCATTAGGTACTTGGAAGGGGTTAAAAATTTCCACTTTTTTAACATTTGCCAAATTGCCACTAGTTATTTGTTCACCATCTTTACTAAAAACATTAACATTTTTTGTGTTACCACTAAGATAACTATTGAAATCTGGAACATAATATGAATTATCAACGGAAAATTTAGAGGATGCAATTGATGTAAAAGGAGCTGTTGTTGGATCTACATGTTTTGGTAAAGTAATATCAAATACTGGGTTGAAGGGATCGTCAGTAAGATTAAAGTATTGGTCGCCATCCTCAATTTTACGTTTCTCCATTCTATCATGGACGAATTTACGTGCATTTTTCTCCTTTTGATTCAAGATGTTATCAACATCATTAAGAACAATATCGGGAATCTTACAAGATGGTAATTTAACGTAGACATAAGTGGCGATAGATGATTTTTGTTGTGATTTTTGATCTTGTTTCCTTTGAGATGAATTCTGTACCTTAAGTTTTGTTTCAGATTTAGAGTTAGATGAATTACTTTGTAATTGTTCTATTTGTTGTTTAGTCAATTTTTCACCAGTCTTTGTAACCAACTGTTTCTTTGTCAATTTGTTTCTACCGTTACGTTTTGTAGTAGTAGACCCAGAAATAGTGGTTGTGGTCCTATCAGTTAAATTCGTAGATAAATTATTGTTATCATTCTTATTATTTAAACCGGTCTCCTTATTAGTTGATATAGTTGAAGACTCATCACCATTCTTAGATTTAGACGTGGCTGATTGCTTAGCAGCAACCTCTGCATTCTTTCTCAGTATTGCTTCAGCTTCTTCTTTTTCAATTTGCTGTCTTCTTTCTATTGTTAAAACGTTGGGACGTCTTCTCTTATGGTTAATTAAATCATCATCATCACCACTAATATTCAAAGACCGTTTCAAATCTAATAATTTCAACCTATCATCGAAAATTTTACATTCTTTATCCAATAATTTATACGAATTTAATTCACGTTTAGCTACAAGTAAAGCCATATTTTTAGCATGTTGTAATTCTCTACATAACAGTTTCAATTTATGACTATTAACGACGTCGATTCTACGAGTCTTCCTTGGATGTCTAACTTCACGTCTACGGAAACAAACATAGGGATCAACTTCTTCTCTTTCGCCAGGTTTTTCGAATTTCAATTGTGGGAAGATTTCGCCGCCATTTGCATCAATTTTTCTTAATTTCCAGTGGTCGTAGATGTCGTTCCCATAGATTTCGATCAACTGAGTGACTGGTCGTACAGTGTCGATCTGTGTTGAATCGAATTGTGTCAAGAATTTCTCATCTTTTGAATAATCCAACTCATTAGCAAGATTCGATTTTAGACCAAGGTTCTCGAAATCCAGTTTCAATAGAGTTGGTTTCAATTCAATAAAGGATAGGATACTCTCTGGGTCCATGGATAGAAACGGCTGTCTCTCCTTGATGGCATGTTCGAAAGCAGCACATAACAATTCGAATTCATCCTCATTTAAAGGTGGTTTAAGGGTAGAAACGGAATTAGAATCAGATACATTTTGCAAAGTTTGATTATAATTAGTCAAAAAAATGTCATCCTTTTCGTCCATATTATAACTTATTCCACAGCAATCTTCGACAGTAGCAGAGAATTTAATGAAGCTATTTGATTGAGCAAATTTGCCATGATAAAAGGAGTTGAATTCGTCCCAATTCTGATGAGTGGAAGGGGTTGGAATGTAAGCTTTTCCATTATTATTATTATTATTACTGCTGGTCTTACCTTTTTTATCATCAGTGGTAGTACCATAATTCTGGTTGAATAAGTTCTGTTGGGTCAGTATTCTATGTAAATGGACTTCGCCTTCCTCACTCTTTTCGACACCAGTCTCGATATTGTCTACGACATCACGTTGTTGCAATTCATTTAGATCTAAATTTTTCAAATCAGCAGGCCAAAAAATCTTCAGTTTTTGTTTGACAGAGATCTTCCTATGCCTAGACCTTGTGTGTAGCACAGTTTCACTGACATTAGGAACCGGAGGGGTACCAATTTTATCATTTGCACTAGTATTAGAGCTGTTTGATACTTCATTTTTCTTCTTCTTGTTATTACCATTACTATTATCACTTTTTTTATTGCTGGCACTACTCCGCGTTGCCATGGTAATGCAGGGATCACCTCACACGAAAAAAAGGATCGAGATAATAATAATAATAATAATAATAATAATAATGCTTTAAAAGGAGGTGTGTTTGTTTGTTTTAGAACCAACAACAAACGCTGGACAGAGAAACAAACAAAAAAAAAAGCCAATAGAGGGAAAGAGGTTCTGTATGTGTGTGTGTGTTATATAGGTATATTTGGATAAGTTATGTGTATTTTATAATTGAGCACACCAACAGTTTCTTTTATTCATGAGAACCTCTTTTCTGTAGTGTTTGTATATCTTCTTCTTTCTAATATATATATATATATATATATATATATCAAACACAAAGAGGTTGGAATAATAATCCAATCGATCGCGTATGGGTAAGCAGCCTGTAAATGGAGTGGGATAAGGGAAGGGAGGGAAGGTGGTCTAATTGTTTGGGTATTTATTTGTTGTTGTGTGTTTGTATATCTTGTTCTGTAAAATGGTTACGAGTTACCTATGTACAAGATAAAGAACCAGTGATGAAGATACTACCAACTACTACCAACTACTACTCACTACCACCCACTACCACTCACTCACTATTACTATTACTATTACTATACTAACCAACCACAGACATCCCGCGTCGTCGTCGTCGTCGTCGTCGTCGTTTACAGAAAGAAAGAAGGGTGGCGAAAAAAAACACAAAAACATAAACAACAAAAAAAACAGAGAAAAAAATTTTTTTCTTTCTTTCCTTTTCGCCTCCATTTTTTTTCCGGTAAGTTCGACGTCGTTGTTTTCTCCCGCGGCTTTTGTCCGGAATTTGAGGAGCAGGAAAATTGAAAAAAATTGAAAAAAAAAATTGAAAGAAAAATAAAAAATAAAAAAAAATTCGGCTCCTCGCGGGAATCGAACAGGATCACGTGATGTGTTGTATCCGGGTAAGTTTAAAGGTGTGTGGGTGTACGGAATTGGATCTTTTTTTTTTTTTTTTTTACAGATGGAGGGACCGATGAGCAAATGGAAATATAGATATTTTTTACGGATAATTGCCAGTAATATTCGATCAGGACTATATTTTGTATGTGTATCTGATTTTGTTGGATGACTGTGTGTTAGTTTGGAGTGGAAATTGATGGATTATTAAATTAACCCCTCAATCAATATTAAAGATAATATACAATAATGGATGAACAAGTTGGTTTTTTAATATCTTCAGTAGAAAAAAGTTTAAAAAATTTGCAAAACAAAAAGGATTTTTTGGTGGAGCAACAATTACAATATAATAATATCCATGATAGATTGATAACTTTTAAATCCAATAAAGAGGATGATGATGGTTTACTTTCTTTGGAGAATGGAGGTGATGGTAAGGACGGTGATGGTGTCAGGGGGCTGGTTCTTGGTGATGTCATTATTTCTTCAAATAAATGTTTCTTGAATTTGGGGTATGAGTATTATGTGGAGAAGGATTTTGATGAAGTCTTGGATTTCGTTGATGAAAAATTGTCGTTGATGAAGGAGGCGATTGGACAGTTTGATTCAAAGATTAATGAAGCTGAGACAACTTTACAGAATTTGAAAGATGTGTCTAAGAATATTGACCAAGGTGATGAGAACACATTGGATGATTTGGAAGGGTTCGATACAGAGTTTCCTACTATGGAGATTCGAGAAGAGTTGGATGATGATGGGAACGTCATTAATTCTAGTATAAGACCTACAAACTCTACTAAGGGACAAATGAATTCAAATAAGATCGAAGAGATAAAAGAAGTTGCTGAAGAAAAGAAGGAAAATGAATTTGAATCAAATTTAAGAGGTAAATTGTTAAAAATGGAGAAAAGTGTTAATAATAATAACAATAACAATAATAATAATAATAATAATAATAATAATAATAATAATAAAATTGATACTGAAAATATCTACACTTTTGCTGATTTAGTTCAACAAATGGATCAACAAGATGACCTTGAAGATGGAGAAATAGATGAAAATGATATTCAGTATGATTATGATAAAATGGATGGTTATATGGAAAAATTGAATATAGATGAAGACAATGAAGAAGAAGAAGAAGAAGAAGAGTATGATGAAGATGATTATATATTTCATGGTCATATGACTATGGTTCCTGGATCGTCTGGTCAATCTTCATTTATGGAACAAATTGCTAAATTAAGAGCACAACGGAATCATGTGAATGGAGATAAATCAAATAATGAAACACATCTAGATAAGAAAAGAAATGTTAAACCATTGGAAAAATCTGCTGATAAGAAAACTCAGATTAAATCAATTTTAAAAACCAGGTCAGATGTAAATAAAGATAAAGATTCAATGGAAAATGGCGATAATGATGCTAAGAAGAAGAAAAAGAAAACTAAGAAAAGTATTGGTTTTGCTGCTCAATTAGATATCCACGAAATTGAAAACTTTAAAGAAGAGACTAGAAAACAAACACACCACGTATTTCCATCTATGCAACAATTGATGGTTTCAAACTTGGTTGGAGTAAAAAATGAAGATATGGTAGATGACACAAATAATCCTCACGTTAATGAATTTGATAGCGACCTTTTTGCAAATATGCTTGGAGTTAAAGGTTCTGAAGAAATACATGATAAATATCTAAATTTGGTGGAGAAGGATAATGTTTCGAATAATAATAATATATCTCAAGAGAAAGTAACAAGAAAACCAAAACGTATATCCAGATTTAAAAAGGATGCTTTAGAAAGAAAATCTAATCATTCTAGATCAAACAACCAATATGAAAACAGCGAAAATAATAATGATACATTTGTTTCGACTGATATTGTAGAAAGAGATGTTATTGAAGACATCCCCAATAGTCCAGGTAGGATTGTTGAAAATGTTATAGTAGAGAGAGAAGTAATTGACAATAATATTACAAGTGATGTTATAGAAAGAGATGTTATAGTGACAGATACTAATGGTGAATATTCTTCTTCTTTCCACAATACTACAGGGGAGAAAAATGTTATAAAAGATGTTGTTGTTGATAATATTACTGATATTACTGTTATAGAGAATAAAATTATTGATTCCAATATTTCAAATAATAAAGATACAAAACGATTTGAAAATTATAGTGAAACTACAAAAGCATCTAAAGAAAACAAAGTTAAATCATCATTATTTGGGAAAAAATTTAATTCATTACAAAGGCCTCATACCAAACCACGAGCTAAGCAGTCACTAATTACCCCAGAAATGTTGGATGCATATGAAGATCTGGATATATCCTCTAATAATGCAAAACAAGAATCTAAAATAGTAGAACTTACAGGTAATGAAAATAATGGTAATCATAATAAAAGTGGGGAAATAACAAAAGAAAATTCAATATATGAGGAGGAGGATGAGAAACCCCAGGAAGTCTTTCCAGATGAAATTAAAACCGCCATCTCTCGGATGGGTAAAAGTGAAGATGACGTACATATTGCAAATGTTGACTACAGTGCATTAAATAATAATTTGGATGATATGGTTAAGGCATATACACTAGGGTTATATGATGATGATTTAGAAGAACATCCAGGTACTGTTTTAGAGAAGGTCGAGGATTTTACTAATTATAATAGACAAGTTGAATCTTTGAAAGATGTTATAAAAGAATTCCAAAAAAATAATCCTATAAGACCCGATATAGATGCAGAATCAAAGGACGATAATGAGCTTGATGATTATAAAATTATGGCTGACGAGATTCGTGAAAGAGATATTCCTGAAGATTATAGTGAGATAGAAAAGAATTCAGCGAATATTATTGATGATGATTATGGTTTGAATGTTGACAACTTACAAGACGCTGTTAATTTGGAATATCATAAACTTAAGGAAACTTTGTTACCTAAATTACAAGAAGAATCCAGACAGTTCTTTGGTGAGCAAAATATACATACTCACAGTAATGACTCTACATCTGAGATGGAACTTGAACCAATTGACGCAGACGGGAATCCAATTAAGGTAAGTCGGTTCAAATCTCAAAGAATGAAGCTAAATGTTTAGTCTATGATATGTCTTATTGATGTATTATAGAGAATTTTTCACACAACAATACTAATGCCAACTATTTAAGGAAATTTATATACAATGAAATATAGAACAAATATTACAGCAAGGTATAAACTGATTAGATATGGTCTAATATTGAACGGGTTTTAATACATTTAAAAATTAATTGAATGAATTTTGGAACCTTTATTTTTTTTTTTTGGAAGATGATTTTAAAGAATAATGATAAGTAGTGATATGTCATTATTTTTTTTTTTCGATTATAAATTTTTTTCCGTTAAATGTTTAGACTGTAATTAAAAAACAGATGTCCTGGTACAATTTCTTGATTTTCTTGGTACTACTCGCAAATAATTCTTTCTACAAGAAAGCTTAGGTTTGTACTACTTTGGTTGAGTTATTGTAAATGTTTAAAACAAATACTTTTGTGCCTGTTAAGTTTAATTGATTTTGCAAAACCTTATACGACTTCTTAATAAATTAAATTTTGTTTATCTATTATCATTCATAATAGAATTAGCTTTGTGTACAAAATAATTTTGATACTTTCTTGGTAAATGCTTTTTTTTTTTGTAAATTAAAGAAAGGTTTGTAATTTTGTTGTGATCAAAAGTGTTAATTCTAAATAATCATTAATGTAAATTAATTTATTCTCTTTTTTGCAGGTGCTTTCCATTTTTAAACAAAACGTAAACTAGTAAAAATAATAGGATATAATATAAACAGTTTCTCATGAACTACGACCCATGAGTTAATTCTAAAAAAGATATGTTTAATTTGTTGTGTGAATGAATTGCCTTAGTGTAAATTATTTATCTCTGACTTTTTTTTTAAAAAAAAAGAGTAAGAGATGATTTAATCAAGTTGTTTAAGAATACCTTAAAAATATTAATTAGGTATGTTTTAATTCTGGACCCATTTATGATATACGAATTATTCAGATACACTCTCTTGAAGATTATCACAACAAAAAAGAAAATTAAAAGTATATCAATTGTGATTTAAGTCGAGATTAGAATCATTACTCATTTGTGTTTCGGTACTAAAAACAAATGGCTTTAATAAAATGAATATTTATTGGGAAAACAATGAAATGGTCCAAAAGAAAGGTGAGTTTACCAGAAAAGAAAGAATGGGTATAATTTTAGGTTAAGAGAAGACTTTTTGGATAGTAACAACTTTACTGTTAATTTAGAGACTGATGTTGTTTTTTCGTCTATTTATAAGTTTAAAAAAACAATATATTTGGTTGAAAATATGTTTAAATAATATTTTTACTTCAGACCCCGGGTTGGGTTTTGAAAAAAAAAAATAAGCATAACACTTATCTTGTTTTCGATTTTATTATAAAGGGTTTTAAAATCACTTTGTTGGAATTTACAAAGGGTGTCAGTTTGTAGACGATTTTAAAGAAAAATTTTCTTTCGTCAATACTGAAACTTTATTTAATAAGGATAATCGGTAACTATCTCTTTGAACCAATAATGTAAATAACATATTCTTCGACATTTGAGAGTGGGAAAACCCCTTTTAATGTTTCAAAAAGTTTAATATATTAGATATTCAATTCATTAGGTTAATATACAAACATATAACAATTGTCATATTTATATATATCTATAAGTTTATACACAAAGTAATTAGTGTTGAATAGATTTCGTAACAATTATGATTATTTCCTTCTTCTTTATTTTTCTGATCATCTAATCGTATAAAGCTTCATCTAATCTGGCTGCTGGGTTATTTTCAATGAATTCTAAAGAGACCTTGTGACCTAACAATTCTCTGATGTTTTGGACTTTATATTTAATCATAGTAGGTCTTTCTAGAGATAAACCCCATCCAAGGACTCTTAAATCTCTTGGAAGACCCATACTTTCCAACATTTCTGGTCTGAACATACCAGAATTACCAATTTCGACCCATTTACCTAAACCTTCATGCCATGAAAAGATTTCCATAGATGGTTCGGTGTATGGATTGTAAGTTGGCTTGAATCTTAAACCGGTGACACCCATTTTGGCGAAGAATTCTTCCATGAATTTGATTAAATCACCTAAGGTAATGTTATAATCGGCTAAGACACCTTCGACTTGATGGAATTCAGCTAAATGAGTAGCATCAACGGCTTCATTACGGAAAACACGATCAATGGAGAACAATCTAGTTGGTTTTGGATCTTTAGCCAATTGATGTAACATGTTAGCAGAAACAGCGGTAGTATGAGTTCTTAAGACTAATCTTTGACATTCAGATTCTTTCCAATTGTAACGGTACCCAATTGAGCCGAATTTACCATTTTCATGAACGGCCTTGATATTTTCCATGTATGTTTTATCATCAGGTAAATCTGCAGTAGATGGATCTTTAATGTAGAAAGTGTCTTGTAAATCACGTGCTGGATGTTGTTGTGGAACGAAAAGAGTATCGAAATTCCAGAACCCAGTTTCCACATATCTATTAGTTGGCATTTCAGTGAAACCCATGGAGAAGAAAATTTGTCTAAACTCTTCTCTAACTTTGTTTAATGGATGTAAAGCACCAGATTGTGGTGGCACACCTTGTGAGTTGAAATTATATGGTTTGAATTTCAAATTCTTGTATGAGCTTGTAGCAACCATATCTGAAGTTAAATCTGTCTCTAGTTTAGTTAAATCAAGAGAAAAATCTGGACCTTTTACTACATGGAAATCAATTTCCTTTCTTGGAGTAATTAATTTTCTTTTCTTTAAATCGTTAACAATCTTAGCATCTAATTGATGGTTTGGTTTCTGAATAGCGATTAATTGTTCTTTAGTTTCATCTACTAATTTAGAAGTAACATCGTCATTACCACTAGCGATTTTATCAGATAAGACCAATTCATTTTCTGGGGTCTTTTTAATCCAGCCATTCTTGAAAGCACGTGCTTGACCCACTTTACCGTTCTGTGGGCCCAATTTAGTCATAACATCCTTGATTTGTAATTTACCTAGCTTGTTAATTAATTCGACTAGTTTAATTTCATGAGATCCATTTTCGACAATATCCTTCCCCTCGTTTGTCAAATCATAGTGAATAGTCTCAGATTTAGTGAAATCCAATTTTGAATGGGCTTTTAATGAATTTAAAGCAGATAAAACATCTTGAGATTTAACATCTGGGAAAACGGACAAGGTAGATTTAATTTCGTTTAGTTCATCTAACTTCTTTAGGATATCTAATTGGAACTGGGACATTGCTAATAAGTGGCTTGATAGATTTGGGGAGTGATTTGTTCCTGGAATTTTTTTGTTTTTTGCAACAAATAGTGTGAAGAATGCTAACAGCAACCTGGGACAGGTATCTAGATAAACCCAATGGTACGAAACCTAAAAAAAAAATATTTATAATTAAGATCTGCTATATATGCTTTCAAAAATAACGAGATGAAAAATATTTTTCAACCAATGTCTCGACAAATTCAAGACGAATAAAGGAAAACAAAAAAAATTTTCTTTTTTTTCCTTTTAGTTTTTTTATTTTTATTTCTTTTTTGAGATCACTCTCAGTTTTTTCTCGAGAGAAAAAATGAAAGTTACCCGGGAGAAGCCCAAAAAAAGAAAAAAAGTAATTATTTTCGTGCCTATTTTTTTTTTGTTTTACTTCAAACTCTGTTTCAAATAAAAGGCCCATTTTGCCTGTTAAACAGGTATATAACTATACAAAGATTGATGACAGCAGAAGTGTCCATAGAATCTATCTCTGAAAGTATTATTTTTTTTTTTTTTTTTTTTTGACGAGGATATTTTGGTAGTTGTTGTTTTGTCTTTGCTATTATTATTCAGGTTATTCAATTTGTCAAGTCCCCCATTCATTCTTACTGTGGAAGTCTAACTCTATAATAGCATCTAGTAGTAATTCATTTAATTGGAACCATTTTTTGTTGTTGTTCAGGTTGTACCTGTTTATACTCTTTCTATAAGATTTCATTATATCTTATATAGAATAGAGAGTTGTTCACTCAAATATAGTTCTGTTCTGCATTGACGTGATTCCTTAGATCTAAATCAAACGATTTTTGTTAGAATCTTTCATTCAATATATCGATAAACTGAACATGTATTTTTATGTAAACTTGATCTAAAATATTGTGCTTTAATAGCATCAATATCTTCATAATACGGTGAATTCAGTATTGAAATATTGCCTTGGGTATTTCTAAGTACATCATAGTTGACTTTTGAGATATTGTCTACATTAATAACATGTCTTTTTCTTAGGAAACAAACTTACCTTTGTACTAAGGTTATTTGTAATGTCTTTAGAATTTTTAAAGTTTTTCAATAGCTTGTGTATAATTCCTTATTGCAACTGTTTATCATTTATCAGTATTTGTTTGTGTTCTTTATCAAACAACTCTGCTTTACCCCTTATTGAACTTCTTTATTTTTACTTTCAAGTGATCCATTAATTACTATAAGAAAAGAGACGTAGTCTCCAAATACTGTATGGGAACCTTTCTCCTCGTCATGATTTGTCTGCCTAGTATATATATATATATATATATATATATATATATTTTTTTTTTTCTTCCATATCGAACCTAAGTAAATTTTTAGACAGAAAAACAGGTACAAGTGATTAACGATGCAAAGAACCTTCAGATTCTATGATAAGATCCGGTATTGTTGTCCTTTAACTTGAACAAAGGTATAAAAATACAATAATATGGAATTTTTGATTTATTTGTTGAATTTCCTTCTATTTTTTAAATTTGTTTAAAAGAAATAAAATTAATAATAATAATAGAAGATCCCAGAATTGTCCTATCATTATTGCGGGAAAAGAAAAAGTTGTTATCTTGTAGAGAGAAAGAGATAGGAAACAGTACGAATAAATAAATAAAGCTGAATCGAGAAGCATATTCCTTGACATAACTTTTTCTTCTATGAAACACCCTAGATTTACAAAAGAAGAAAGAAGAAAAGACAAAACTTTATCATTGTCCTTTTCTTTTTCTTTTTTTTTAATTGTCGACTAATTCTTTACTTTGAGAATAGATAGAAGGACATAAGTTATATGTTAGATAGAGAATGCTTGTTCCAAAAAAAAGTTTTTTATTATTATTTCTTGCAATAACGTTAAATATCCTTACCAACGTTTATTGTGCTTGTTGATTTGAACTGGCACCAATAACATGCAGGAATTGTTTCTACTAAATAAAGGAGGGTGGCGGGTGGCGGGTGGAAAGGAAGACCAACGGGTTTCTCTAAAAATGTTTCCGCAGTGCAAAAAAAAGAGGCGAGTTTCCATAAAGAGAAATTCCGGGGGGAGTCTTCTCTCGCTGGAAGAAGCAGTGGAATGTGTCCGAAAGAGGAAATTTCTGCTTTTGAACAATACAAACAGATCTGACTCTTTTTTTATTTATTTGTTTATATATTTATTTATTATTATTATTATTATTTATCATGCAGGAAACATATACACAAAAAATTTTCACGTGGACATCTTTAAGGAAACTTTTAGATAAGATTAATCTGATTGATTTCTTTGTTCTGTATTCTTTTATTTATTTATTTATTTATTTATTTATTTATTACTTCCTGTACATTCGCTGTGCAACAACAATATATTCTCCTTCGTCTCTTCATAGTTTCCCTTGTATACACACTTTGGTTGGTTCTTGGTATAATAATGTGTGGTTTGACACTGCAGTGTAGTGTAAATAACATCTGTGACACTTTTAATAGAATACAAGTAACAAAATAAAAATAAAATAGAGAAATTATATAACTTTTTGCCAATAATATTAACAACACAGATAATTTTTTCCTTTTGTTTTATCTTTTCTTGTTAGTCATAATTACAGGCACTTTCCTCTGTCTTTTTTTTTTCCTTTGGTTTTACCTCTTTTTGTTTTTTGTTTTTTTTTTTTTGACGAATACTTATATCTATTAAAAGTCTCATAATGAATTATAATATATATATATATATGTGTGTGTGTGTGTGTGAATGGTTGTGATCTTTATTTCTATGTTGTTCCTTTAATCACAACACTAAAATAGAAAATGGAACATAACATTTTTTTTTAATATAATCTTACTATTACAATAACATTCTATGTCACTATTAACTTATAACATGAAACGTTCTGATCAAGATTCGTTATTCGATTCTTTTATTAGCATTCGTCAAAAACCTTCTTCAAATGTAAATAACTTGATCAATTCTAAGTTTGATAACAGTAACAATCCAATGGATGCAAATAATGTACCTACAGAAGGTTTATTCATAAACACTTCGTTGAAAGAAGATATGGATATTTTCCAACTATATAATAAAGCTAAGCAAAATTTGAGTCATAGCAACAGAATATTGAATCTAACGTGGAGATTGTATAAAGTCAAATACAAACAATATTATTGTGGTAAAGATAGGAATAGATCTTCAAATTTACTATATAAGATAGAAGACTCTTTCATTTTCAATCATCATAATGATATACCTGAATATATCCCTTCAAATCATCAAGAGTCATACAATATTGACTATAGCAATGAACTTACCAATAATAATAGCAATTTTTCACTCAATAATAATATTCATTACAACACAGATTCAAACTTTTTTATAGATAACGATAATTTCAGTGTAAAAGATAAGGAGTTCGATTTGTTTCTTGAGGATCCGGCGCCTTCAATTCATGAATCCCTAATGACACCTTTACCTATGGATATACCACAATCTTTGCCCACTCACATGTTTCACCATTCTAGCAGTTTCCTTCAAGGGCAAATGCCTTCGTCTTTTACTTTCAATCATATGACACCTTCAAGTCTTGAACCAACTCCATCTACCTCTCTAACAGCCACCATGGCGACGCCTGTCTTTAATGATTCTGCAGCGTTAAGAAATGAGGAGTCGATTTCATTTTCTTCATCTAAAGTAAGTGACATATTAAAACAAAAAAGATCTGGAACAGTTGTTGCCCCAACGATAAAAAGAAGGTCCATGACATGTATTACTACTGCTACTACTACGACTACTACTAATAATAATAATAACACTGGTAGTAGTAACAGTAGTAGTAATGTTAATGTATCTTCTAAGTCAACTAGATGTTCCAATTGTGGGACGCATAATACACCACTTTGGAGAAAGGATCCTCAAGGTAATTTTTTATGTAATGCATGCGGATTGTTTTTGAAATTACATGGAGTGATGAGACCATTATCTATGAAGACTGATATAATAAAAAAGAGACAACGTACTACTAACCCAAACAATTCTAATAATTCAAAGAAGAATTATAATGTTAAAAAAGTTTCGAGTAAAGATAAAATAAATTTAGATTGGTCGAGTCTTAATCTATAACATATAATATATAAATAATATATGTTTTTTTTTTTTTATTTTCTTCCTCTTGTTTATACCTTTGTCATGTATTATGATATGTAACATTCTATTTGTGCACTTATTTATTCATATTTACATTTTATTTTACTCTATGCCAAACCATTAAATACATATGTCTTTATTTCTTAATTAAGATAAATTTGGGTTTAAAAAAAAAATATGAAGAAGAAAAAATAGTGAGGAATGAAAATATTAAAATAACAAATAAACAAAAAAGAAAAAAAGCATAATATAATATAAAGACAAAGGATTATATAAGGTTATTTAATACTATAAAGTATTAAGAATGTTGCATTTGCATTCTTGTCTATTAACAGAAAAGAGGTTGAAGAAGACTATCTAATATGGTTTCAACCCCAGAGTTAAAGAAATATATGGATAAAAAAATTATGTTGACAATAAATGCTAAAAGGGAAATAGCAGGTGTATTAAGAGGTTACGATCTATTTTTAAATGTTGTCCTTGATGATGCTATTGAAATTATACAACCAAATGATAACAAAGGTGCACTCGTTCATAACAATTTGGGTCAACAGACTGTAGTAAGAGGGAATTCTATTATATCGATGGAACCATTAGATACAGTAATATAGCTTTGTGTAAAAAAAGGAAAAATAGTAATAATAAACTAGAGCATATACATATATATGGTAATGTATAAGTACAATAAAATATAGCAAAACGTAAGTATAATTTATTTACGGATTTGCATTTCAATACCGTGCTGATTAAAGTTACATTTTTCGTAGAATCCAATGTTTTTTTCTTCACAATCTAAAATTACTTTATAACAACCATTATCTAAACCATACTGCGATAGGTGGTTGATTAATTTCTTACCTAATTTGATACCCTGAAACCTACCATTTACAGCGATATCTTCTATATGACCAGTTAATGCACCACCATGGATCAACTTTTGCTCAATAAATATAGTTCCTACTGCAGCTACTTCTCCTGTTTCTTCACCATTATGGTTAACAGGAACGATCACAAAACAGTTATACACAGGTATATCACTTTCAGGAAGTTTATAGGTGGACCAGTATTCTAATACTTTATCAAATTTTTCTTGACTTAACGGTTCTACCTCAGTTAAGAATTTTAAAGCTTCTTTAACTTGCTGAAAATCTCTTGTAGAAATTCTTCTTATTTGAAAATCGGTGTTGCTAACAAACATTGTATACGGTTTTCTCTGGAGTCCATTTACTATCCCTCTCCTTTTGTTCCCTAGCAAATTCATATATTTATATTTCCTTCACTGCCAATATTTTAATATGATTAAAGACGTGTGGGTTATCTTCGGTAAGTTGTTACAAAAAAAAAAAAATCATCAAAAAATTGTTGACATTGCCGGTATATAGCTCTAGAGAATAGAAATTGTCACTATAAAACAAGAAGGTCGTATGTAATAGTTTGTCTACTTTCGTGCTTTTTCTTCCCTGTAGATAGCGTAACTACAAAAAATTGTCTTTTAAATTCTTCTAACGAAACATTGTGTCAGTTACACCCCAATATTATTTACCTATTAGCAGAACAATGTATAAATTGTGTGAACCTTATTTGACAGACTAAGAAATGGTAGAACAGGGCTAGAATAATTCTGTTGTATACTTTAATACACATGTATATATATTATGAAGAAGGTATAAGAGAAAGCAGACAACTGTTTCAGAAATGTTTAGAAGAGAAAAACTATTGGCAAAAAAATTTTAAATAGAGAAAAGAAATATATGGGTTAAAATATTTAGAATGATATCCTAGGAAGTTGTTTCAAGATATGTTTAAACAGAAGGAAGTACAACTATATAATAAATTGTATTTTTTTTTTTGGAAAATCTGAAGCGTAAATAAGGACTAAAGGTAACTTCTTTTATTCCTCAGTAGTATGGACGTCCCTTTTACAATACTCTCACATTTAAGAGAAAGAGTTCAGTACTTTCTATTACTTGGAGATTAATTCCCTGATACAGAAGTACCTAGATAATATGTCATCTTTGTGATAATACATATGGTTATGATGCCCTGATGATAATATATTTGAAAGAAACTCTAAGTATTAATAATATAGATAATCGTAATATATAGATCTTCATTATATTTCAAGAGATAATATTTTTCCTAGCTAACTAACTACTACATATTACACTCTTGATCACTGTTAGTTTCGTGTCCTCCTATCCTTATATTTTTTTTTTAACACTAGCTTGCTTTCTTGAAATAAGCTCAATTATTCAAAGAGAAACGTTCAGGATAATATATATATTCATTCATTTTTATTTTTTTTAATCAATAGCAACGTATACTACAAGTAAGTTACTTATCTAACGAGCTCTTTGGATGAACAATATACTTGTTTTTCATATCTATATTGATAAAATTATGTATCTATGAGGCATAAACCTATAAACTACATATAAAGAACGAAAAAAAGTTAAAATTGCAAACTTAGACTAAGAAGATTACCACTATTTCGTGATGAAACACGAATTCGTTATACAAACAATCAAAACTTAAATACTCAACTCTCCAAAATGTCACAACTTCCCTCTTTAATATCCCTGATATTAGTATTGAGTTTTGGTTTAGAATAATATGGGTTAGTATGAATTTTCTAAGCTTTACTTTTTTAAAAGAATTTTACAAACATATATAAAAGGCAGAGGTAACCAACATAAGTGAAAGAGAGCAACCAACGTAAGGAAGAAGGTTAAAGAAGAAGAATAGCATGAATAGACATAAGGCATGCAAGTATATATATATTAGTTAGCTCTAGCAGATATAGAGATAGAGATGCATATTACTATTACATCTGGAGCTATGAGTGGAACTATATCTTATATCTATTCAAGTGGATTATTGTTATTATTATAACTAGGTCAATTGTTATCAGAAGTACATAGCCTT
Source organism: Arxiozyma slooffiae (assembly GCA_017347545.2). Classification (NCBI taxonomy): domain Eukaryota; kingdom Fungi; phylum Ascomycota; class Saccharomycetes; order Saccharomycetales; family Saccharomycetaceae; genus Arxiozyma; species Arxiozyma slooffiae. The sequence continues at coordinate 451,150 of JAFHAQ020000024.1, read as the reverse complement.
GAAGTCATCACACTCACTAAATTTAGAGAGTAAGAAGATGCAAAAAATGTTATTCACTGCCAAGTGAAGAGATAAAAAGATAAGCCCTGTAGGGGGCTCGAACCCCTAACCTTATGATTAAGAGTCATACGCGCTACCGATTGCGCCAACAAGGCCTAACTTGTACACGAGACAGAGATTTAACTAATAAAAATAATCCTACACCTTTGTTCAATTTGCTTACAATATTTTTCGTTTAATCCATTATCTGTGTCCTTTTAACAACTTTAAATTAAAAACAATAGGCCTGTTCAACTTCTATTAAGAAAAAAAAAAAGAGTCTGTTTGTTAACGTTTTTCCAAATATTATATGTGCTTGAGGAGTCTTTTATCCAACATTATTAAGTTTTTAATGTTTGGGTTAATCACAACCCTTGTAATCTATGTGTTCGTGTCTTTTTACTAAAAAGTTTATCAATTTAATTTAAAAAATTAAACAAATAAGTTGTGCGAGAAAAAAAATTTTTTTTTTCTTTTTGTGTTACTTAACCTATTGGAAAGCAACAAAGAGTTAATTCCAATAAAAAAGAAAATATAAGAGTATTTTATTAACTCTCTGGGTAAATCGAAGTGTTGGATCCTACATCTTAAATAATTAGCGTTTTATCTATATATGGTTCCTATAAACCAAGAGAGGACTATACTAAATTGTTTACCACATACCGTTTCTTTAGTATAATCTTTATTATACTATTAGCAGTATAATTTACCAATATTACTGATATTTACAAGAAAGGGTGTCTTTATTAATATTATTATTAGCAAACATTCTTAATTTAAAATGTATTTTTTACATGTTTTAATTTTTTATATGTATAATTTATATTGGAGATGTTCTTCTGTTAACGTTCTTCAATAATTGTTCTTCGGTTATCCAGAAGTTCTATAAGAATAATTATGTATAATAACATAAACATGTAATGTATAAAAAGAGGTGAGGAAACTAATTTAGATTTGCGATTACTATATGTTCCTTATATATGTTTGGAAATGAGTATGGAATATTATAGAAAAAATGTTATTTGTCATTGTATTTATTTCATTGGGTAATTAATAGATTACCAGGTTAACATATTAGGAAACTTAGGGTATCCTATTTGCATATCAGGGAGTAAAATATCTTATTAATGATAAAATTACTTTGGAGAAATTTTTGCTGTAACATATATTATCATGAGACCATTTATCATTAAAATTTTATTGATTCATCATTTTTTTATTCAAGAAGCTTTCATTCCAGCATATTTACATTACATCAAATTTCTAAACTTCCTGTATTAAAATAAAATATGTTTTAAATCACAGGAAAGTTTTAATGCACCTTGTTGTATATTAAAAGTTAGTCATATTAAATAACACACTTTTTCTTTTGTTTTTTAAATAAATATTCAAAAGTTTGTATAAATTAACAAATAATATGTACAAAAAAAAATAGATTATGCATTTTATTTTTTTATCTTCTTAAGTCAATCCTTTATATAAGAGGTAATGCAATTATTAAATCTTCAAAAATAAATAAATAAATTGCATCCAAGAAATATTCGTGAACAGGATGTTTAGATTCTGAATATATTTCCATCCAACACTTTAGAAGATGTCCCCAAGGACTAACTTTTGAAACCATCCAAGTTTGTCTCAGGCTGGTAGCTGTTTTATAGTAACTGCACTCAAATAATAAAAAAAGTGGCTTATCTCCTTTTTTTTTTCTTTCCTTTGTTTTTCTCCCTTTTGTAATTTTGTTAATTTTTCGAAATTTAAAAAAAACGAAAAAATTGAAAAGAAAAGAAAAGAAAAAAGTAACTTGGACTGAAATTTTAACTTTTAGAGGAAATTTATTTTTAATTACTTGCATTTAATTGTAATTAGCAACTAGAGACACTTTGAAGTTTGTTTTTTTTTTATCCTACACGTAGACCCTTTGGCCATTAATTTAAACACTTGTTCCAGCTTATCTTGTAAATGACTAGTGTATACTTGTTCATTTGTTTTTTTTTTTTAGGTTATCGCTTTTGTTTTGTACCTTTTCACCCCTGATGTGCAGTTACACCAAGTCCTTCACTGGGTTTTCTATCTGGATCAATTAAACAATATTAAATAATATAAAACTTAATATAAAACAATATTCACTAAATATTCACTACTACAATGAGTGAAAATCCATTTACAAGTTTTTTCAACAGTGACGGTCAGGAAACCGGATCTTTAGAGAACAATAAAGAATTATTAAATGCTACCAGTGAGGTTTTATCAAAACCTAATGCGTCTTTAGAATATTGCACGCTATCTGTTCAAGAAACTTTGCAGAAATTAAACACTGATCCACACAATGGGTTGTCCTCTATGGATGAAGTGGAACGCAGAAGAGCAATATATGGTCCTAATGAAGTCGCCTCTGAATCAGATGAAAGTTTGTTCAAAAAATTTATAGAGATGTTTATTGGGGATAGACTAATCTTACTTTTAATTGGATCGGCTGTTGTATCTGCAATTATGGGTAATTTTGATGATGCAATAAGTATTACTCTAGCTGTTGTAATTGTTGTGACAGTCGGTTTTGTTCAAGAATATAAATCAGAGAAATCTTTAGAAGCTTTAAATGAATTAGTTCCATTGGAATGTCATTTAGTGAGGTTTGGTAAGGAGGCGAAGATTTTAGCGTCTGGTTTAGTTCCAGGGGATTTAGTTTATTTTAGAATCGGTGACAAAATTCCAGCTGATCTCAGATTAATTGAAACCTATGAATTATCTATCGATGAATCTAGTTTAACTGGTGAAATAGAACCAGTACATAAGTCTACCAAACATGTTTCCGCTGAAACATATCCTGGTTCTATTATACCAATTGCTGATAGGACTTGCATCGCATATATGGGGACTCTAGTTAAGGAGGGACATGGCAAAGGTATTGTTGTTGGTACTGGTAAAAATACTTCCTTTGGTGCAGTTTTCGAAATGATGGATACCATTGAAAAACCAAAGACTCCACTACAAAACTCTATGGATAAGTTAGGTAACGATTTGTCACTTTGTAGTTTTGTGGTTATTGGGTTTATTTGTTTGATTGGTGTGTTGCAAAGTCGTCCTTGGTTGGAAATGTTCCAAATTTCCGTTTCTTTAGCCGTCGCTGCTATTCCAGAAGGTTTACCTATCATTGTTACCGTCACATTAGCCCTTGGTGTGTTAAGAATGGCTAAAAGAAAAGCCATTGTTAGGAAATTACCAAGTGTGGAGACTTTAGGTTCTGTAAATGTAATTTGTTCGGACAAAACTGGTACTTTGACATCCAATCATATGACAGCTTACAAAATGTGGTGTCTCGGTAGTATGTCAAATAAAACTAATATGTTGAATGTTTTTGAGAATAAAAGTTCTTTAAAAAATTATTTGACCGAAGATGTTAAGAACACTTTGATTATTGGTAATTTGTGTAATAACGCAGTATTCTCTAAAGAGCATATGAAATACTTAGGTAATCCAACAGATATTGCACTATTGGAACAATTGCAAGTATTTGGAATGAAGGATATTAGAAACACAATGACAAAATTAAATGAGATTACATTTAATTCAAAGAGAAAATTCATGGCTACTAAAATGATGGATAAGGATGGGAAGGTCACAATTTTTGTTAAAGGTGCATTTGAAAAAATATTGGAACGTTCCAATATGTATATTAACGAAAATGGTAAATGTGAAAAGTTGACAGAAGACGATAGAGAAAATATATTGGATTGTGCTAACGCGTTAGCCTTAGAAGGTTTGCGTGTCCTGGCATTTGCTCAAATGACTTTGACGGATAAAAATAAGGAGGAAAAACTGACTGAAGAAATAATTTCAAATTTAGCATTTAGTGGGTTGATTGGTATGCAAGATCCTCCAAGACCTACTGTAAAGCTGGCAATTGAACAATTATTACAAGGTGGTGTTCATATTATTATGATTACTGGTGATTCTGTTAATACGGCAACTAGTATTGCAAGACAAATTGGTATACCTGTTATTGATCCAAGAACGTCTGTTATCTCTGGTGCACAATTAGATGAAATGACTGATGATCAATTGGCAAATGTTATAGATCGTGTGAATGTTTTTGCTCGTGCTACACCAGAACACAAATTAAATATTGTTCGTGCTTTAAGGAAAAGGGGTGACATAGTAGCCATGACGGGTGATGGTGTCAATGATGCCCCAGCTTTGAAATTGGCTGATATTGGTGTTTCTATGGGTAAAATGGGTACTGATGTTGCTAAAGAAGCTTCTGATATGGTGTTAACAGATGATGATTTTAGTACTATATTAACGGCTATTGAAGAAGGTAAAGGTATATTTAACAATATTCAAAATTTCTTAACATTCCAATTATCTACGTCTGTAGCTGCTTTATCTTTGATTGCAGTGTCTACAATTTTTAATCTACCTAACCCATTGAATGCTATGCAAATTCTTTGGATCAATATATTGATGGATGGTCCACCAGCACAATCTCTTGGTGTAGAACCAGTTGATCATGAGGTAATGAAAAAGCCCCCAAGAAAGCGTTCAGACAGGATTCTAACCACTGCTGTTTTAAGAAGACTAATTGGTACAGCGGTATGTATTATTCTTGGTACAATTTATGTTTTCGTTAAAGAAATGGCAGATGATGGTAAAACGACTGCAAGAGACACTACTATGACCTTCACATGTTTCGTATTTTTTGATATGTTTAATGCTTTAGCATGTAGACATGCCACTAAATCTATTATGGAAGTTGGTTTTTTTACTAATAAAATGTTTAATTTAGCTGTTGGATTTTCTTTATTAGGCCAAATGTGTGCTATTTATATTCCATTTTTCCAAAGTGTTTTTAAGACTGAAGCATTAAGTTTAATGGATTTACTATTTTTATTAGCAGTTAGTAGTTCTGTTTTTATATTCGATGAATTGAGAAAGTATTATAACAGAAAACAAGATGAGTCATATTACTATTCTGTTGTTTAGAAAAGCAAAATATGGAAATAAAGTATTTATTTGTTATATTTGTGTCTATATATTTTTTGTAATTTATATCCTTCATATATATATATATATATGCTTTAATAAAAAATGGTGCGTGTAAAACTATTTTAATTTGTATGATTTTTTTTCTTTTTGATATGCACTATATTTATATAGTGAGCTAAAATGATGAGCAATGTCTCCCTGCAGCTTATTCTAGTCTGTTCATTATTGCAAGTCCTTAATTATCTTCCTGGACTCCCTCCAAAATGATTAAATTTGCATTATCTTCTTCATCTACTTATTTTAATGAGGAAAATAAGGGTGTTGGAATTTCTTCACCTTTAGTACCTAAACTTTTTATAATAAATTTATGTGACTGAATAAGATCGTTGGAAAATATATCAGATTTATGGGTTATCGAATCTAATTGTTGAGTAGTCAAAATTGCAACTTGCTTATAATCTTTGCCATACTCTCTAATTATTTTTTTCTAATATTGTAACTTTATTTGTATTATCATTATTTGTTGATGTAGGTGCAAACAACATCACACTTGCTGATTGTGAATAATGTTTATATTTCATTCCTGGTGTTCTTACTTGTTCATTTTTCTTTGAATGTGTCTCTACTTGACAATTGTACGATTCATCGCCATTTAAGGATGCAATATTTTCATAGTTTAGTCCACCTGGTCTTAATAATTTAGGAGGGTTACATAAACCATCAATAACAGTAGATTCTATGCCCCCAGAACACGATCCCCCATCTAAGATCAAAGGGATCTTCCCATGTAAATCATGTCACACATATTGGGAATTCTTTAGAGACTGTTTTGTTGAAGCATTAGCAGAGAGTGCAGCAATTGGAGGAGTATCACTTATTGCAATCAAAGTTCCTGCTATAGGATCAGAGGGCATTGTTACGGCAAAGGTTGGTTGATTCACAGTAGTCAATTTAGACAATGAGGTAGATTCAGGGACACGAAGTAAGATGGTCGATGGGCCAGGCCATAATTTCTGTATCAAGCTATGATAAATCTTAGAAATGTTTCTTAATGGATGCACATCTGGACCTTTTCTATAATCATTAAACACATTTTTCTATTCAACTGACCAATTGAAAGGATGTGTGAAATTAACGGGTTATCATTTGGTCCATTTTTAGCTTTATAAATATTACTGATGGAATTATTATTTAATGAAGAACCACCTAACCCACCAACAGTCTCTGAAGAGAAAGCTAAGTTATTATCGGTATTTAAATGATATCCGTAGATTCATTGATAGAATTTGCGGTTAATTTATCATATAGTTTAGGTAAGCATCCAGCTAGCCGTGAGGTTTCTGAGAATTAAATTGATTGAAGGTTTGTATTCAGTATTTTAGTGTGCGTTAAATCTTTTCGTCGATATTTTTTGTCATATAATTTCAAAAAAAAATAAATAAATAAATAAATAAATAAATAAATAAGGATATATAAAAATAATAAAGAGGAGTTGTAAATGGAATATTAATTTAATTTAGTTAATACCTTTCTGACAATAGTTCATTTAAGTAACAAAAAGAGGGAAAAAAATCGGCATTAAGTTTCGCAGCTTTCTTTGGTAAACTGTGTTGCTCGAGGGAGAGAAAGAGGTTGTATTACTGATATATGAATTATCCCTTTACTTCAATTTGGTCATCAAAAAAAAAAAATCGACTAAAAATTAAAGGTAAATTCTGATTTAAAAAGAATGAATAGAAGAAAAAAAGATTAATTTCGTTAGATTTTTAATGAGTCCTACTTTCTATTCGAAATTAAAAAAATATTAAAGAGCCTTCGAAAAGGAAAAGAAAAATGGATGAACTCTTTTTTCAATGGTGAGGGTGTGTATATTTTGTAAACCATCAATGAGTTTAATATTGAGATATAGGAACAAGGTTATTCAATTGGTGCAGTGCAAGTGAAGGAACTGGATTGTAATTGGGAAAAAAGAAATAGAAATTAAATTAAAAAATAATAAGATAATAATAACAAGCCGATGTCTACATGCGTAACTGATGGATTATATAGAGTTGATGATTTTGCTATCCCATATTGTTGAAGAAAATTTTGTTGGAAAATCCAGTTGAACCGGTCTCTAAGGCCAGTAACCAGACTTACACTAATATCTCCGTTATGAAATCAAAGTGCTTTAATACGGGGAATCATTAATTTAATATAAGCAGTATTTTAATTCCACAGAATTTCTTCCAAGTATTGGACTAACGATACTAAATCAAGATTTAAATAAACTTTAGGATATATATTGGTCTATTTGGTTAGTTATGTCGTGTTCTTTAATGAAATTCATTGTTAAGACGGATTTTTTTTTTTTCAATAAATGTCTTTTCAATTAATCAAGGGTATCCAAATGAAACATGGTTCAAGCCAACGTATCAATTTGATGTCTCGTAAGTGACGGATAATTTTTATTATTTTGATGTGTTAGGATCATGAATTATGTCATATAGATTGAACAGTGAAGTTAATGTATCCGTTTTTTAAGTATTATATGGTATTGTAATGTCAATTGGTTATTATTATTTCCTGTTATAGATTTTATTGGATATATATTTTATATAAAAATAAAAATCTTAGGTATAGTAAAACAAAGAAACAATTTTCATACTGATTTTGTTAAAAGTTGTTCACTTTCCTTGAATTCAAAAAAAAAAAAAAGAAGCATACGACAGCATTAGAAATATCTGATAAGGTTAGAATGACAATAAATTCAGATTTTTAAGATAATAGTAATAAAATTAATTCTATAAACTATGCTATAATATTCATAGCAAGAGATGTAATTAAATCAAAATCGTCAATGCAAAAAAATTTTTTTTTTCTTTGTATAATATATACATATATACATATATGATGTTTATGTATATTTATTATTGTAATGGTACCAACGGGAAACCTGCAATTTGATAATCACGAATAGTTAAGTCATAAATTGGCATATTCTTATATACGGACGGATCCACAGTAGAAAAAGATGATGGTGATGCAGAGGAGGAGGAGGAGGAGGAGGAGGAACTCAATGATGCCATATGAATTTTGATTCTGTTAAACTGATTTATATCAGAACGAGAGAAACCTCTTGCAAATTTGCATGACATTGGGCCAAATTCCGAATTTTTATATTTCCTCTTAAGACACGATGTGCATGGTCGGAAAATTATCAATTTATCCAGATGTTTAACGACGACTTGATATTCTTGCTGTTGTTTTGTATTGGAGCCAGTACCGTTTTTGGTAGGTATTGGAATATTACAAATAGTGGAAGGCAATTTAACACCGAAGATATGACTCCATTTCTTGTTAAATGTTTCGATGTCGTGATCGGTTAAGATATAGTGTAGATGTTCATTGAACATTCCTACGATCCTGGTATCCTTTAGAATGACTTCTATAGATGCATTGCATTTAATTTTTTTGATTCTGCATTTATCACAACTTGGACCGACCCGTTGACGTTTTTTAGAAGAAGTGTCATTGTCTGCCAATTTCTGATAATATTTGGAAGAATACGACACATGTTTCTCGAGAGTATTATTTGCAAGATAAGGAATGTTAATATCTGTTGATGGTGAGGGAGTAGCCGGTTTGGTTGGTGGTGGAGTGATGATATCGATATTGTCTATGACTTTACTTTTTCTTCTTTTTCTTTTTCTTTTAATGGTGGTGGATGAGAGGGGATTGGAATTGGCAGAATAATTTGTAATAGAATCATTATCATTATTTACAGCTAACTTCGGTATAATAGTGGCTAAAGTAGCTAAATTATCTAATGGATTACTTGAAATAAGTGTATTATCATTATTATCTGTAGGAGTAGTAGTAGTGGTGGTGGTGGTGGTGGTACTATGAAGTGTAGTATTAATAGGGTTATAATAAGTACTGTATGATGATAAAGGTAAAGAGGGTAATAATAGGGGTGGTCTATTACTATCTTTATTATTCAATAAAAAACTTACTTTCATGATATTAATATATGTATTAATGAAAATTGGATGATCAAAGCATTAATAACCAACAGAGGGGGGAAGGGAAAGAAAAACAAAAGAAATGCAAATATAGATGAAAAGATCAGAAGATAATAACAAAACAGGGATGGGGAGCAAATAAACTTTTTTCTTTTAACCAATAACGACGCACCACTGTTTTTTTTTTTTTTTGTTTTCTTATATATATTAATTTTGTTTACTTACTTGTTCATTAGTTGATTGGAACAAGTGTAAAATATAAATTTAAAAGAAATGTGTGTTATAATAGATATCATTAAGACAACTTCAAGAAGAAAAGTGACAATTATATTTGATATAAGGAATATCTATCCATGTATATATAGATAGAGAGAGAGAGAGAGAGAAAGGCAAAAAAAAAAAAAAAAAAAAAAAAAAAAGACTGACAGATCCTTCGAGAAAATAAAACAATTTTTTTCTTTGGTCCTTTTTGTCTGTTTTGTATTTTCTCGAAGATCGGAATAATAAATAACAATAATCAAGGAAAAAGAAAAGAAAAGACCGATTTATTTATTATGTTCTTCTTTCTTTGATTGACAATTGGGGGGGGGGGGACGTGTTCAAGAAATGGATGGATGGAAGTGACAAAAGAAAGCAGTGGATGTTTAATAGAAACTAAAAGACACACAGAGAGGGATGGATAAAGAGAAAGATCACTTGTTCCCTTTGCCCTCTGTTGCTGTGTATTAGTATTATTATTAGTATTATTATTTCCTCTGCTCGTTTGGAGGAATTCCTTCGACCGCGGAGTTTGTCATCAATCTTGGGGTGAGGTGTATGGGTGTGCGTCTCAGACTCCGGCTCCATTTTTGCTGTGGTCGTAGGAAGAGACAGGAAATTGAGGAAAAATTGAAAGTTTGGGAAAAAAAAAAAAAAATAGAGTGTATGTCTGATATTCATTTGTTAATTGATTGACTATCTCTAAGATTACCTATCATTCATTATGCAGAGCCCTGTACGTTCCTTATGGTCTGCAATGGGATCGGGTATCTTCTGTTGTGCATATCATTTATACATTTTCTTCTTCGATTATTTTTTTTTTCCTGGTTTCTCCTCTTCTCTTCTCTTCTCTTTCCTTCATTTAATACCTATCTACTCTCTCTTTTTAAAGCATCACTGAAGAAATGAACAGTGTTCTCTTGTGTCCTCGAAAATTTTGTATTCCTTATGTCTTCTAAACTCAAGGAATGAAGATATGTGTATGTTTCGCGTTCTTCCCAAAAGAGAATAACGTAAATAATTAAATATGCGCGAAAAACAAAGAAAAAAACAAACCTCAAAAATTTGTGTGTGTGGAAAATATCTCTTTTTTTGTTTTAGAGATCGAGAAATTATTAATATGTAGTAAGGACTATTCATTGGTAATACTATTATATGCAGACTATAAACAAGGAGTTCTAGCTAACTAGTAATATATATATATGTATATATAAATATTTATTTATTTATTTATTTATTTATTTATTTATTCATATCCATCCCTTAAAGAAATACCAATAAGCAAGAAATGGCCAGGAAATTACCTGATAGACCACCAAATGGTATAGGGTGTGGTCAAAGACCAAGAAGAGTACCAAAACAATTGGATCCAAATAAATCATACAGTATTTTATCTAGGCCTTTTAAAGTTCCCTATAAAGTAAACAAAGTCGCTAATTTACATTATAATTTAAGGAAAAGATCTACTACAATATCATATAAAGAATATTCAGAGAATATCATCACTGATCAGGACCAATATATCGATAAACCTTCCGCTTATATTAAAACCGCTAGGAAGAGAATAGATGCATTATCCTCCGTACGATTACTGAATGATCCTTCAAGGATAAGTAATATTGAAAAAGTATTGAAACGATCCTTCACTGTTCCTATACACGGTTACATACAGAGACATTCTCTATCTTTAACTTTAGGTACAAAGAATAAAATCATATCCGAACCTAGACCCTTACATGATCCAACCGATGAGTTTGCAATTGTCCTTTACGATCCCTCTGTCGATGGTGACATGGTCACTGACCATCAAGATTTTAACGTTCAACAACAATCAGATAATAAAGAACAAAACACATCTTTGCCCTCACAAGATTCTTCTAATATACGAGGGCCAAAACACTTCATTCATCCGAAATTTATGTCTAATGGACTCAGAAATAAACCACTGACCGAATTGCTGTCTTCTTCTTTATCTTCTTCACCACATAAGAAATTCCCTAATGTACCAGTTGTTATTGACCCCCGACTCGCAAAGATTCTTAGACCGCATCAAGTGGAAGGTGTCAAGTTTTTATATAGATGTGTCACGGGGCTAGCCATGAAAGATTACTTAGAACAAAAAAATTTATTGAAATCAATCGAGTCTGATAATGTATCGGATCATGAGCAAGATTTCAATACTGAAAATGGAGATGATAAAGAATCGCACAAAGGTAAAGAAGATACACCTATTGAACCTGTACATAAGAAACCTTCAAATTCATATGGTTGTATCATGGCCGATGAAATGGGTCTAGGTAAAACTTTGCAGTGCATAGCTCTGATGTGGACCCTTTTGAAACAAGGTCCACAGGGCAAAAGTATGATAGATAAATGTATCATTGTTTGTCCTTCTTCATTGGTCAATAATTGGGCTAATGAATTAGTCAAATGGTTGGGTCCAGGTACAGTGTCTCCCCTAGCGATAGATGGTAAAAAATCATCACTTTCTTTGATGGGGAATGATTCTGTAGCACAGGCAATTCATCAGTGGGGGAAAGCAAGAGGTAGAAATATTGTTAAACCTGTTTTAATCATATCATATGAGACCTTACGTAGAAACGTTCAAGAATTGAATAATTGTCCCGTTGGCCTATTACTGGCTGATGAAGGCCATAGATTGAAAAATTGTGACTCTTTAACTTACACCGCATTAAATAGTATTAATTGTTCACGTAGAATTATCTTGTCTGGTACACCAATACAAAATGATTTGACAGAATATTTTGCTCTATTGAATTTTGCTAATCCTGGGTTGTTAGGTACGAGACAACAATTTAGGAAAAATTTTGAAATCCCAATTCTGTTAAGTAGGGATGCAGACGCTACCGATAAAGAGATCGAAAGGGGGAAACAGCAATTAATTAAATTATCTGAAATTGTATCAAAATTTATTATTAGACGTACTAATGATATCTTATCCAAATATTTACCTTGTAAATATGAACACGTCATATTCGTCAATTTGAAACCAATTCAATTGCAACTCTATTCAAAATTGTTGTCTTCAAGAGATATGAAAAAAATGATTAAAATGAATAATTCATTCAATGGCATGGGTGCCAGTAATGGCAACGGCACTGGAGGTACTCCATTGAGAGCTATTGGTACTTTAAAAAAATTATGTAATCATCCAGATCTATTGGATTGGGAGAAAGAATTAGATATAGATGATATCCCAGATGAATTATTAGATTATAATAATAGTAGTAACCGTAGAAACGTTAACACTGAATGGTCAGGAAAATTTTCTATTCTTGAAAGATTTTTGCATAAGATTAACACTGAATCAGATGATAAGATTGTTATTATATCAAATTATACACAGACTTTGGATCTTATTGAGAAGATGTGTAGATGTAAAAGATATGGTGTTGTTCGATTAGATGGAACAATGACAATAAATAAAAGACAAAAATTGGTGGATAGATTTAATGATCCAGAAGGTCAAGAGTTCATCTTTTTATTAAGTTCCAAAGCAGGTGGGTGTGGTATTAATTTGATTGGTGCAAATAGATTGATTTTGATGGATCCTGATTGGAATCCTGCAGCAGATCAGCAAGCATTGGCCCGTGTTTGGAGGGATGGTCAGAAAAAGGATTGTTTTATTTATAGATTTATTACCACTGGTTCAATTGAGGAGAAAATTTATCAAAGACAATCAATGAAAATGAGCTTGAGTTCATGTGTCGTTGATTCAAAGGATGATGTGGAAAGATTGTTCAGTGCTGATGACTTAAGAAAATTATTTCTTTTCAATAAGGATACAAACTGTGAAACTCATGAGACGTTCCATTGTAAAAGGTGTACTCCAAGGGGGAAACAAAAGATTAAGTCAACTACAATGTTATATGGTGATGCCACAACATGGAATCACATTGATCATGATTCCTTACAAAAGACCAATGATCATTTACTACAAAATGAATATCAATATAATGATATAAGTTATGCATTTCAATATATCTCACATTGATTCAAACTTATTGTTCTTTCCTCTCCATTTCTTTCGACAACTAAAGCATACGCATTCCATATGTTAAACGTGACCGTCTCTTTTGTTCGACCAGTGAGCCTTTCACTTAAGGCGGTTCTAAAGCAGTCTCGTTTGCCATAAAAACTCGGGATGTTGGTGGTATTGAAGAGTAATACAAATTTGGAATATATGTTAAATGTAACAAAGGGTGTAAGAAGAGAGGTTGATGAATTTGATAATAAAGTAAATGAACTGTTTATAGATATGGGGGGTGCCTTTACGAATAGAAAGCTGTAGTGGACGAAAATAAAATATTTGGATACGTGCATGACAAATTTATTGAAATGGATAAAAAAATATGGCATCTTTTATAAATTTATCCTTAACAACACCTGAAATAAATTTAGCTTCTACTTTATCGATATATATATATATATTATCTAATTTTCTATTAAATGCATTCAATTATATTTTGATAAATAATAAGCATTATAAGATAAATTTTAAAGTAGATCCTTGTTTCAAGGCGGTTCTGCATATTATATTTTATTATTCTTCAAATATTGGTAATCCAATTTTTTGCAAAAAAAAATTCTGAAATGGGCCCACATGGAAGTGAAAAAGGTGCTTGTTTAACGAGCAAATAAATATGTCTGTATTATCAATGTAAGAAAAGAAATACTGTGATGATGGTAGAAGATATAATGGAGAAAAAAACTAGGGCCACAATTTTTTTTATTGAAAATTAAACAAGTGAAGATATTAGCATCAAATGTTTCTGGTAGATTGCTAAAATTGGAAGAAAATTGTAACTGGATTCTAATCTTTAAAACTGAACCAGATACGGAATATGGTATAAAAATATCATGGCATGCTTTTGGTAGTTATGAGGAACTTTGATTATCCTATAGGGGAAATTAAGAGTAAGTGCAGGGTAGTAAGGAAGAAGAAGTTAAGGATACCATGGAAAATATTAAGTATAATTCTATTTCCACACCAAGGTCGGTAACATTTTTGAAATAATTTATATGAATAATAAGTTTTATAGCAGTATGATAGAAAATTCTTATATAATCTAAGGGAAGCAAGATAATAAATATGTTCAAATGGTGAAAAATCATATTCCAAAATAAAGGAAAGGAAAGTTGACGTTCATCAAATCTTTCATGGATTTAGAGAAAATGAAATTGGATTAAATATGCATAATTTAACCCTATTTATTTTTTATATAGGAATATAAAATAAAATAAAATAAAATAAAGGTTATGAAATATTAGAAAGGAAAAAAAAAGAAGAAGAAAAAAATGTGTCTGTACGACGGTTGTTATGTAACAACCTCAGAAAATTGTTTAATATAAATTTTGGTGCGAATCACCATCAATAAAATTATTTATTAAAGTTTCAGGATTGTATAACTTGTCTAAAAAACTATCATTTAAAATGTTAGATGTATCAACACTCTTAGTTTGATATGAGACTGTGTTACAACAGTTGGATTGTTTTTCAGGGACAGAATTTACTGCTGTTGTTGTTGTTGGGAAAGGAATCGATGCCGGTGTGTATGAATCTAAAACTGTTGGTGTTGAGGAACAACAATCTGGAATTAACCTATCTAGTAATGTCGTGTTATCAGTGACATCTGGCAGTTTTATCTGAGGGTTAAAATTTAATTCTACATTTTCAATTGGAGGTATACAACATGAAGGTGTTTCTTCTTCTTTTATACTAGTAGGGAATTCAGAAAAAGTATCATCAATAGTGGAAGACGGTGTTAATAATGATGTATATAATGGGTCATTTTCACTCTTTGTCACGTATTTTCTACTTTCATGATTGGCTAATATGTTTGCTTTCCTTCTCCTTGAGTGACAGGAACATTCACGTCCCATGGTGCAAAAGCACCTGTCATGTATTGTTTCATCTATATCAAATAAACCACCTTCTTTCTCTATCTTTGCACAGTTACAACTTCCTGAAGGATTAATATTTTTTTCTTCTCTTAGTGATTTACAATGATGACATGTAGTAGAAGGTCTCCCTTGTTTCTTTACTGGTATAAGACTCCTTTTTGAATGTGTGCACTTTGTTGCACGATGACCTCTAATACAATTCTCACACGCATACTTAATACCATTAATAATAATCATGGTTAAATTTAATATTTTATAAGTTTTTTCTTTTTATTTTTCTTTTTTTTTTTTTTTGAATGTATTACGTTAGTTTAATAGAGAGATAGGTAATTCTATTCACTGATACTTATGTTGTTATACTTATATATAAGTTATTGAAAGTCAAGAGGTTCATGTAAGTATAACTAAATAGTTTTAAATTTCCTATAGTTTCCTTATTAGTAATATTATAAAATTTTTTTTTTCAAAAAAAAGAAAAGAAAGAAAGAAAAATTTGTGAGTTTTCCTGTAAGATCCAGTAAGGAAAGAAGCAGGGGGCTAATTACTTGGTTCAGGAGGTAAGAAAGGACGACAGTTTTAGAAACAGTTCCTTGTGCTAATACCGATCAGATAATATGGATTCTTGGAATGAATCAAAAAAATATTATCGAGTTCAAGAGGAGAAAGAAGGAAAACTTGGTTAGCAACAACGCAGAAGAGAAGAATAAGAAGATTCGGATTAACGAATTACAATTCATCCTGGTTATAATAATATATTATTTGGCTATACTCGGTTATTTATACACATAGTTTTATTAATCCAATACCCATTACCTATTCTATGTTATTTGGTTTATTTATCATATATATTTCTACAGAAAAAGTTACCTACTGTTTTTGTAAGTATACCATAACACACAGGATTTTTTACTTGAAATGTTTTGAAAAGAACCGATTGGGACATGCAATTTCATTTCATTCTCCCTTATTGACGTGTGTAAACCCTCCATTCTCTCTATTGTGATTCCTCACAGGAAATTGTAATAACCCTTGATTCGATTACAGGTGTGAATCCGCAATCTTTTTAAAATAAAAATAGACAAACCTAGTTATATAAATAAAAAAATAAACGAACAATAATAACTAGAATAAATGGTTAACATACAACAGTGTATAATTTTATTTCTTGCTCGTCTGTCTATCACCTTGTCTAGTCTTTCTTACAATGGCTTCTCAAGCTGCCTTTATATATATATTCCCAATTTCATACGCCACAAATAAGCTTCTCCTTGGAACAATAACACGTTGCAAAAAAAAAAAGATAACAAATGTGATTTTGAGAATTTTACCTTAGAGACACAGGCTTCGTATCGCATGATATTACAGAAAAGACACTCTTAGGGGCAAAAAGAACACTGCGCAAGCCCGGAATCGAACCGGGGGCCCAACGATGGCAACGTTGGATTTTACCACTAAACCACTTGCGCCTATCTTTACATTGGCTTGTGAAATATCTGATTGGGAAATAGAAAAGGTTAGGATAATACAATATAAATATATACTGGGATCTCTTCTCTATCTGAATAAATTATATATAATTTACATAAAAGAATTATAAGTAGAATCAGATTCTTGTTAACTCACAAATACGTGAATCTAATTGGATGTCGTGCCTACTTAAAGATGTCCACATGTGAATCAGGAATTGTCTAATGAAACTTTTTTTTTAATTTATTGTATCATAATGAGGCGTCCCTCAATACAACAGAAAATTGCTCATTAGTCTTACTAACGTGGGAATACGTTTTTGCAGTTACGTTAACACAAAATAATAGCCTGATGGCTCTTGCAACTACGATAACACAAAATAATAGACAATTATTGTTTCATTGGTTCGTAATTCCTTTAGTTCTCGACTTCTTCTGATCCACGTGGCCATAACAAAACATCAATCCAATGAGTCACTCTTTTCTTTATTATTATTTCAAAGCCCCTTCCTCTCTGATGGAGTTTGGAGCTCTCGGCGTCCATGGTAATGGTAGGTTTCATTAAACTATAGATGTTTATTCTTTTTATCTTGACCATATGTATACACTCATTATATAATGTGTACGATTTAAACTTTTTTATTTATTTTTCTCTTCTTTTAAAAACTTTTATTTCTTCGAGACTCTGAAAATCATACTCGGTGAAAAATAAAGTGTTTTCCCAATATTATGGTACATTCCTATACCACATAATTAATATACAGAAAAACTAAATTAAAAAATAATTCTTATGAAAATTACTGTAATAAACTTTCGTTTTCCAACACTCTCATACTTACTTTCGTACCTTATTGTTGAATCCACTTCTTATTGTTCTTCTCCACCTTCTGTAACAGTTCTTATCGCTAGTGTGTGACTCTATGACTCTTATGGGATATGTATGAATTTCTTTGTTCTGATACCATGTTTGTTACTTTTTTCTTTAGTTACTTCCTTTTTGTAATTCCTTTTTCCTAAATCTTTTTTCTTCAAATCTTTCTTGAAACTCTTTTTTTTTTCCATCGACACGAATGTGCTTTTCTCGAGAATCGAATCGAGACTCTTGTCTTATACCCGTATATCCAACTAATATTCCTTGACTTTTGCTACATACTTTACACCATGGCATAATTGGATTATGGTAAAATAGTAATTAATTGTTAAAAATGCAACTTATATTCATATGGAAAATTGTTAAAAAATGCATTTTACATAATGTTAAGTCTGAATTATGGTAAATAACATTAACCCAACAGAATTTACTTATTGTTCTTATTACTGTCTTGTTATATTCGCTATACCCCTATCCAAATATAAAAAAAGGACAACTAATTCAACATTCAATTCTCGTGTTCAGTTTTTTTTTTCTCCTCTATATCATATAATATATCATCTGGATGGTGAATATTATTAGTAAACAGGTTATTAGTTTATTGGATCATTTCTTATAAACAATGTTTTATGTTTTATTTTAGTGTTTAATATAGAACATTTTTCCTCGATTGCTTACAAGGGACTAAACAATTGAATATTTTATAAATAATTTATAAAAAATAATTTATGTATATTCTTCATCCAAATTGTAAATTAAATGAGCAAAGGTACCCATTTTTTTAATTGTATCTCTAGAAAAATATTTTCATAATTTTCGTTATCTCAACTTTGGTAATTTTAAAAATGTGTGAAAATATTTCACCACTGTGGATTGTGCGTTACACACATTTCTCTTTTCTAGAAGAATGATTTAATTTCTAAACAAGTATAAGATCATTTCAGCAACAAGAACCAAGGAGAATCAATAATATATTTTTGTATAATAGAATAAACGTACCCAACATTACTAAGGAGTTCAATAAACTTTCTATGAATGAACAATAAACTAAGTGATTGTTTTGTGTTAAGTAAGTCTTGTGGATTAATTAATATACAAAATTTCATATTCTATCTTAAATTAAGAACCAAAAAATTTTCTTCATCTATAAAGATTCTGTAATAAAATCAAAATGTTTTGAAGATTCCAAAGAACAAGAGGGATAGAAAACTTCTATATATAATGAAGTATTTAATTACCCAATATGACCTAATAAAACTAAGAGTAAAAGTAACACTTATAATGATTTATTTTCAATTTTAAATAAATAAAGAAAATTTTAAGTTAAAAACGGTGACAATATTTAGGTTGCACTTTGGAAAAGAATAAATAGAAAGATACAATAGAAAGAAAAGTTTGAAATTAAAACATCTAGTATTTTTGTAAGGAAATAAAGCAAAATTCCCTAATTGTTTATAAACAGACATTATAATGACAGTAAAGGTCTTATTATTTTTTTAAAAAAAAAAAAGGCTCTTGAATTAATTAAATCAAGTGTCTTTTTTTTAATTATTATATTCAATCAATTAAGATTTTTTATTTTGAGTGAACGTAATTAAATATTACCTACCTTTAGTATTTAGAATATAATGGGAAAAAAATTTTAATGCAACACCCAAGAAGTAGGAGAGTAATAGTTTTTAATGAGAGAAGGTTTTTTATAAAAAATATTATTAAATGGGGAATGTTTGTCTTACTGCAAAAGGTGTTTATATGTAATTTAATGCTATTAAAAGCAATTAAAAGATGAAATTTTATTGTGGGTGTTAATCTTTTAGTTTGAGAAATAAAATTTTTTTTTTATTACTATTATTAATTTTATTCTTTTGATAAAAAATATTAATTTGGAAAGGAGAGAAGTAAAAGCAACGTTTAGTGAACAAATAAACAAATATAAAAAAATAACAATTAACTTTCGTGATAATTCAACTATACTTAAGTTATTTTCCAACTAAACAATTTTTTTAGAAAGTTATACTTAAAAAAAAAAGAAAAAGAATTAAAAAAGAAATTTTTTTTTTAAACTAACCCATTTTAAGTTAAAACTAATATCTTTAAAGTTAGCTACCTCTATGAAAAATACATTTCAGCTTATTTTTGTTACGTTTATCAGTTTTTACACTTGTGATCATTAGCAATTCACAGGGAGTATTGGATACAAAATATAAGACTTAGTAAAGAAGAGAACAAAGTCAATTAAAAAAGTGTGATATTAGAATAAATCATTATTGAAATCACATTTGGCTCTATATCAAATCACGAAAAATTAGTTACAAAAAAAAAAAAGTTGACTGTATGGTACGAGATGTAAAATAAATAATTTCTTAAACTAGCATGAATTAAACTCTCAACAAGTCCCTACTGAAAAAAAAAAGACAGAAAAGATATAAGAAAATGGACTCCTCCTTATATTATTATTTTAATTTCTAAGAAACATAATTACAATAACTTGTAAAAATTGAATGCTTTTATAGTAATAATAATAATAACGATGTATGTGTTAACATATGTATAAAAATCTATCTAACTAATAGTTCAAGTAAAACAACCCAAATTCAAGAGGATTCCTCACCCATCAATTGTTTCAATTCATCAATCCTATCAATCAATTTCTTCCTCTTTGTCAACGGAACTTTAACTTCCCCACAAGGCAAATCATCCCCTCCTTTCTCCTCCGAGATACTCTTAGCCATAGAATAGTAGCTACTAAAGATTTTTCTTCTCCTTTGATTGATGAACCAATTAGACAACTGAATCTTAGTGAGCCCAGTCTTAATCAGCAAGTCCCTCTTCTCTTGCGCGGTAGGATAAGGGTTATGCAAATGGTTCATGAGCCAGTCGTTAAGAATGGTGACGCAGTCCTTTGGCAGGTTGTAGCGGCAATGTTTCCTGGAGATAATCTTCAAGCCATCCTTTTCGTAATTGATTTTGCATGGGATAGTCTTTGCGGTGACGATTCTCCGACTGCTGCTTTTGCTGTATACTGTTCCTTTAATTTCATTAGAGTTGTTCCTGTCTCTTGTGGTAGCACTCTTTGTAGAAACAGATATGGTGGACTTAGTTTCTGGTACTGAGGATGGAGGTTGTGGAGACATTGGTGTAAAAGGGTACATGTATGGAGCAGAGTAGTGGGGAGGGTTTATATTTTTGTTGATATTCGGTAGAGGCACTGAGGTCGTCTCTATACCATTAGAATGATTAGGTAAGAATATTAGAATATTATTATTGTTAAAGTCTACATTATTGTTGATGGGATTAATGGTATCATTTTGTTTCAAAGAATTGAACAAAGTCTGAATAGAAGGCAGCTGTACTTGATTATTCATAATATCATAAACCAAATGTAATAAAAATCTAATGGTAATAATAACCCAATGAATATATATATAAGGGAAGAACAGTTGCCTAATGGGTAAGCTTGTCTGGGGATAGTAATTGGTATATACTTATAAGAGAAAGATAAAAAAAAAATATTTTTACATATGATCTTGTTCATAATTTGTGTCATATATATATATATATATATATAAAAGAGAACTTGTCACATTTTAATAAAGAAGAAGAAGAAGAACTATAAATGTTTATGTAAGGAGTAATAGAAAAGTCAACAATAAAACAAAAAACAAAAACAAAAAAACGAATTCTCGACATTTCTAACATTTAACGGTTTCTAAAACAAAAAAACACAAGATCAAGAGAGGTACAGGAAATAAAGAGAAGTTTTCAAGAGATAGCCACTTAAAGTCAATCCAATTAAAATACAAGAACAAAACACCTTCCGTGACTTACGTGACACAATTTATTATTACAAAAAAAAAAAAACATTAAAATAAAAATATACACAAAGGTCATCTCCACAAAATCATAATAATAATAATAATAATAATAATACACTGTTTTTTGGTTTCCTCGAAGGAATACATGTCCGTTAATAATCCGATTTTTTCATTCATTCATTCTTTCTTTCTGTGATGATGCAATAATAATCTCGTAGTCATCAATATAAAATTTGCCAAAAAAGTGTGATTCCAGAACAATAGACGGGGAAGGCAAGTGGTTTTTTGTTTTTGTTCTCTGCTCCACGTAAAAATAAACAAATGAATAAATGAATGAAAAAAAAGAGAGACAGTTTTATTTTTCGGAAGGTTGTTCCGGATTTCCGTCTCCCTGTGTGTCATACACCCAGACACCAACACACAGTTTGGTCCCGTCTGTTTCCCCAAAACTGTGTGTGGCCAGTTCATTGTTGTTGTTGTTGTGATCACTATGTACGTCGAGATAGGATTCTTCTTGGTATTCACTCCACTGTTGGATATTGAAACATTGCAAGACCATATTTCCATCTCTATCTATCCTATGGTACACTGGTACTCCTTACTACTACTACTACCACTTATATTATCCGTCTTCTTCTTTATAATCAAATATTGTATATTCACTTCTTTTCTCAATTACCCAATATATATATATATATATATATATATAACCTACACTTGTCATCTTATTGAATTACTTAAAAATGACACATTCTCCACACACACACATCCTTTTTATAATAATAATAATAATAAGACCAAAAATAGTAACAATCATTGGAAAATGACTTACACTCCAATATTTGATTCAAATAACAAATACTACTCCAGTAGGAGGAAAAAAAAAAAAAAAGACAAAACAAAGGCCACTTTGTTTCATCATTAAGGGCAAACTAAGGATTACAATCCGATTTGTTCTCCTTTAGAGCCATCAGCGCAAGAACTCTACTGAGTCTCGGTTGTATAGAGATTTGGTCTCTCGTCTTTCTTTCTTTTTCCCCTCCTTGTAGAAGATCGTAGGTCCCTTGTTGCAAAAATATCTAATCAAGAGATAACAACACTTTATCAATCAATGACTAATTCTTATCTTTTATTGATCTTATCATTAACCAAAAAAGCAAAAAGCAAAAAAAAAATTAAATCGAGAGGGAATTACAAGGACAAACAAACAAAAAAAAAGGAAACGGCAGAAATTCCGGATTCGTATAAATATTGAAATAGTCCCCACCCCTCCTCCCCCCCCTGTAACATACCTCTCTATTCACAACCATACACTAGCTTATTCAAACAAATCAAGATCCACTTTAATACCAAAATATACAAACAAACAAACAAACAAACTGCCCTCGAAATGTCTAAACCTATCGTCCACGTAATTGACGTTGAAAGTGGCAATTTACAATCACTAACTAACGCCATCCATCACCTCGGTTACCAAGTAGAATTGATCAAAACCGCTGACCAATTGGTCAAAGCTAACCCAGAGAGACTGATCTTACCCGGTGTAGGTAACTATGGCCATTTCGTAGATAATCTATTTAGTCGTGGCTTCGAACCCGCCATTAAGAAATATATCCACTCGGGGAAACCTATCATGGGGATATGCGTAGGTTTACAAGCCTTATTCAAGGGCTCTATGGAGAGTCCAACCAGTAAAGGCTTGAACTACATCGATATGATTCTCTCAAGGTTTGATGATTCAAATAAACCTGTCCCCGAGATCGGTTGGAACAGCGTAATTCCATCGGAACATTTATTTTATGGGTTGGATCCCTATAGACGGTACTATTTTGTTCATTCTTATGCTGCTGTATTGAATGATCCAAGTTTGGAGAATACATTAAGGGACTGTGGTTGGAATTTAGCGAAGGCGAAATATGGTGATGAGACTTTTATCGCTGCGATTTCTAAAGGTAACATTTTTGCTACTCAATTCCATCCGGAGAAATCTGGGTCTGCTGGGTTATCAATTATTGATAATTTCATTCGACAGAGAAAGAATGTTCCAATACCTAATTACACAGAAGAACAAAAATCACAATTGAGTAATGATTATAGTAACTATGGTTTAACAAGGAGGATCATTGCATGTTTAGATGTAAGAACAAATGATCAAGGCGATTTGGTGGTCACTAAAGGTGATCAGTATGATGTACGTAAAAAAGATGGAGAAAATAATGATGTTAGAAATCTAGGGAAACCTGTCGAATTAGCACAAAGATACTATGAACAAGGTGCCGATGAAGTAACGTTCTTAAACATCACTTCTTTCAGAGACTGTCCGTTGAGGGATGCTCCAATGCTAGAAGTTTTAAGGCTCGCTGCAAAGACTGTCTTTGTTCCATTAACTGTAGGTGGCGGTATTAAAGATATTATTGATGTGGACGGTACAAGAATCCCAGCGTTAGAAGTGGCCAGTCTGTATTTCAGATCTGGTGCTGATAAAGTCTCTATTGGTACTGATGCTGTCTATGCTGCAGAAAGATATTATGCAAATGGTAGAAATGGTGATGGTTCTTCCCCAATAGAAACAATCTCCAAAGCATATGGTGCACAAGCTGTGGTTATATCTGTGGATCCAAAAAAAGTGTATGTAGACAGTCCAAAGGATACAAAAAATAAAACTTTCCAAAGTAAGTACCCTGATTCTCAAGGACGTACGTGGTGTTGGTATCAATGTACTGTTAAAGGTGGAAGAGAGACAAGAGATCTAGGTGTTTGGGAATTGATCCAAGCTTGTGAAGCCCTTGGTGCAGGTGAAATCCTTTTGAATTGTATTGATAAAGATGGTTCAAATTCAGGATACGACCTAGAATTAATTGAACATGCTAAGAACGCTGGCAAGATTCCTGTTATTGCATCAAGTGGTGCCGGTAAACCAATCCATTTCGAAGAAGCATTTAGTCAAACTAGAGCTGATGCATGTCTTGGTGCAGGTATGTTCCATAGGGGAGAATACACAGTCAATGACGTTAAAGAATATTTGTTAAAACATAACTTTAAAGTTAGGATGGATTCAATCACAAATTAGAATTTCTCTTCACAATAATAGATTTAAACTCTTAAAAGATTGCGTGATAAGTGTTAATTTGTCTATATATATATATATATATATATACTTACACTCTTGTCTTCTCAATCAATGGTAAACATTATCTTATGTTGTTAATTCAATGATTATATACCAGTGGATTTAAAATATATTTATTCTGTGACTACA
This sequence comes from Arxiozyma slooffiae, assembly GCA_017347545.2. Classification (NCBI taxonomy): domain Eukaryota; kingdom Fungi; phylum Ascomycota; class Saccharomycetes; order Saccharomycetales; family Saccharomycetaceae; genus Arxiozyma; species Arxiozyma slooffiae. Next base: position 426,530 of record JAFHAQ020000024.1, on the reverse strand, counting down.
AAAATTTCAAACACTGGATTATTAAGGAATGAAACTGTAAGAAATTAATTAATTAATTAATTACTTTTTTTTCAAAATTAAAAGAAAATTTTCAGATTAAGTTCAATTTATTTATTTATTTATTTTATTTTATTATTTTTTTTTTCGATAATTTTTTGGAAAAACTTTAAAATCTTTGCGATGGTCAATAACTTTAAGAAAAATATGAAGAAGAGTATTAAATGCTAATGATAAAGATAAAATCTGCCAAAGTTCTTCATCGAGGTACTTTGTAGATTAAATAAATTAAAATTATTTATATACTGCAGACAAGGTATACAAGTATATATCATAAAATAAAAAAAAACATGGGGAGAGCTACTAATTCTAAAAGTAGAAAACAGAGACATGATCCTTTAATGAAGGATTTAGATACTGCCCAAGGTACTCTTAAAAAGATAAAACAAAAGGCACAAAATGAAAAAGATGATGAAAATGAAGATGAAGTAGAAGAATATGTCGATGCAAAGACCTCTAGAAAGATCTTACTGTTAGCCAAAGAACAACAGGACGAAATTGCTGAAGAGGAAAATGTAGAAAGAAACCAAATTAATCCAAACAGTGCCAGATTTAAACAAATTAATTACAGTGAGAGTGAAGAAGAAGAAGACGAATATCAAGATGAAAATATATCGGATTTCGAACCTGAAGGTGAATATTTAGAGGGTGAGGAGGAAATGGTGGAAATCGATGAAGAAGATGCTGCAATGTTCGAACAATATTTCAAAAGATCTCATGATTACAACTCTCTTGGAGGTAGTTACAACTTAGCTGATAAAATTATGGCTACTATTAGAGAAAAGGAAAATGAATTAGCCCACAAGGATTTTGACATGGAAGATAATAATAATAATAATCCGGTATCTGATTATGATTATGGAACCAATAGTAGAAGAAGACCTGTTGATGGTGTTGAATTACCAGAAAAAGTTATCAGAGCTTATACTACCGTAGGAACCATTTTAACTACTTGGACTCACGGAAAACTACCTAAATTATTTAAAGTTATTCCATCTTTGAAAAATTGGCAAGATGTTTTATACGTGACAAACCCAGAAGCTTGGTCTCCACATATTGTGTATGAAGCTACGAAACTATTTGTTTCTAATTTAAACGCTAAAGAAGCACAAAAATTCATCAACCTGGTTCTTTTAGAAAGATTTCGTGAAAATATTGAAACTAGCGATGACCATTCTTTGAATTACCACATATATCGTGCAATCAAAAAATCTTTATATAAACCAAGTGCTTTCTTTAAAGGTTTTCTTTTCCCATTAGTGGAATCTGGTTGTAATATCCGTGAAGCCACCATTGCAGGTAGTGTGTTAGCCAAAATTTCAGTCCCAGCTATACATTCCGCAGCTGCATTAAGTTATTTATTAAGATTACCTTTCTCGCCTGCAACAACTGTTTTCATAAAAATTCTATTAGATAAGAAATATGCTTTACCATACCAAACTGTAGATGAATGTGTTTTCTATTTCATGAGATTTAGAATTGTTGATGATGGTAGTAATGGTGAAGACGCAACTAGGGTTTTACCGGTAATATGGCATAAAGCATTTTTGACTTTTGCACAACGTTATAAAAATGATATCACTCAAGATCAAAGAGACTTCTTATTAGAAACAGTCCGTCAAAGAGGCCATAAAGATATTGGACCGGAAATCAGAAGAGAATTACTGGCTGGTAAATCAAGAGAATTCGAAGAACCCCAAAATACAAAAGATTCGATGATGATCGATGTTCAATAAGTCTCCAAAAAAAAAAATAATACAACACCTTCGTCTCATACATAAATATACCTAAATATATCTCTACTTATAAAATAGAAGATTCTTCTATGTACATTATTACAGAAAGAATACATATCCTAATAAATTTGCTTCTAAAATTGACATTTAATATATAACTAAAAGACTCTATTACTAATCTTTAATAAAGAAAAAAAATTTTCGCCCACCTACTATCAAACCATGTGCTGTGGGAAAATCAGCCATTGTTAGCGAAAAAGGCGTGTATATTCTACTCTAGAGCTACCTTGTAGGTAATTCTCCATGCATGGGGTTAATCTATGAAAGAATCAAACTCTATATAAAGAAAGAATGGAATTATAATTTAATTTTGACGGACGAGAAGAACTCTCGCAAAATTTGCCAGATTAAATCATAAAACCATATCAGACTCCATTCAATTCTTCCAAATCGAACATATCGAACTAATTATAAAGGAAGCCCATACTCTTATGTTCCTTTAAAGAAGGAAAAAAGGTAAAAATGTTCCTTGAACTATAATCTAGGACTTTGCAAACATTGTATTAGTCTGCAAGACAAAGTTCCGTAACCTTCGATATTTATAGATAAATTTTTTTTTCATGAGTTGCGGGTAACCTTTGCCTCTTCAAATATAAAAATTCTTGCTAGGGCTTTCTGTTTTTTATAAGCTTGATTATGGTCATGCTATAATTAGAGCAATACGTTTATTTTAGTGAGTTATATAATACGTAATACAATACTCATAGGTATATATGTAAGTGATATCTCCTGATATAAATAATCTTTCCTTTCTTCTTCTTCTTCTTTTTTTTTGGAAAGGCATCCCCAGTATATGCAAGATTAAGAATAATAAAACATACGAAATGGATATAGGTAAACAACAAAAGTGAAACTTCTCTTCTCACCTAATCTGCCATCATAAGTGCCTTTTTTCTTGCCTTCTTGTTTTTCTTGTTATGCTTCTTGGAACCAGTACCAGTACCTCTTTGTCTATGAAATGGATCGGTTAATTTACCTTCAATGTTATTCATTTTAAAAAATTCCTTATCCAAATCTTCTGCAGTATTATACAATGCAGCTTGTCTACCACCATGCGTTAGTGACACGGCTTCCTTAGTATCTGTACCACCAGTATGAGCAGAAAATGTCAAATTCTTTAAATCACGAGCTAAATCAACAACAGTAATGCCTTTAGCCTTTGCTGCTTCCCTAATTTGTTCTTTTCTAGTGGCTGGTAACCTATCAAATGTATATAAGTCTTTATTGAATTCTCTACATTCTTCCAAAGTGTATGGAGTATCATCTTCGATATGCGGAGGAGGGTTAATATATAACAATTTACCATTGACATAATCCTTTAAGATGTAACGACTAGCACGAGATTCATCTGCAGAACCAAAACCTTGTGTCATATAACCGCGAGCTCTAGCATAAGCAACTAATAATTCTTGACCAGTTAGAGTCACACCATCACCACCTTCTTCCTTCGTTCTGGTTTGAATATGGATACCATAAATGGCTTCCAAATAATATTTGGGTATTCTTTGTGCTACCAAATTCGATGGTCCAGCATAATCACGCAATTGATCAATAGGTAAAACACCATTGCAGACTAATTCACCTTTGTTGTAAGCAAAATTTGGGAATACTAAACCAGGACAATCACACAACATTACAGAGTCTGATAACATAATTGTTTGGAAATGTTTAGTCTTACCAGGAGTAGATGACACCGATACTTTCTTAGCTCCTACTAAAGAATTGATTGTGGAGGATTTACCAACATTTGGGTAACCAACTAAACCAATCTGTAATATAGGTTTTTTACCTGGTAATGGTTCTGTTAATGGTTCTGGTGGAGCCTTAGCTAAAAATAGTTTTTCCAATTGATCTATACTTAAAATAGTTATTTTCTCCTTGATCTCATCATCAATATCTTCATCCTCGGAGACTTCATCATCAATATGGACTATTTCATCTTGATCTAAATCTGGAGTTTCCTCTTGCAATTCCAATAATTGGTTTGCTCTTAATGCAGAGTAAAAAGTGAATGAAATGCCTCTTGAAATGAAATACTTGGCCCATATAATCCTTTGTTTTCTGGTCAATAAATCAGCTTTATTAACTAATAACAAGTTTTGTTTTCTTTCATCAATTTCTTTAACATATCTTTCCAAATCAACTGATCGAAATAATAATGGATCTCTTGCATCAACAATTTGAACCACCAGATCTGATCTTTCTACAACTCTCCATAATTGTTTCCAAACTTCAATATTTCTTTCAAATGGAGTTAATAGTAAATCCTCATTAGATTCTTGTAAATTAGCCAATTTTCGTCTCCATTCTAAAAATGCTTCACCTTCTTGTCTTTGTAATTCTGTCTTAGTAGTATATTCATCCCAATATGGTCTCCTTGGAACAATCAAGTCCTTAGCATGTTCTCTTTGCTTGGCACTCAATTTCTCTTTTTGAGCATTAGTCATACCGACAGGTTGGGTACGAGCATCCATGTTACTATCCATCCTAATAATTTTAACATTTGAATGTCTATCTGCGGTAAAGTCTTTATTTGCCAATTCAGCAGTACTCAAGAATTCATCCAGTGCAGATTCTTGAGTGACAGATCTCAATTTAACCCAACTTGCTTCATGCTTATCCGTAGTAAATCTCATTTCACCGTCTGGCAGATATTGAACTGCATTCTCTTGTTTACGAGCACTTTGAATAGCTCTACCTAACCCAATAGTATTTTTATTTTTATGATGAACTGGTTTTGGACCCTTTGGGGGCTTCCATTTCTTTGGTTGCGGTCTTTCCTTTGGTGGCATTATTTCTAAACTTTAAAATCGGCTAATCTATATATATTATATTTACAGTGCTAAATTATCATCCCCCTTACTGACCAAACAAATGTTTGTCAACACTTAATATACACGGATAAATAACTAAGGTTTGTTATAATCTTCATGTTGTTACAAAAGTGTTTCAATATATTATAGTCCATTCAAATTTTTCTTGTAAATGAAATAGCGATGACCCGTACTAAGTGATCTGTGTTAACATTCCAAAACTACATAAGGATATCATATATATAGTAATAGTAGTAAATTGCAATATAGTCAATATTCGATTACATTGCAGCGAGAGGCTTCGATTATTACCTCCACACATACTCCTAAATCTAGTAATTACCAGCTATATATATACATAGGTATAACTTGGAGGTAAAAGATGACGAGAATGTTCCAACGCAAAATAAATCAAGTAGTGTAATGCACAAACCAAAAAAAAAACAATTTCCTATATATCAACAATTAAAAGTATAGCTAGTATTTACATTTCTTCTTCTTCTTCTTCTTCTTCTTCTTCTTCTTCTTCGTTTTTTTTTGTACAGCAGTTTCATTTCATCATTTATTATATCATGGATTTCATAACTCTAAAGATTTATCATAGAAAGAACAAGTTGCAATAAACTCAGAACATCAATCACCACCATAACACATTTACTCATTTCCTAATTTTAAAAAACTCTGTACCCGGGAGTATTTAGACTTTTCATCACTTGCTTTTCGTCCATAGTAACCACTTTTGCACAATCGTATATACAACAAACCGTTAATGTATTTTTATTCGATGGTTGACTCCTTTTCAATGATTACAGTAATACGCTAAATCATCATACACCGTCGTCAAGGTTTACTTTGAATAATTTCATCGCAAGTATATTGTTACCAGGGTAAATAATATCACCCATCACTATTAGATCCAAAAATCTTACATGATCATCGTACGATCTCGTCATTATCAAAGTAGATCTACAATACCTGAAATTTTTAGAAGCACATTTAACACCAACAACATCAGCCTCATAGATTCTATTATTACTATATATTCTATTCTTGGCTCTAAGATCATGTTCCATAAAGGTAGCATCATTATCTCCACTAAAAACAACATTTTCAAAGTGGAATAATTGTCCAAATTCAACAGTCTAACACTCTAATAAATGTGATTCATCAAATAATTCCACTACACAATCTAATGCAGTTACCTCTTCACCTTGAGTAATGAACTGTTTTTGAGCTATGCTAGAATAAAAATCGACTATTACTTGGCTAGTAACTGACCCAATACTTCTACCCATCTCATAATTTACTAGTACAGGTTTACGAGATCCATTAATAATATCAACCAATTTTGAATGTAATGAAGATAAATGTGTATTAGAGAACAAAATATTAGTATCGAGTAATCGTATAGTCTCAATTGTTTGAAGTTAAAAAAAAACCACACGGGACTCCTTATTATCTTCATTAGTGTAGTCTATCCTCCATAATGTAATGTTACCAGTGAAACAGGTAGTGACTACAAGAGTATCATCAAACAGAGATAATTTTAAATCTAAAAAATCTCCATAGAAAGGATACAACTTAATCAAATTTAATGAACTGTTATAAATATCAACTTAACCTGTTATAAATTTACTTTGTTTATGTAATTCATATATACTCACTAAAAGGAACTAATCACGAAAAGTCTCAAACAACAAGAAGGTAACCCTGTTTTCGCATGGTGTAACACTTTGGATTCTTTGATTAATATTGTTTTTCTTTCTTTCCTTTTCCTTTATCTTCCCACTCATTATTTGATTTACACAGAACAATCAACACTTCAGGATAACTCAAACCCAATGTATTACTTCTTATATTCTGTCACTTTGTTTACCCTTTACAACTTGTTCCTCATCAAAGTCACTGTTTACTATTTTCAATCAAAAAAATCTGAAATATTTAAAGATTCTAAAAAAAAAATAATTATTTTAATACTGATTAATAACAATATACATATATCTTGTTAAAAACGTTGAAATTTTATAATAATACTTGTGTTACAAGAGCATTCAATCATAAATACTTAGTACGGTGACAACTGTGAGTGTAAGTCATTCTCATAACAGGTAGTTGAAAAAATATATATGTCGAGCTGCGCATAAAACCAAATTAAAAATTACATTAAAAATCACAATAGTAACGCGACAACTGGAAACAAGCATACATTATATTAAGAGGGAAACCAACCTTTAACTCTGCATTGAATCTCTAAAATGGAATCTTATGATGTCAGTCAAGAGTATTTAGATAGATTAGAACCTTACAAAGTGGGGATCCCAGAAAATTCTAAAGAATTGAATCAAAAACGTTATCTGTTGAAAAACACAGATACTTCGTCCTTTGACCTTAAAGATACAGTAAAAAGGTTTGAACATCTATTATCATTAAGTCATCTGTTTAAACATTTCATTGAGAACAAAGCTCAAAAGAACCCCAAATTTAAAGAAGTATTAGATGTGTTAAGGGAAAGGAAAGGTGGGAACTTGAAGAGAACTAGTAGTCATCATGATATAAGGAGACGTAAAAGTGAAAGAGAAGAAGATGCCGAATTGTTACGTGAAGAAGAAGATAGTGATGATGATGACGCTATTGAATTCCAATTCAGAGAATCACCTGCTTATATTAATGGTAAGTTAAGAGATTATCAAATTCAAGGTTTAAATTGGTTGGTGTCTCTTCATAAAAATAAATTAGCTGGTATCCTTGCGGATGAAATGGGATTAGGTAAAACCTTACAAACCATATCATTTTTAGGTTATTTGAGATACATTGAAAAGAAAAGAGGACCATTCCTTGTCATTGCACCCAAATCTACTTTGAATAATTGGTTACGAGAATTTAATAAATGGACACCAGAAGTAAATGCCTTTATCTTACAAGGCGATAAAGAAGAAAGAAACCAATTGATCCAAGACAAATTATTGGCTTGCGATTTTGATATTGTTATTGCATCTTATGAAATTATTATTAGAGAGAAGTCATCTTTTAGAAAACTAGATTGGGAATATATTGTAATCGACGAAGCTCATAGAATCAAAAATGAAGAATCCTTATTATCACAAGTTCTTAGAGAATTCATATCAAGAAATAGATTATTGATCACTGGTACACCTTTGCAAAATAATCTTCATGAATTATGGGCATTATTGAATTTCTTATTACCTGATATTTTTTCAAATTCACAAGATTTTGATGATTGGTTTTCGTCAGATGTTACTGAGGAGGATCAAGAAAAAGTTGTTAAACAGTTACATACTGTTTTACAACCGTTTCTATTACGTCGTATAAAGAGTGATGTAGAAACATCACTATTACCAAAGAAAGAATTAAATTTATACGTTGGAATGTCTTCAATGCAAAAGAAATGGTATAGAAAGATCTTAGAAAAGGATTTAGATGCAGTTAATGCTGCAAATGGGAATAAAGAGTCAAAGACTCGTCTATTAAACATTGTAATGCAATTAAGAAAATGTTGTAATCATCCGTATTTATTCGATGGCGCAGAACCTGGTCCACCATATACCACAGATGAACATTTGATTTATAATTCAGAGAAATTAAAAGTATTAGACAAACTTCTGGCTAAATTGAAAGCCAATGGATCTCGTGTGTTAATTTTCAGTCAAATGTCAAGATTGTTAGACATTTTGGAAGATTATTGTTATTTCCGTGGATACGAATATTGTAGAATCGATGGATCTACTGATCATGAGGTAAGAATCCAAGCCATTGATGAATATAATGCACCAAATTCTAAAAAATTCATCTTTCTTTTAACTACTCGTGCTGGTGGGTTAGGTATCAATTTGACTACTGCAGATACTGTTGTTTTATATGATTCCGACTGGAACCCACAAGCAGATTTACAAGCCATGGATAGAGCTCATAGAATTGGACAAAAGAAACAAGTCAAAGTGTTTAGAATGGTTACTGATAATTCAGTAGAAGAGAAAATTTTGGAAAGAGCTACTCAAAAATTAAGATTAGATCAATTGGTTATTCAGCAAAATAAAACGGCGTATCGAAAAAGTAAAAAGGAAAATAAGAATGATACTAAAGATGCTTTATTATCTATGATTCAACATGGTGCAGCAGACATTTTTAAGAGTGAAAATGTGACAAGAGAGACCACTCAAATATCACCAGATGATAATAATAATAACAATAAGAATAGTTCTATGAACGGTAGTAATTATAAAAATGACGATTTTGATCTTGATGAATTGCTAGCACGTTCTGAAGCTAAAACCAAATCATTAAATGCTAAATATGAATCCTTAGGTTTAGACGATTTACAAAAATTCAATCAAGATTCTGCATATGAATGGAATGGTACTGATTTTAAGAAGAAAATACAAAAGAATATAGTTAACCCAATGTGGATCCATCCATCAAAACGTGAAAGGACTACCAATTATTCAGTGGATGGATATTATAAAGACGTTTTAAACCCGGGGAGAGGAGCTACACAAACTCATTCAAGGATACCCCGTGGTCATTTATTTTTCCCACATCAATTCCAATCACCTCAATTAAAACCAATATATGAGAAAGAACGTATGTGGGTGGCTAAAAAAATTAAGTATAACCCAAATATGGATGACGTTAAGACAATATTTAGTGATAGTTACCGTGATGGTGAAGAATATGAAGAAGATAATTTAAAATTATTAGATTTATTAAAAATGATGATTGCAAATGCTCAACCATTAACAAGTGATGAGGAACATTTGAAGGAAAGATTAGAGAAAGAAGGGTTTTCAAATTGGACAAAAATAGAGTTGAGAAAGTTTATCAGTGCGTGTGCTAAACATGGTAGAAATAGTGTACATGCTATAGCTGATGAACTTTCACCAGGCAAAACATTAGATGAAGTCATTAAATATTCTAAAATGTTTTGGTCTAAGATGGAATACATTGAAGATTTTGAAAAATATCTTAAATATATTGATAGTGAAGAGGAGAAATTGAAAGCCACAAAATTACAACAAGAGGCACTACGTCGTAAATTATCTAAATATGATCATCCAATGACTGAATTGACTTTAAAATATCCACCAAATTTGAAAACATTCAGTATTGAAGAAGATAGATTTATTTTGTTGATGTTATTTAAATATGGATTAGATAGGCCAGATATCTATGATTTAATAAGGGATGAGATCCGTTCAAGTCCATTATTTACATTAAATTATTCATTTAGAAATAAAAAGAGTCCGGAATTGGCTAAAAGAGGTAATCAGTTATTAAATATTATTGAAAAAGAATTCAATAAAGGTATAATATTAACCAACGACATAAAACGAAGAATGGAACAAGAGGATAAGAATGGTAAACGTATTCGCGAAGAAGTTTTGAAAGAAGAAGAAGAAGAAGAAAATAAAAAAGTGAAACTTGAACAAAAGTAATTAAAGAATAATTAATAATATTATATAGAAATTATGTTATATTATATTATGGGATAATAAAACAACAAAAATAGATGAGATTTATATAAATATATATAGCTAATTATTATTGTTATTATTGTTTTAATAATTCAGCAATCTTAGGATCCAAGGATGCTGGTGTTGTTAAAGAAGAGAATCTTTCAACAACATTACCATTTTTATCAATCAAGAATTTTTCAAAATTCCATTTTATTCTTGTCAAACCAAACATCCCAGCCTTTTGAGACTTCAAAAACCCATAGACCGGATCTTCATTTGCACCATTAACGTCAATCTTTTGCATAATTGGGAAAGTAACACCATAATTCAATCTGCAAAATTCTTGAATTTCTTCTTGTGTGCCTGGTTCTTGATGACCAAATTGATTACATGGGAAACCCAAGATAACCAAACCTTGATCCTTATATTTTTTATATAACTCTTCTAAACCATCATATTGTGGAGTAAAACCACATTTAGAAGCCACATTAACAATTAATACAACTTTACCTTCTAACTGAGAAAATGGATATGGATTTCCAGACTTATCCTTTGGAGCTAAACTATAAAATTTAGACATTCTAGAATATAAACTTTTTTTTTATTATATATATATATATTTTTTTTGTTTTTATTGAAATTGTGTGTGTGTTTGTTTGTTAGTTCATATATTTACTTGTATTTGTAAACAGATCATAAAGAGTGTCTGTGAAAGTGAAAGAGAAACCAAATATGCTTATATTTATATATGATTCATATATAAATGAAAGGGGAACAAACATTACCAAAAACCTAGGAAACATGCTTTAAGGAGCCTTGGAGGTGGAGTGTGTGTTCGGAGATAAGCAAGAATTTCCCGTTTCCAAACGCTTACGTAATGAAAGAAGTGTAGCGGAAAAGAAGTCGTCCAACAAGAAATATATAGTAAAATAGGCGTTCGAGTTTACACGGAATTTGTGTATTTGGCCCTTGTTTTGCAGCAACTTTTATGAATTCCGAAAGACGCTATTAGTCCTTAGTAAGCGGGGAGGAGTTGGTCTGGCCCTGGACTTTTTTACACCCAGAGTCTTGAGACGTAACTGTTATTAATAACTATCATTACATTATTATATATTGATAACAACTGCCATGAACCATTCCTCTGTGCCTTTCCTCCACGGAACATTAATTAGAAGCAATTCAGTTTATTAATTTTCTAAGAGAAGTTTTAAACTAATGAAAGGATGATGTGTCAGGAAGACCACTAAATGACTTGTTTACATACTATCTTCAAACCAACAATATATAGTGCCAATATTAGGACTGACTTATATATACTTCTTACCTCTGTCCTCCACCTCAGAACAAAGAAAAATATGCTAACTGACTAATCAGCATATCTTCCCTCTTCCCTTCGTAAAATGATAAGTACAAGCCAAGTAACACTGCAGTTCTTGGAACTTTTGAAGCCACTACAACTTTGTTGTCTTTATTGACAATATTTACCCTTAGTCAATTTATAAATATTTTAATTACATAAAAATCGAGACTCAAGATGAAGATTTATCGCAATTCTTTTACTTAAACATTAATATTAATAATAGCTACTTAAAACGGTTGTTTCTCCATAAAAATTAGTGTTCAAATACTATATGATGTTTCAAAGGTAACTCATATTTTTATGTTGTAGCTATAGTCTTTGTATTTTTAGGAATCTTAGATCATGCTATTCCACAAACCTAAATTTTTTATTTATTAGTGTTCTTAACCTTTCAATATTATTCCATGTTCATTGATTGAGTTACCAAAAGTTATAGAAAGAAATGAATTTTTTGTATTAATTCAGATACAAATTTGTAAGAAACAATCTCCATAGAAATGGTTTATACGAATTTTAAAAATGTTGCATAAATTAAGATTAATTGATATTGAATATTACTTTTAGTTAATTTAATTTTTGGTTTAACTTGGTCCTACAAAAGAAGACCAATTATATAACACTATATTAATTATATAGTTTGTTATTGAGCACTCTAGTATCACTAAACGGACATCCTTTTGGCACAATACTACTTGCCCATGACAATTTACAGATCATTTGTTTATAAAAAAACCTTTTATTATCATTATTATCATATAGATTTATGCCATTTAATTTTTTAATGATATGAAATACTCTTCTCTTAATGTAATTAATTCATTCACCCATTGTTTAACTTCGTCGGTTTTAATTAACTTCACCGCTTGAAAAAATTCATCAAAATTCTTTCCTCCTTGGAACTGTTGTTCATATTCAAAACATTGAACAAATAATTCATATTTGTCAATATCTTTAACGTATCTTGCCTCCAAAGAACTAATATTCTCATAAGATAACCAATCTTCCATAATTTCTTTAGAGGTCGTAGGACTTATCGGTTCTATTATATCTTCACATATATATTTAATGGTTTCCCATTCTCTCCTACTTTTTTCCTTCTTACCAATCGGGTTAACAGGTGTGATATCACCAACTATAGATTCTGCCATATCATGAACTAAAGCAATCCTCATACATTTATCTCTATTCACTAATGGATTCGTTATTGTCATACAGATACAACTCATTCTATACATATGATCCGCAATACTTTCACATTCGGTCATGTCATAATCTAACCAACCTGTTCTCTTTTGAAGTTTAAGTTGTTGAATAACATTCAAAAAGGCTAACCTATAATTTGGCGATGGCTTGCTTAACAATTGTTGTACTGTTGATGGGATGTGATCTCTAGGGTCCCACAGCTTTGATTTTTCGCATACTATATCGTTACTGATCAATGATTTATCTGTAGTTGTCAAAGTGTCAATTATGGCAGTAGTAGTGGTGGCAGTAGTATTTGCAGTGACAATCATCTTTGTTTAATGTTTTTGATGTAAATGGAATCTTGCGGGTATAAAACAACTTCTTCAAAATTCAATCCAGAATAAAATTCCCTGATCTTTTAACTGTGCTATAACTAGTAACTTTTTAGTATTTGAGGGCCGAGTTAGGAAAATTTTTGAATCCAAGAAGCTTTAAATAGAAAGTTATTAATTAATCATATATACACATCACAAATATATATATATAATACATTTTTTAAAGCTTGGTATTTTTTTATTTATCGGAAAACAAAGAAATATCCAGATTAGGAAATGCGATAAACAAAATCGATTTTTTTTTTAAAGAATTTTTTGCTTAAATACGTTAAATTCCAGAATGCAACAAACTTCATGCAGTTTCTTTAAGAAACAATATTTTTTTAATCTGGATTCTGTAGAATATACTAGTCACTGCCTTAATGATATTAATTACATTGCATTCACTAAGGATTTAGAATCATCAATGATCAAGTGAACGAACAAACTACTTACTAACATGGAAACAATGAATTAAATTATTTAATGTAGATTAATCAAAAAAAAAAATACTATACATTATTATACTACAGAGATATATATATAGTTTTTAATTAATTCAATTAAGCAATCAATTCAACAACACCACCAACAGCCTTGATCTTTTCTTCGGCTAACTTGGAGACGAATCTGGCCTTGACAATAACTGGGACGTTTGGAATTCTACCCTTACCTAAGACCTTGCCGTAACCGGCAGCTAAAGTGTCAATAACTGGAGCAGAAGAAGCAGAGGCGTTCTTTAAGTACTCTTCTCTCTTTTCTTCTGGAACTAAAGTCCATAATTTGTCTAAGTTTAAGACTGGTCTCCAGAAGTGGTTCTTTTGCTTGTGAAAGTATCTCATACCAACCTTACCGAAGTAACCTGGGTGGTACTTATCTAAGTTGATTCTGTGGTGATGTTGACCACCAGCCTTACCTCTACCACCAGGGTGCTTTCTGTGCTTACCGATTCTACCCTTACCGGCTGTGTAAAAAAAAAATAATTGAGTATATTAAAATAAATAAAAAAAAAAACAACAACAACAAACGGTTATTCCAATTTTTAGTTATTTTAATATAAGAATCTTCGGTTAGTATATGATGATCAAATAGATATTCCAAAACGTATATTTTTCTTAAGATCCCAACGGTTCATCTTCATTACTCTACAAAAGCATTTAGTACTATTCTGCTTCTCCACTACCACTATTCAATATCAAAACGATTTTGAACAGTCTTGACAAGGATATATTTAAAAAAGCTCTACACGCATGCATGTAAAATACTGTAGATCACGATGGAAGAGTTTTTAATATCATTTACAGTATCATATTGTCTGTGAGACACCTGATAAAGTAATTTCTCCAAAAAAAAAGAGAAAAAAGAGAAAATAAAAAACACAGTTGAGGCAAACCCCATACAACGTCGAGGCATACCTGTTCGTGATTAACAATAAACTTCTATAAAATATATCCAAATCAACAAATGGAAAACAGAATAAAGCTCTATAAAGCAGAAAAAAAAAGATTCACCGTCTTGGTTCTTTCATTCCCTCTTCCAAATGGAACTACATACCTGAGACGTGACCTCTGTGCTTTCTAGTCTTAGTAAATCTGGTTGGCATTTCTGATTCTGGTTTAATTGACGGGTTTTTTTTGTAACTTGGGAAATAAATTAGTTACAAAAATGACAGAATGTTAAGATTTGATCATTGAAGTTTCTTGCTTTAAAATAATTGACTTTAAATAGATTGTCCAAACTGTGAATTCATAATTGGTTTGTTCAAACAAAATTCTGAGGTTGAAAGAGAAGGGGGGGGAAAATAAAATTTAGAAAAAGAAGTTGCGTCATTTTCCCCCAAAAAACTTAAAAAAAAAAAGAGAAAAAAAACCGGAATATTTTTCTAAAAAAAGGTGTACGGGTGGCGAATAAGTTTGAACAGTCCCGTAGAAATTTCCTCTAGCGTCGTTCTTTTTGTTTTCCCTTTTGTTGCAAAGATAGAAAAGATAAAAGACCGAGAATTGTACAACCAACTCTTGTGTTCATGTTTAAAGGGTTCCCTCCCATATATATATATATATATATATATATATATATAATTACATACCTAAGGCATTGATACAGAGGTATGGGAACCCATAAAGACAGGCCTCTGTTTTAATCTTAAGGAAAACAACCTTGCTTTAGAAAAAAAAAATAATTAAAAAGTACAAAATAATACACATTGAAAATTCTCATCATCAATGACAGATATTGAATCTCTGTTGGTACCAAAGGAACACTATCGATTTACTAAGACTTTGATAATTGCCACTGCAATAGCATGTATGGGTTCGTTACAATATGGATATCATATTGCGGAATTGAATGCACCGCAACAAGTAATGACTTGTAATAGTTCGCATAGTTTCGAAGGTCATTATGCTGACTGTATCGAGCTCTCTAATCAAGAATTTGGGATAATAACGGCTATCTTTAGTATAGGAGGATTGTTTGGTTCTTTGATTGCAGGTAGATTGGCAGATAAATTTGGTAGATTGAAAATTGCAATCTTAGCAAATTCGATTAATTTTGTGTCTTCATTAATTATGTTCTCTTCTAATAGGTTTAGACAACTTTTTATGGGTAGAATCGGTGTTGGTTTCGCGTGTGGTTTAAATATAGTTATTACTCCCTTATATATCAATGAAATTGCACCCACCAATATACGTGGTTCGTTGGGTACAATGAACCAATTTTGTATTAACCTTGGAATTCTTTTAACACAGAGTGTAGCACTTAAATATGCCACAATAAATCATTGGAGAAACATATTATTTATTGGTTCTATACTATCGGTTATAAATATCATTGGCTGGTTTGTTGTTTATGAGTCTCCAAGATGGCTATTATCTAAGAATCAATTTAATTTGGCATATGTTTCATTGTCTCATATTAGGGAACTACCGATTGAGGAAGTTAAAAAGGAGATAGAACTTTGGCAAAGAGAAGTACATTCAGATACAACAGGTGATGAAACCAATGCCTCTACCAATAGTGTCAGTGAATCAGATATTTCAATATGGCAATATTTAATAAGTCCAAGATATTCAAAATCGCGTTGGGTAATCACTGCAATTCTAGCAGGACAACAATTTTGTGGTATTAATAGTATAATTTTTTATGGTGTTAAAGTAGTAAGTCAACTGTTACCAAACCAAGCTATCTTTATCAATTTTTCAATATCAATAATAAATGTTGTGATGACATTCTTGTCGTCCATTCTAATAGAAAAATTTGGTCGTAGACCATTATTGATGTCATCTACAACAGTTATGGCAATTACGTCAGTGTTAATAAGTTTCAGTATCATAAGACATGTTTCGATTTTATTAATAACTTCAATATTTGTATATATCGGGTTTTTCGCAATTGGTATTGGACCAATCCCATTTTTGATTATTGGAGAATTATCTGGTAAACAAGATAAAGCTATTGCACAGAGTTATGGTACAGTATGTAATTGGCTAGCAACATTTGTTGTTGGTTACGGATTCCCTATTTTGAATGATTATATGGGAGGATACGTTTATTTAATATTTGCTATATTTGCAATATGGTTTACGAATTATATATATCGTAGAGTACCAGAGACTAAAAACAAAACAAATAACGATGAAATCTGGGCTGGATACTAGAGTAAGCAAAAAAAAAAAAATAAAAAATAAAAAAAAACGACAATTTTAAAATAATAAGTTTGTGAAGATAATTAATTTCTCAGTTACTTTATTTCATTTATTTTCATAAGTATATAGATTTCATATTCAAAATATTATCTTAAATAAATAAATAAATATATTCAGGTTTAAAAAGGATTTAAATATATGCTTTTCTAGTGATTGTAAGTGGATAACTCAAGCACCAAAAGATACGGATACCAAAGACAGAGTTCGCATATTTAATTAAAAAAAAAGTTATTCTTCTAAAAATACAAAGACACCTTTTCTTTCTCCTTCAAGTTTGAAACACAAGTACCTTGAACATTCAAAAAGGTGGATCATCTTACTTCTGTGTCAGATATCTTTTTTAAGATCGTATTCTCTCTATCCCATGATTCTTTAAGCGACCACATGATTTATACACATCTGTCTGACCAACGGGGTTAAGAAACGCATGGAATCCCCCCCACAGGAAAAGATTCTGTCAAAAATACACACACACCAGAAAAGTGAATGAAAATCCGTCCCTGTTAAATGCATAATGTTCGCCGACTCTTTTTCTCATATATATATTTTTTTTTTCGTCTCGAGGCCATCTTTCAATATATTGTTCCTCGAAAGAACAACAAGCACTGGGAGGGAGGAGGAGAATAGAATAACCAAAAGACAAGGTACTAAAAGAAGTGTTGACACTGTTTTTTTTTTTTTTTTTATTCTTCACCCCACTATATCCAACCAGAAATCCATATATATATATATCCACAAAGATTTATTGTTTGCGTACAATAACTGTGACTTAAAGTGTTAATTTATATATATATATAAGCATGTCTACTCATCGATTGAATCTGACATATTTAAGGTATCTGCCCCCATTTTTTTTTGTATTTTACTAGTTTTATGTTTAATAGCATTAACGTAACTAATGGGAATATTATCCTTTCTTTCTTAACCAAACTCACTGGGTAAACAAGACTTGTATGTGACTGTTTTATTTGTTTGTTTTTTTGTATACAAACTGTTCATAAAATATCTACAGGCAGATATACACATACATATATATATATATATATATCTCCTTTAAAAAATAAACATAGGGTAAGCATACATCAGTAATGACTAATAAACACGATACAAAAGAAAGAACATTCACTGGTTGCTGGTCATGCCGTTTAAGAAAACGTAAATGTGATGTACGTAAACCTGTTTGTTCATTATGTGCTAAACAAGGTTTACCTTGCTCATATGAAGTTAGATTAGTTTGGTTAGACGATAACATTTATAGGACTACCGATGATGACATAATAGACGTCTTATGTCTAAATAAGAAGAGAAATAAAGTCGTTAAAAATAAGAAGCACGGTCTTTCTAAGAGTGAATTTCAACATATTATTCATTCGAACCAGTTGTTGAATAATGGGGAGTCTGTCCCGAATAATAGTGCTAATAATGATGACCAATCTTTTACGATTAGTGTAAGAAGATTCCAAGTTTATAATAATGAAGTTGGATCTGTCTTTGGTTCAAAATCAAATAGATGTTTTGACCAGAAAATTATAGACAAAAGACTGACCCGTCTATTAAATTCTTTAGAAAGTACAATCGAGTGTAATTATACATCTACCAATATCGACTATCGACAAGGCCCATTCAGTGCCTTTCATATATCTTCAAGCAACTCACTCATCAATATGAATGATACCAATAGTCCTATAGGTACCCTAAGTAACACTGATTCATCAGTGTTCTCTCCAAGGTCAGATATTTCCCATGAAACACTCTCCATTGACAACAGCATGGAACAATTATCTAATATTAATAAGATTCATCTGGATATTAACCAATTAGAGGAATTATACACGGACCCAAATAATGAAATTGTAGAGCCACAATCACCATTGACATATTTGAATATAAGATCAAAACCACCATATTCAGAGGAGACAAGAGAACAAAGAATAGTTAAATTGTTAATGACTTATTGTACAAATAATATGATCTTGGGCCGTCAAGAGTACGCAAATTGGTTTTTAAATCATATGAAACAGATATGTGATACAAAAGAGGACTCATATCATTTAATTGATGAAATTTTGATAGATTCACAAATAACTGGTGCTGAAACATACATTAATAAATTAATTGATTTTGGGCATGAATATAGAGATTTACAGATTATTGGGCTGACTATTATTGTTGTATTACATGGGTTTTACAATGATATTGGATCTTTTAAACAGTTAGAGAATTGGGTATTATGCCAAAAGTGTCTAAGCTATTCGATGTATCCATTGATCAATTTCATTATCAATAATAGTGATTCATTTAAGATTTTTAACCATTGTCATTACTTAGTTAATACACTTACAGAATCAGAAGATCTATATCAAGATAGTCTGACTTTTGAATTGGATAGGTTGATTACTGAGAAATTGGTTGAAAAATGGAGAGAAAGGATATTTTTACAGTTAGTTTTGGATGAGGATATCACCGAATCTACTGCACAACTAAAATATTGGCAATTACAAGCTAAATGTAATGAACAATTTTATAAAGATGTTTACAGCTTGACAGAAATGTATCTAGAATAAATTTAATGTATTAAAAAGGAAAGATAAAAAAAAAAAGACAAAACCAAGCTAAAAGTAAAAGAGAAATGATCATATTCTAAAATGTAAGTAAATAGTGTTACTAAGTGGACCAAAAAAAAAAAAAAACACAAATATGCATGTATATAAGTATATAGGTATTAAAAGAGGAATTAACGGACTTGAGCGCCAACAATGGTAGCAACTTTAAAGGATTCACCTTTAGCATTAGTCAATTTCAATACAGGTTTATCTTTATTTTCATCATCTTTGAAGACAACCTCCAAATCTTGATTAGTAGTGAAATGTGGTTGTAAAGCTTCCCAGATCTTCTTCTTTGGATTCAGTTGTTTCAATGGTTCATCATCACCATAACCTTCGAAGAACACTTTGTCACCGGCTTTGGAACCAGCAGGAGGTTCGACGAATTCGACTTTAGAATCATTAGAACCACAAAGGACCATAGCAGTAGACTTAACACCTCTCATGTTAACCGGTTTCAAGTTACAAACAACGACGACATAACGTTCTTGCATGGCCTCTAATGGGAAATGTTTCACAAGACCAGAACAGACGGTTCTTGGACCCTCAGCGTCACCTACATCAATAGTGGAGACGTATAAAGAATCTGCATTTGGATGTTTAATGGCCTTTTGAATGAAACCAACACGGAAATCGATAACGGATGGTTTTAGAGGTTCAACATCTTTCTTCTCAGCGGCTTGCTTAGCAGCATTAGCGGCTTTCTTAGCGGCTTTCTTGGCCTTAGCTTCTTCTCTTAATCTTTTCAAAGTTTCTTCATCAGGTTTACCTCTTGGTTGTTTATCATTTTTTTTACCACCGTCAGCTGATGTAGAACCAGAGGACGAGGCAGTAGCGACGGAATCCCTTTTGTTTTCACCTTTCTTATCGTCATTCTTCTTTTTCTTTTCAATGATTTCACGTGGTAAATCCAAATCATAATTTAAGATCAACTGATCTTCACTTGGAACAGCCAATAACTGTTGTAAGAAGTCGACCCATCTAAAGATATGTCTATACTTAGAATAGACCTCCTTAATGTTTTTAGTGCTAGTTACTAGCTGTTTAGCGATGGGGAAGACGGCTTCAAACATGTAGACATCAGTGACAGTTGGTTGTAGTGTAGCCACTAAGAAACTGGAGTCTCTTAAAGATAAGTTGATTTTATCTAAATTTTGTTCAATTTGACCAGATTTCAAAATGGAGTCCCATTGAGAAGTCAATGCTAGTTGTTCTTTAGTTAAATTGACTGGTTCTTTGGCGATAGCAAGGGATTGGAATTTCGCGATTAGTTCAGACATTGTTATGGTCGTGGTAGAGATAGTAAATTAATAGAAGTATATGACAGGTATTATTTTGATCAAACAGTCTTTGACCCAAATCTGGTATTAGCTTATAGCGAAAAAAGAGACACACACAAAGAAAAAAAATATATATGTATATATAAGAAGGACAAGAAGGAAGAATAATACTCTTTCACTTGTCAAAAGGTATATTATATTAAAGAGATGTCCTTGAACAAGTGACACTATTATAATAAACAAACTCTTAATTCTCTATCAATAGACGGATAAATCAAACTAGTTCAAAAACAAAAAAATTTTTTTCTTCCTTTTTTTCCCAATATCATCGCTCTTTGTGTATGTCACTTGACACGACACAGGGTTGAATTTAGCACCAGCTCGTGTGAAGTGAGCAACACTCAAATGTGGTCTACAATGATTATTACTATTATTATTATTATTATTATTATTATGGATATGTTAAAAAAAAAATAGATATATGCTGTATATATAGAGGGCGTGTATGTGTGGAAGGTTAAGTTGATTGTTTATCAAGCATAGGGTGTTGTCAATGTACAATAAGATCAATAAAAAACACCATTGCAAACGACTCTTGTCTCTTTTTGGTCGTACGTTTCTTTGAGTCTGCAGTGTGTAACGATTTTAGAGAGTGTGTAATTTTTCCACTAAGGTCCAGAGATGGGGAGGGGGGAAAATGGAAAAACACAAAAAGAGACCATTCTTAATTTCAAATATATGGCCACTTTTCTTACTTGCAACAGGTATCGATAAGTAGTTTATTATTCATAGTAACGCAAACTAAGAGAAAGAATGAATAAATAAATGCATGCGTTTTTTTTTTTTTGCTTTGACTATCAGTTAAAGGTATCCAAGAAGTGATCAAAAGTTCGATTCCCTCCCCCCGCCTCTCTTTCTCTTGGGATAGTTATTTATTTCATTTATTTGTTTGAGATAGCTAAATAAACGATGGACATCGATCCATCTACCAATGACAATAAGGATAAGAGAAGGTCGCGTAGAAAGAAGAATACTAACGTCGCCTGTATCCATTGCTCACGGTGTCATCTATCCTGTGATTCAAACAGACCATGTAAGAGATGTGTAGATAAAGGTATTTCAGATACTTGTATCGATGCACCAAGGAAAAGACACAAATACCTACTAGGCGTACCAAATGATGCGTTACCCGTCACCATGCAAAATGATTCAAGCAAGTCGTCTCCGAATGATTCTCCAACCAGGAATTCTACCTCTTTACAATCAAAACCATCGTACCAACCAACAGATATGGTTACTCCCACGGGTTCCACTTTTGAAAGACAGCATTTCCATAAGCCACAATATATCATACATAAATCAAAGTTTCTTTCAAATGCTGCTGATGTAGAATATTCAATGTTAAGTAATATGATCCAACAGGATGGCTTATTAAATAAAATTCCTGTGGATAATATACTGTATCATGACAATGACAGTAACAACAACAATAGCAGCAGCAGCAACAATAATAATATCAATATTAATAACAATACAAGTAGTAGTAGTTCTACTACATTGACCGTTTTATCACAAAAACCAAGCGGAGTCGCATTAAATACAGAGTATCAACAAATATCGGCAGACAACAACAACAACAACAACAACAACAACAACATTAACATGAATACTCCAAGAACAGTTTCAAACGAAAATATAATAATGAAACCATGTAAGAATATGGAACAAAATAACGACACTACAATGAATATAATTGATGTTCCGACACAACAATATCCATCGATATTTCAAAACGTTTATTCTGTATTGTTAGGTCCACATTCCGATAAAATTTTAGATTCAAAGGTCGATTTATTTACACACCATTTCCCCCTGATCCCCATTGAACCTAATCCACCAGGAAACAATTCATTATCATTCAAAAAATTGATTGCATCAGATATAAGTTACAAATATGGCCATTTACAGAAAAACAATAAAATTAATCAGATTTATTTAAATAACGAAACGATGACGTTTCCGGAAGTTAAAACTACGTACCTTAATTTCAGATCGAATGCAGACAAGATGAATTCACGTGTATCGTTTGCATTGGAATGCAGTTCACCTGAGACGACAAACATTAAAAGCAATTCCGAATGGGAACACTCGTTACGATATTCAACACCGATGGAAATCTATACAATGATAAACAAACCATTTTCTCATACTGCTGGATTCCATCATCTGTTGATGTATCTGAGAAGCAGATTCAATAAAAGGGATATAATTGAGATATGTCGATCGATGGCAGAATTTAGACCGATATTTATTGCATGTTCAATGACTTTAACAGAGGAGGATATGATATTTATGGAGCAGTGTTATCAAAGAACGTTATTAGAATATGCCAAGTTTCTAGAACAAGTCGGTACGCCGACGTGTATATGGAGACGTAATGGACAAATATCGTATATGAACGAAGAATTTGAGGTTTTAACAGGTTGGAAAAGAGAAGAATTGTTAAACAAGATGACATTTATAGTTGAGATATTGGATGACGAGAGTGTGAGAGATTATTTTAAAACTTTCTCGAGTGTTGCATATAAAGATTTTAGAGGTTCAGAGTATATGAAGACTTGTAGAATCCTGTCGCCGATTAAAGGGAACATAATTAATTGTCGTTGTATGTGGACTTTGAAAAGAGATATATCTGGTTTACCACTGATGATCTTGGGAAATTTTATGCCAATTTTAGAGACTTAAATGATATTCATAGATTGATAGAAAATTACATATATATATATATATATATATGACATGTTTGTTGTCATATCCCATTAGGGTATTATAAGGTATTTACTAGATGAGTTTGCAAGGCTTTTAAAAAAAGAAAAGATTGTTATTAAAACAGGTAGAATAAATAAATAAATAAATAAATAAATAAATAATGAAGATCCACAAACAATCTCCAATCGTCACCCCCATTGAGGCCCAAAGAGTGAAAAAAAAAAAAAAAAAGATAGAATACTCTAAAAATAAAAAAATTACAGAAAAACAACCTCTACAACATTTTCAATCCATTTGAAAGTAGCCTTTGTTTGTTTTCATTTGGAGTGTGCCTGTAAACGAAACAAAAATAGCAGTTGATACCAAAATAATTTAACAGAAGAAACGCAGAATTGACCATTTTCTGTTTGTTTTTCCGCGATTTTTTTTTTCTTTTGAAAGTGCAGAGTGAGAACAATACGTTACTGAAATTAATATCCCCATGCAAGAGAGATAATAGAACTCTATTGTTTGCATTCCTGTCTCGACCGTTTTGGGAACATAAAAAGACAAAAGAGATCCACTTTTTACATGAACGAAACAATAGAACCAGAACAAATCTATTGTCTTTTCTCGCTTAAATAGTCCATTTCAGAGAATTTTTCCTTTGTTTGCTATTGTTTTCTTTTTCTGCATTGTTTGTTTTTTTTTGGTGCCTACCACGAAGAATATTTCCTAATTAGGAAATGCACGTGCAAGCGAGAGAGAAAAAAATTTTTTTTCTTTCTTTTCTCGACGTGAGGAAATTTTTTTATTTTTTTATTCTCATTACTTTTCTGTCTTTCTGTTATGTGTTGACAAATGCTTATATATAGATGGGACATCTTGGAATCCTGGTTTACCTTGTATATTTCAATAACTTCACCTTATTCCTCTTCTTCCTTCTAGGCAACAAAATATATATACATATAATACTAACTTAATTGGAGTCTGTTTGAAAATTCATATATATTTATATATCTATACATAGAATTATTAAGACAAGAATAAAGAAAAAAAAAAAAACAACAACAAGAAAAAATCTTTGGATTATTTAAGAGTTATTTTGTTATATTAAAATATTCTTCTTTTTCTTTTATTTTTATTTTTTTTCTTTTTATTTTTTATTTTTACTATTATTCCTTTTATCTTTAAGATTGACCTGTTTTAATATTACATAAATATTCCATTCTTCTTCTTTCTTTCTTTCTTTTTTGTATGCTTTTAGTATTCAAGATATTTTTGTTTTAATTTACTTTAATTCGTCACTGCATTAGTTTCTCTATCATATTCAGATACACTTTTTTTTTCATTTTCCCCCATGTATAGACTACAACAACAATCTCAAAATCCAATTCCTCAAACTCTGAACCATTTCATTGTTCACTCTCCTTCTCCTATCCCTAGTCCTACTACACTACAATCTTCTAATATTCATTTGCAAAACTATAATAACAACAACAACAACATTAACAATAACGTTTTTAATACGTTGATGGTAAATAATTTCAACTCCATGGAAAATTTAAACAATGTTCCAAATCTTCACAATCAAAATAATAACATTATTAACAATCCCTTCCATATGACAAGTTCTGCTATCTTTAACCATAATAATACGGGCTTATTATCTAACCATTCTAGTTCCGTACCTCAATTAAATTCATTGAATTTAATCTCTACTCAACCACAAAATCATATGAATATGATTTCAGGTAGAAGGACTCCTTTCCAATTTCAAAATAATAATCCTCCACAAAAAAATAACCATATGGGAAATAACATTTCAAGATCTCTACAAAGCACTCCTTACACTTCGAGGTCTTCTAGCACCTCTAACATCAGTTACTTAAATAATAATAACAACAACAATAACAACAATAATTCTAACCACCTTTATAACAGTAAGCATAACAACCATCACAACGGTAATAACAACAATAACAACACTATTAACCCAGATTCTCCGTGGTATCAAAAAGTTTGTGCCTTTGAAGAATGTGTCTCACAAACTTTATATATGTCACAGACTCCAAGACGTAAAAATATTAAACATAGATCGGAACATCCTAACTCTAATGCCAATCCTCTATTTTGGGACTCTATCGGAAGAGCAATGGGCCTATACCATGACTTAATGAACACACCTGAGTTAAATTCTGATCGTGTCTCTAAATTGGTCCATCTTTTACACAATGGGTTGAGAGCAAACAGAAACCAATTGACTCGCATGAACAAAAAACCAGACTACGATTCTCAATCCTTTCATAAAGAAATGACAAACTATCTCTGTAAATCATTAAGAGAAATCTCCGACGATGTCTTAAACGGTAAAGTAGAATTGAATGAATATGGTGCCATGCATTTGATTACTGCTTTCAAAGAACTACTATTATTCGAAGAAGCCGTTCAAATCTGGAAGAATGCAATTAATGGCGTCAACTCCTACACTTCGAACATTTTCTTAAATCCAAGAGTAGTAGGCGTCATCCTTCCTATCTTATACGATAATGGGGTGTCATATCCAGAGATTCAATCCCTTTATGAAAAATCATCATCGATGATCAATTATTTCCATCCGAATTTATCTGTTGGAATGATTAGAGCATCCTTATCCGCAAACGAAAATGAGATGGCTTTAAAGTTGTTCCAGAAATTGTGTGAGGAATCCACAGAGATGAAATATGGGTATTTAATCGGAACCCATTTATCTTTTATCGGTGAATGTAAAGATTTGAATGTCGCACAAACTTTCTTCGATAAAGCATTGAATGACGAAATGCCATATAAGATCGATTTACAAGTGTCTTACGTGAAATCATTCTTAAGAAACATTTGGAGTCAAACTCATGATTTTAACCATATTTACAAAATCTGGTACAAATCGTCTTTGCATTACGGTCGTAACGTTAACCACGGTATTTCATCTTCTTTGAATGACACTTTCTTTGACATCTTCTTCGAAAATTATGCCAATGATAAAGTACAAGGTTTCCAAAGTTTACAAAACTTGATTCAAACCTATAATAACATTAAAAATATCGATGAACCATTCTTCAATATTATCTTAGCTAAGTGTACAGTTTGGCATGATAGAAAGATCTTGGAGTATATTGATCATGCTTATGAAGTGTATAATATCCCAAAGACAATAGTCGCTTACCGAATCTTATTAAAATCAATGGGGTCAATCGATGACGCTACAAATGAGGAAATTTTGCAAAGATGGATTGATCTTATTGGTAAATCTGATGAAATTGGACAAAGATTTATCGCTAATGCAGATTGGGCAGCGTTAAGAGATGCCACAGTCACATGGACCCAATCAAAAAGAGATAATAATACACCAGCCACAATCAATATTGCTGATAGCGTAATGAACACTATCCCTCCAACGCCTTGCGGTTCTCCAATTCCTCAAAATCAGGTTGCTGATATTGATTTCTATTCACATCCAGCATTCCAAGCCTTAAATGCATCTGGTGCCTTCGATGATATAAATGCAGATGCAGGATCTCCAAACAACACTGTAACATCAGCACAAAGTAACCAAGTTACTTTGTTGAAGGATGAAGAAAATGATCCAACTATTGAAGATAGAATGGTTTTATATTTGAAGATTGTTAAACGTTACTCTCCATATTGTCGTGATTCAAGACAATTGGCTAGATTAACTACGGGTACTGCTGTAAAATATTCTGTTTTACAAGAAGTTTTAAACAAATTCCAAAATTTGGAAGTTGATGATATTCCAATCCCAGATTTACAAAATTTGAAACCAACTTGTGTTTAAACACATTTCTAAATGATATTTAAATCGAAACTTTCTTAAATGAAGAAGTCTGTCTCTCTTTTTTTTTACTGTTATTATCGTTGTTTAATTGAAATTAGTTACCTTTTCTTTAGTTTTATCTTCCCCCCACATCTTTCCTTTTTAATCCAGTACAACATTTTATTCATTCTATCTGTTTTTTCATGAAATCTGTGAAGTATAAATATTCATGTTTTCATTTGGCATTGATGATTTAATGTTAATAATTATATTCAACCTTATAAACAATATAATATCATTCCAAAGTTATCTTTTTATATTTTTTTTGCACCATTGACAGAGACATTTGTAAATTTTTTCTTTACTTAACACATATTAATTCCTGTTAGTTTTAATGTAGCATATATCGTTATTAATATATAGTTTTAGACATATTACTTATATACACAAATAGTTGTTTTATTTTAATGTATAGTAGACAATTTTGTATAACAATTTTACAAAGAATTGTGGCTATCTATATATGCATATTTCGATAACTATGGCATTATTGATATCACCTTTTAGACCATGTAATTAAAGCTCTTCATGCTTAAATGCTTGATATTCAACTTTCTCTATACCTTTTTTTTTTTACTTTTTGTTCTAATAAATCTATATAAAATTTCATATTCTTCTCCTTATTTTTTCGATTAATAAATAAAAATAAGGCTCTGATATATTACCTTTTGAAGATATTTCTGATGCATAGTAACATCCACTTGTTTAAATACGATAACCAGTTTCAAATTCTTTGGTCATATAAGTAAGTAAATTGATTTATGTTTGGTCGTGAGACAAAAATGTATTTTCACAGAAAGCCTTCTTAATAATATATGTCGAAGCATTTTTATTTTTTAACGATAAAATGGTTGCTTGACCTCTCTTTGTACCGCTGGAAGTTCTATTTGTAATGTGAACATATTTCGTAAAACTTTTAATAGAACTATATATAATGTCTAAAGAGATATCTGGAACGTTCAGAACGCATGAAAGCACCCCTATACATATTAGCATATCATTAGGTGTTTATTTAAAATTGTTAAGATCGGTCACTCTTTTTTAGTAAGTTTTACCTGCATTAATCGAAAATGTTTCATGATTATAATTATCTAATATTCACATAAAGAATCACATTTTCGTTAGCTGGATACAAATCTAATTATCTTTTCATTAAAATCCTTGTTCTTTGATGTTTCAATATGCTTTGAATAAGATTCTAGTACGTTTATTAAATCACTAATTTTTTTTAAATATCACAACTATGAAGTTTTGTTTCACACTTTTATTTAGAATATTGGCCGAGTTAATTGTAACACTTAATGGATTTTTTGAGATTCCCATAGCAAACCTCTTAAGTTTGGTGTGGAATGTGACACTAAATAAAATACATTGTTCATACGGTCTAATCGTTTTCATGATTTGAGTAACTTGAGATTAAAAACCTAAATCAGATAGTCTATCCGCTTCATTTAAGACTACAAAGGGGATTCTAGATATATTGACTAATTTTCCGTTATTCAAAGTCAAAAGATCAATAAACCTCCAGAGTGTATCTATGACTATTTTAAGACCCTTTCTCATGTCATTAATTTGCCTTTTCCTTGCAGTTCCACCTTTATAACATAATGATGTAATCGATTTGTCAAAATTCAAAAATTTATCAATTTCTTCATTTATTAGTAGCATATGTTCTCTTGTTGGTGCTAATATTAAGTTAATAAGACCATTTTCATTTTTGGTTAAATCTCTTTGAGTCTAAATATGTCTAATATATGGTAAAAGAGAAGCAATTGTTTTACATGAATCCGTTTTAGATACTGTAAGATATATTTCTCTTAAGAAAATACTTAAAATATGTATTAACGAGTTATATACCTTAAAAGCTTGTTATTAGCTTCACTTTCTCTATATAAGATACATAAAGAACGTAAAGTGGGTTCATGGTAAACTTAAAGAGTGACTAGAACAGAAATACTTCCTCTTAAATGAGATTCCGTGTTACGACGAGTTTACACAGCCACCAAGGTTATTTCATGTTGATCCTATCGTATCATATTATATTCTTAGTTATGTGTAACTTATCGTTACCCTACCATTTATAATTTCCTTTTTCGGTGTCCAGTATAAATCTTCCTAACAGATACATCAATAGTACTCCTTCCTGACATTATGCAATGAAGAGTCTGTGCTTGAATTTGTGTTAAAATTTCAAATCTTGAAAATATTTTCAATCAATTTCATAGTTGATATGGATAATCCTAATTGACACCATCTTAGGATAAGACACAGACAATCTTACTCATTAACTTTTATATTACCTAGACTTAATCTTAATTCTTCAATAACATGCATAGTCTCTATTTGCAATTCAATTGGTTCATAATAAAACACTTTTCAAATCGATGATAGCAAATCTTGATTAAAATTAACACTAGAGGAGAGTTTTAACTTATTCATTCTTTCTAGTTCTTTTATTTTATTCTTGGCATAAAAAAAAATTATTTTCAAAAACTTTTGAACCATCGTCAAGCATCGTATCTGGCTCATTCACTTCAAACATCTCTAAGATATTTATATTTACAATTGTGTTACCATTTTTATTATTTGTTATATTCTCTTTTTCTAAACCATTCATTAGTTATTCAAACATATCTATACTGCTGTTATTATTGTTATTCAACATTTCAGTACCGGCAGATATATTTGAAGGTCTATCAAGGGCAATACTAAGAATAGTAAGATGGTTGAATAATAAAAATTTAGCGGACCTATTTGTTTCATTATCAAACTTTTCTTCATCAAATATAATCGGCTTATGATTATATTTAGACTTCTTGCACATTTTTTGATTGACTATTTTATTCAAAGCTGCATTTGAGTTCACGGGTTTTCTTATCTCTTTTGGATTCACATCCGCATCTTTTCTTTAATTTCCATGCTTCTAATCTTTTTTTGTCTAGATAAACTTTTATCTTCTTGTAAATTTTTACCATTAGTATTATCATTCAATAAATATCTGTATGAAACACTTCCATTGGAAATATTGTTAGTGGTGATTATCCTACGTTGTAATAGTTATGTTAACAATTTTATTATATCATTATCTGGAGTCCATTGCTATTGTTGTTGATTTTGAATCTTTTTCAATTACCATTTTGCTAATTTAGCTCGTATCTCTTATAGCAACTGTTTTTTTTACATTTATTTTGAATTTGCTTTTCACCACGTTTGGTTGCTTGCTGCTTCCATTATTAAATAATAGTGTCAAATATGACCTTTTTGATTGCTTATTCCCTACAATGTATAGTTGCCCTTCATTTGTCCAACTAGAGTGTTTTCCCTTTACTTTTCAAAATTGCATTTTCTTCTTTAAGAAGACTGTTTAAAAGAAGTATATTCAATTAACAATACCTTCAATTTAATCACTGTTACTGACCCATATCAGCCCTTTACAGTTTATGTTGAACCAATTTCGGAGTTCTCTCTATTTGTCGTTTTTAAATTATCTCATATTCTTCTCTTCTTATCATCCACGTCTTTTTCTTTTTCGATGGAAATGAACTCATTTTCCTTTTGATCATCTCTAAAAGACTTGAAGACAAATGCTAAAATAAGAAACGTACAAAAAAAAATTTAATATAAGTACATTTGAAAATATTGGGAGGAGGTCATTGTTAACCCCATGAAGACATAGTGACAACGTTTGTTGAAGGTGTAGACTTTTGTAGATATCAAAATAGTTATCAGAATTAATTGAGAAAAATAAGGAGGTCGATAATTTGATTTTTTAGCCTAATCTTTAAAGTAAATATGGCAATACCTATTGAAAAACCTATCTGGATGTCCCAGGAGGACTTCGATAAACAATATGGTAAATTTAATCAAGAAGCAACATCTCTCAAGGAAAATGAACCAGAAAATAAATCTGCAGTTTCACTTACAAAACCTTCAGCTCAAGTGGTAAATAGCGATAATACTGATTCAAATAGTGGTCAAGATACAGCCGATATTTCATCTCATAAAATTCAAAAACGTAGACGTGAAAGGTATGATGAAGAAGAGAGGAGAAAATCTCTTGAGAGACAAAGATTAATTGAAGAGCAATTTAAGAAACATGAATTAGAATTAACAACCAATAGAAAGGTCAATGTGGATTATATTGTTCGAGAACATTATAATGAAAGAACAATGATTGCAAATAAGACTAAAAGACATTTATCGCCGATTTTAAAACTACGTAATTTTAATAATGCAATTAAGTATATGTTGATAGAGAAATATACTAGGCCTGGGGATGTTGTATTAGAATTGGGATGCGGCAAAGGTGGGGATTTAAGAAAATATGGTAATGTTGGGATCTCCCAATTTATTGGTATTGATATATCAAATGCATCTATTCAAGAGGCTCATAAAAGGTATAGATCAATGAAAAATTTAAATTACCAAGTCATTCTAATTACCGGTGATTGTTTTGGTGAATCTCTTGGTGTTGCAGTGGAACCTTTCCCAGAATGCAGATTCCCTTGTGACGTTGTCTCTACACAATTTTGTTTACATTATGCTTTTGAGACAGAAGTTAAAGCAAGAAGAACACTTTTAAATGTCACTAAGTCATTAAAGGTTGGAGGATTTTTCTTTGGTACCATTCCTGATTCGGAATTTATTCGTTATAAATTGAATAAATTTAGTAAGAACGTAGAAAAGCCTTCTTGGGGTAACTCCATATATAAAGTAACTTTTGAAAACAATGAATATCAAAAGAATAATAATGAATTCCCATCGCCATTTGGACAAATGTACACATATTGGTTGGAAGATGCTATCGATAATGTTCCAGAATATGTGGTACCTTTTGAAACTTTAAGAAGTCTTGCAGATGAATATGGTATGGAGTTGGAATTGCAAATGCCATTTAACAAATTTTTTGTTCAAGAGATTCCACGATGGATTAACAGATTTTCTCCAAGGATGAGAGAAGGTTTGCAAAGATCAGATGGGAAATTTGGTGTAGAAGGTGATGAAAAAGAGGCTGCTTCTTATTTCTATACTGTATTTGCATTCCGTAAGGTGAGGGAATATATTGAAGTATAATAGACACGAAACACTTATTTACTTAATATAATACATACTGATATACATATATGCATATGGTGACATATAGGTATTAATCACATATCATAAGTAGTATACTAGAATGCTTAGTTATTTATAACTAACCTTATAAGTAGACCTTGGTCATGGTTACTATTAATATGCATTAAAACATGTGACATCATGAAGAGATTGATTATGAGTAATTTTTTTATTGTGTAAAATGAAGGGGCTTATTTTACAAATATTATTATATTATAACGATTATTGTATATAAGTAAATAACAGAATATGTAACAAATCTATAAAGTATAAAATGATCAATACTCAACAAATGTGTTCAATATTGTGTTCTTGTAAGATTACTCTTTTTGCTTTCACTCATAAGGATGTGGTAACTGTCATCGTTTGTGAGTTGATTAACATAGTCAGTGGCAATCTTTCTAACCATACATCAATATCTCTGACATATTCAAGACTCTCTTCCTCGCTCTTATGAATTCCTAACGGTGAAATTAGCAAAGTGGAAAGGATTAAAGCGGAATTTCGAGACAACTGAACCATCGAATAATTTAACTTTAAATACTGTGCTTGACTTGGTAAATCATTAAATTTAATAGCATTCATTGCTTTAACTAGACTTGAATTCGAATTATATGGAGATAGGTTGGGAACGACGGAATCTCTGGCTTGTACATAATCTATATTATTTTCGGTGACCGGTACAATTACAGGTCTATCTCCTGTCCAGCTTTCTAAAATCCTAGTTTTTGGTAATGTATGGTGTGAAAAAAACAAGCTTTAAATTACTTGAGGACTTGACATAGTGCGGATTTTTATTTTGAATATTATTGAGACGTTTCTTTTTTAAACTGAACTTATTTAATTTTGAGGCCACTTAGTTTATAGATAATTGAAATCTACTAACAGAAGTATCATCATCACTATAAATATTACTAAGTAGGTATAGAAAGCACATTGGTAGGCATTGTAACACTTATTTTAAATAACATACCCATCTTTTATAATTTTGATACTTCATACTTTTTAACTTTTGTGTTTTTAGGTTCTATATTGACAGATTTGTTTACAGAAAAACGACGCCTTGGCTCAAAAGTTCTTCTTGCTTCAGTTAATTCATTGATTATCTTGTAATTTGCTTTGAACATAATCAAAAGATATCGAATCATTTTTCACAATAGTATTATATACACGAAATTGATCTAGTGATACAACCACCAACGTTGCTTCAATTCTTAGGATTTGTAATAATTTTGTCATACAATCGACTTCAGTAACTCTATCCATTTCTCTTTCCACGAATAAAATAACACCTAAGATGTGCGTATTTTTCCATTCTGGTACTGTTACCAAAATTGCACCTAACTGCAACATTAGGGTATGTGTATCAAAGTTGGAGGAGGTCAAGGTTTGGCATCCATTAGTTGAACTCAGTGCTGCATACATTTAAATAGGATATAAGTCAATAATGTGTTTTTCCGAATTGTTTGTTACAAAATTCTTCGATGGTATGTTTAAATGTTTGAAACCGTGTGCTACCGCAATATGTGATTACATTAAAGACAAATGTTCTAAAATTTGTACCCATTGGCATCCGTCGATCTTTTTATCATCTCTATGGGAATCAGTGGGTAATTCTGAATAAAACCCAGGGACATTAATCGAGACGTTATTTAAGTTAGCATTATGTTTTGTTGACAATTGGTCATTAACATCTTCGGAATAAAGGTCAAAAAACCCAATGACGGTGATATTTGGTTTCATACCTCCAAGACCGGAACCTGAGAATATATTTCGAATGCCCCATGAAATGGACGGACCCATCCCAACCTGAACAAATGCCTTTCTTTTGGTCATATCTCTAATCTTAATCCAAGTATCTTGTTGTTTCTTAGCCTCATTTTGTTGATTTTGGAAATCAGCGATTACAGCTACAGGATCTAATATATCGAGTTCACCCTTTTTGAAGTTATTACAAAATCTAATCAAATTTCAACTAGTACGAGGATTATCTACAAATAATAAAACTTGAGGTCTCCATTATTTAATGTTATCTTGTTTTACTCTTAATAAAATTTTTTAACTTAATGGTAAATTAAACTTTGAGAGACATCACCCCAAGGTTTTGATGGACATAGGTAATGAACAACTAAAACTAAAATCATAATCCCAAAATCAAAGCGGATGCAGTTGATCCATCTACAATTATTTTTGAAATTTCAGATATGAAACCACCAATAATACTTAGTATACCTCTCAAAGTATTTAAAACCTGGTTGAAAATTGGGAGCAGCAGCTATCTCTAAAGGGAAGTAATCCAAATTCATTACAATAAAGGTCAAAAAGAATGTTATTTTAATAAAGAATGCAATTGTGTTTATATCTGGAAATAAACATGATTGAACTACAAACAACGTAAGTTGAGAAGTAGCTGGGGAAATGAAACATCAAAAAGACTATAAGAGGACTCCTTTATTTGCTGAAAAGATCCCGTTATAACTTTAGTACAATGTTGGAATATCTTACTTTTAAAAGTTGATAATGATAAGCTTGTATATTTAACATATATAATCATCGAATATATGCTCTGTTAGAATATATATTGATATAGGTGTGAAAGAGGCAAATAATATGAAGAATAACAAACCTTCAGCTTTTGATACCTTTTGTGAATCTAGTATTTCAATCCATAAGCATATAGATAAAATGATAATGGCAGATAAAAATTCATGCCATTCACCTCTTGGAAAAAATCGTTCATAATACACCAGTAGTTAAGACACTTAGCCTATAAAGAAGTAGTTTTACAATACCAACAGTGTTCCTACTGCTATTAAATACTTGATCTAGAAAAAAAAAAACGCTAACACGATAGATTCATCATCTTTAGGTTCTAAATATCTTGAAAGCACAAAATGTGCACAGTAAATTGAGGATATACAGAATGTACTGAGTATATTTATTAGATAACATAATAAAAGTACAATCAGTGTTTAGATAGTTTTTATTTGTTTCAAAATCAAAACAAATCCTAAGTACATTAAAGTGGAAAGGATATTTGAAGCAATGGGGCTGAAATTTCCATTTTTAGTACTCAGTTTCTCAAAATGTTGATTTGTCCAAACATAGTTAGATGATTATCAGGATTTTTTTGAATAACTTAATAAGTGAAATATGGTTCCATTCTTCCCTCCTTTAATATCTTTAAGAAGAGAATTCAGTGTATCAGGGTTTGTGTATAAATCTATATGAGCTC
The DNA here is from genome assembly GCA_017347545.2 of Arxiozyma slooffiae. Lineage (NCBI taxonomy): Eukaryota > Fungi > Ascomycota > Saccharomycetes > Saccharomycetales > Saccharomycetaceae > Arxiozyma > Arxiozyma slooffiae. The sequence goes on along the minus strand of JAFHAQ020000024.1, from coordinate 390,918 downwards.
CAAGTATTTCAAAAAACTTGCTAATCTCAGATAATTTGGTTTAATTTCATTTGGTTCAATTATTTAATAAATATAATCAGAACCATATTAATGGCTCGAAACGCGAATATCAATAATAATAATAATAATAAGTTGGGTAACGGTGAATAAAACGGAAGTGGCCTTTTGTCATACAGATAGAGTGTTTAATTAATCAGGGAAGATATTGAATAACAAATATTATGAAGTGATTTTGCACAACTTTTTTAATCTTTTAAAAGGATCGAGAAAAAGGGAAAGAAGTGAGGTAACAATGTTGAATCATTTTCTGTCCTTAACAATATTTGAACTTAACACACCACCCATGTATATAAAAATGTATCTTTTTTTCGTCTTTCTGCCTCCTTATCTTCTTATGAAAAAAATTGGAAATTCTGGATATCCACAAGTAACTGTAGTATTACTATGTAGGTTCAACTCGATTGGTGGTGGACATCATGATGAGTAGTTTAACAACATGCTGGTTATTCTGATTCATATCACTATGAAAAAATCTATACTTGAATTTGTATTTATTTATATATTATAATCTATAAAAAGGAAGGAACTAATAGGGATACTGGTAGATGACTACTATTAGATTATTTTCACTTTTATTGCTTTGATTTCTTCACCTTCTTAGTTTCTCTTTTTAATTCTTCCCACAAGGAATCTGGGTCTTCATCTTCCTCCTCTTCTTTTGCTATTCTTTTTGCTGAATCATTTTTAGCCTTCTTATCAGAGTCCTTTGAAGCTAGATCAGGCAACAAAACATCATTTTCATCTAACAGTTCCACAAAATTGGCTTTGGATCCAATATATACTTTAATCAAAGTGTGTAATGTGTTAATATCAAATACACGTAAATATCTGTCTAGACCAACTTGAATTAATAAATTTTTATTTGGAATAATATGAATATAATTGGATGCACCTACCACGTCAGATTTACCAAACTTCCCAATTAATCTACCAGTATTAGTATATTTTAAAATTTTGTTTTTAGTATCTGTAGTAATAAAAATGAAATTAGTGATATCAGATGATCTTAAATTACCTAATGGTGTTAATTTGTTGTTATCACTATCAATTAGTTCCAAAGAGGTTAAAGGTTCTCTATTTGGTAACAGATCTATATAATGTAATGGTTTTTTACCATGTTGGGTTTGGTATATCCCTAGATGAGAATATCTAGTAATAGTGACAAATTGATAATTAATTTGATCCTTTTGGTTAATCTTTTCACTTGGATTTAAAAATTTCAATGACATTGGCCATATAGGGACTCTCATATCTAATCTGTCATTTTTTACATTTTTTGCTTCCCAAATCTTGGTCAAAGTTTGAAAATCTTTAGTTAATTTATACAATTTAATCAAATTTTCTTCACCACCAGTAGCAAAGACATGGTCTCCATCACTATTATTGTCATTATCATACAATTGAACAAATTCTAGAGGTGCCTTAACTTCATGTGTTATAACCTTAGATATATTTGTATAAGTGGAATCTAATTCTAAGATATGGATTAACCCAGATTTAGTACCAACGATAAACTTCGTCTCAGTTTCATTTAATGAAGTAATATAAATAAATCCATCAACCAATTTTGTTCTTTTCTTTGACTTCGAAGATAAAGGTTCTAAAATCTTATCATTCAATAAATTATCGTCATTTATAAAATCCAACATTTCAAACTCGCTTACGTCGTATTCGATTTGTCTTTCATCATCTTTTCTTGAAACATTCTTTCTTTTAATTAATTGTATGACCCCATTGTTTCTAACAATAATCATTCTACTTGAATCATTTTTCAATGAATACCATCTATCGACTTTATTTTTAGAACCTTCTGATACACGATTTTCTATATAAAATGATTGTAATGAATCCTTCTTAGATGAATCGGTACCAATGTTACAGATGACTTCTTTAATAGAACCATTCTCTGGGCATCCAATTAAAAACCTCATTTTAAACAATATATATATATATTGGGGGTGCTGATGGTTATTGCTATTAGTTGAAGTGATCTTACTAATATGGATAATATATTAATATAGAGATTGTAGATTTGAGTTGGTTCGATGACTTAATAAATAGACCAGAAGTGGAATAAAAAAACAAAAAAAAAAAAATTTTTTTCCTGAAATTTTTCACTAGTAGAAAACAATCATTAAATACTTTTAGAAAGTATGTTAGTTGAAATAAATTAGATAAGTATAGGACAAGTGAATAGAGGGTTTAGCCTTATAGAAGTAGATTCAAATTCAGTTATTAGATTGTATTTATTTGAACATTTGGTGATACTATAAAAAGTATTAAACTCCAAATTTTCAAAAGTATTTGGTTGTACACACAATTAGAAAAGAAAAAAATAAAATAAAATAAAAAGAAGACTCTGATGTGGTTTTGATATTTGTCGGTGATATATGGCTTAGATATTTTAATAATTGACATAAAGGTATTAATAAGATAACAATAACAAAACGTATGTTTAAGAATCATTAGAGTAGTATGGATCAGGAATTAACAATTAACAATACTGCTAATGAAATTAATGAAAATAAAGAGTATAATGAGGAAGAAGATGAAGATTTTGTACCAGATCAAGAAAGCAAGACAGTAAATGATGAGAAGGAAGACGAAGATGAGGATAATGAAGAAGACGAGCCTATAAAATCTAGAAATTATTCCAAGATTGAAAGTGATGCTGGTGGGTTAATTAAGACTCGTAGAGGTCGTCAATTGGAGATGGAACATCTGGCTAAACATAAGTATGATAATATTATGGTATCTGCTGATTCACAGTTATCTAATAAAATTACAGACCTTTGGAATGAAATGCAAAAAGAGAGTACCAAAAGGTTGGTTGATCCAAAAATAGCAAGACACTCAATTATATCTACTGGACCCTTGCCTGAAGAAGATATAATAGACTCATCTGAATCTGATTTAATCAATGAAAAAGAGGAAAAAATTTTGATTGAAAGAAGTTATAAATTTGCAGGAGAAACAATACATGAGAAAAAATGGGTACTTAAATCTAGCGCAGAAGCTAAAGAATATTTAAATAGTATAAAGTTTAGCTCTAGTAAGAAAAATAATGCGAGTGAGGAAGGTAGCAGTAGTAATAGTATTAATAAAGATGGCGAAATGGACGAAAATTTTAATAATCTCAAAGATAATTCAGAAAATAGTGAATTAGATAAAAAAGATGAGTCTCGAGATGATATTAATGATAATAAGCCAAAACTAAGAAGGCCATTAAAGAGACCCCCGATCTTGGAAGATATTATATCTGGGGCATTGAAACCCAAACTAAGTACATTAGAGAAATCAAAACTAGATTGGGTTCAATATGTCGATAAAGAAGGTATAAAAGATGAATTACAATATAATAAGAAAGGTGGTGGTTATTTAGCCAAACAGGATTTCCTTTCAAGTGTGGAGTCAAGAAAGGATGCTCAGTATAAAGAATATAGACAAAAACAATTGGAATTGAAGTTTCAAACCGCACAACGTTAATAAGTGAAATAAACTCTACATGTAATGAATCAAACAAAAAATGACCAATACTAGATATATATATATATAAGCTCTAAATAAGTGTAAATATAAAACATTTAACGCAATAAAATTTAATTTACTTTGGGAAAAAAAATTATTTAGGTGTTTTTTAGGGTTGGTGGTGTATGGGTGTATAACCCTAAAAATATTTTCTTTTCTTTTTAATTTTCGGTTGTTTTTTTTTTTGAAATTTTTTTTTTTTTGGTATAAAAGGAGAGACATCGAAAGAATTCTCAAGTGGCAAATGTTATTTTCTCTCCTTTACTTTCTGTTTCTCTATTTTTTTTTTTTCATCCAAAGTTTTTGTTTTTTAAAATTCTTTTTTGTATTTTTCCTCTGGGTTCCTTTTAAAGAAACCAAATCTCTTTGCCTTTTGGCTTAGATCAAGTGTAGTATCTGTTCTTTTCAGTGTAACAACTGAAATGACCTCATCGAGGTTTATTACCTTTTTATTTGTTACAAACACATTTTTTGGAAACCCCTTTTTTCCTTCTTTTATTTTTATTTATATAAAAATAGATGATAAATGGTTATAATTCTTAACAAGTATCACTATAGTGTGTTGGATATTATTAAAGAAATTTAGTTGGAGATTTCTATGAGAGTGGGATATCTTTTTTTTTCTGTCTCGTGCAAAAAAAGTTCCTATTCATATCATGGTTTTCTATGATTGGTCGTGTAATATCTGTTAAGGAACGATGTCAAAATATTACATGTATGTAGTGTTTTGTTAGATACATAATGTCTCTTTGCACGTTTGAAGCATTTACGCTTATTTTTTTGTTACTTTATGTTCAAGTGAAGGGGTTAACTTTTTCTGTAATCCGTTTCATAAGGTTTTGTTTACTTTATAAGATTTGTAGGAGGGAGTTGATGGTTTTCTCTTTTAGAAAAACTGGAATAAATGGAATTATTATCCTGGTATGAATTGTTATGTCTGGAAAAAGAACATATTTTGGGATAATTTTGTCTCTTTTAAAGTTGCTTTGGTTCGTCATTTTTTTTTTAATTAATGGATGTAATAGGGTAAGCTTGCTTATCCCCCAGAGACTAATTTTTTAAGAGGTGCATGGTTATGCTAGGCTATCTTCTTTTTTTTTTCTGTAATAGTTTATCCCGGGATAATAGTTTTGTTTGTTCACTGTCGGTTTCTCTATTTTTTTTGAGAAGATCGTTAGTCTCCTTTTATTTATTTTATAGGATAGATGAAGTCTTTGTGGTTATGAAAGAGCCTGGATTTTGAATGTTATAAAGTTTCAAAGATGTATTTGTGGATAATGAGGCGTTTGTTATTGACTTAATGCTATTTGTGATGTTTTGATGTTATTCTAGGATATTATGTGACCGTGAGTAGAGAATCTGGAGCTTTTGACGGAATATCTTATTCTTTAAGGGTTTCCAGCGCCTCTTTTTTTGTTTCTTTATTATATTTGATACACTGATATTTGGTAAGTTTTATAATTAGAAGTGTCGCTTTCTGTCACGTTAACATAGTGGCTAAATGATGGTGACATTATTTCCACTTATACTGAATTTTATATTCAGTATACTCGATAGCTTGATGCTTCTTTTTTAATTTATCATCACCCTCCCATTTTTCTAATTAGTATTAAAGAATGAGATCATTCTTATTATTTAGAAAACGGTATTTTATTCTATTTATTTCTCTTTTGTAAGGAGCTGAGGATAAACAAAATGACCAACATGTTTCATATATGGCTTACAGTTCTTAAATTTACGAATTCATAAATAAGTTTAAATTGGTATTAATCTGTTCTTATAAGTATATATTTATTGATATATATCCTTTACATAGCAATTATGTCTATAGAATTTAGGTCTATAATAATTTAGTTGTTCATCATTATTTTGATTATTTTTAATCTCTTTCTTTGATTCTAATATCAATTTCCCCAATAAATCTTCTTGAAATGTAATATACCATTGAATCTCCTTTTGTAAAATAAGATGGTCGCAACATTGATTACTGTCAGATTCCATGAAAATTTTCTTATAGATATCATTAATTACTCTAAACGACTGGAAAAAGCTGTGGAAATAATTAAAATTAATGATCAGTGGTTGGAAACCCAACAACAATTCACGATCCTTGAACGAATCGAATTGATTCAAAAACTCAACGAGTTGATTGTATAGCATGTTGATGCCAGCGATATCGGAACAACAGACAATAGATTTTTTAATTTTATTGAAAAAATGTTTGAACCTTTCAATAGCGTTGATAAAGTCCACTTGTCTTTGTGTGTTAAGACTGAAATATGATATTTCTAGACCCTTTAAGATATGGGACAGGATATCGATATATTGGAATAATGGTCTTTTAACTAATTTGATTAGTCTTTTCAGGACTGTTTCTTTGATCTTTAATGTTTCTTTACTTTGCATGATTTTTTGGATTCTGATTTATGTATGTATAATGGAGTACTAATATAAACTAACATTTTCTTTTTTTCTTTTGACTATAGTGAAGACTGGATTTGGATTGTTTGGTTTAGTTAATGTAATAATAATTTTTTTATTCTCTTCTGTGGATAAAATGGGATTGATATTATTATTCTGTATTAGTTATTATTATTACTGGTGAGTTAATAATTAATAATAACAAGAAATGGAAAAGAATAGAATTGTTAGAGAGAGAGAGAGATTAAGAAGAGAAAGAATGATCTGCATTTTTTTTATTTTGAAAAAGTACACCTATATATATATATATATGTGTGTGTGTAAGTGTATTTATGGGTGTAGTTTCTAATTGATGTTTGAGTCATTTCAATAATGAACAGAAAGAGAAAAAGTTGACTCATCTTTTTTCGTCCTCCTTTTTCTATTGTTTGGCATTTTACAATTTGTCGATGTGAAGATTTAGAAAAAAAAAAAAAGTTTTCCCCCAAAACAGACAAGAAAAGGCAAAATTTATGGGACCATCATTCCAACGGGGTTTGTTTCCTGTGTCCAACCAAAAGCCCTATTCTTTGCTGGACTCAATTTTCTCACTCTGCTGTGTAATCGTGTCCACAAAACCATTTAAATAAGTGAAGGATGGGGAGCAAATAGAGATATTTTGGTGTGGATACGAGTCATCCGTCTAAAACTGTGATTGGCCAGTGTTACTTCCCAGTTTTTTGGTTGGTGGGAGGGTTATCTGTAAGGCAAACTGTCATTCACAAGAGAAAACCTCCAATGAAATGGACGGCAGGTGTTATACGGGTGGAAGTAAACGTGTAATGTACCATTGAAAATGATACTCCCTTCTCTCTCTCTCTATATATATATATATATATATTGTTATGATGATATTTTATAATCTATAAGAACTATTAATATATTCTCCTTGTCTTAAATTATAATTTTTTTTTTTTAATTCTTAAACAAGGTTTCTTTTATTGGATTGTGATATGCTGTTATATTTCAATACTAAAAATTTTAATATGAACTTTTTGGTTTCTTCTTTTTTTTTGTTGGTAAAATAAGAAATTATTACTACAATATAATATGAAAAAAAAAAATATTATTGAATATATGATCTTGGTTTCCCACCATCTTAATTATAATATATATATTTCTTGAGTATGGAAATAATCATACTCAGACCAAAACATAGTGTTTTTCTTTTTCCTTTTTTCGAACTAATTAAATTGTATATTGAACTAAAACCAGAAGCATTCATTCTCGACACAAGAAAAATAAGCTAACAAAAAATGGGAAGATTATAAGAAACAATTTTATAAAGAATAATTCTTTTTTTCACCAATTCTGTCGTGTTTTTCATTATATACTTTATTACATAGGATGGGGGGGAAACTGTCGATTCCAATTCATAAAAGGAAAACAGGGTTATTCGAAGCTAGAATCCAATTGGATTAACATATATTTAAAAAATCAAAAGTTGAGGTTCCTCTTTTTTTTTTTACTTCATTCTTCTCACATATTTACTTTGTGGAAAACAGAGAAATAAAGAAAAAAAAATAATAAGGTAGAAAATTTGTACGTGTCGTTTGCTGAAGTTGTTAAATTTGGTTGGTTTCCCGGCAATATTAACTCAAAACAGGAGTAACCAAAAAATGTAATAAAGAAAGTAATTCATTAATAACTGTTTGTTTTTTTTTATGAATAATAAAAAATGTGAATAAAAATGAAAATAATGATTCAAATAGTTTAATTAAACAAATAAAGTCGATCTCACTAAAGTTCCAAAGGAAGTTGCATCATTATACACTAATTCATCAATTTTTCTTTGAACAATTGTTTTTTTTTTTTAAATGTTGTATTTATGGGTAAGACTCTTGTACAATGGGTGCTTACTTGACTCATATCGATTTTCAAAGAATATCTTGTCAGTAGTATGATAATGGTACTTATTACTTCCCAAATCTAAAAGTTGGTTTAAATGTTTGTAGTTTTGCTCTAAGTTGTGCTATTAGTGGCCTTAAAAAGCTTAGGATTAATAATATATATAGTGTTGAACATTACCATTAGGTTGGTTTAGTGATTTCAATCTTTTTTTACCGAAGGACAAAGTCGAAACCTTGCTTTTATAAACTTATTCTAGATTTAGTTATTTGAGAGTTAGTTGTTAAATTTTGTGTTTAATGTTTTCTAAAGTTTTGGCAAAATGTATTTTTAGATACTTTAGTTTCGTGTATTTAACTAAGAATCACTCTGGGCATTTTCGTTGAATTTTATATCATTTTTTACTGGATACCTATGGTCTTAATGCCTGAACTCATTAGATTTCTTTTAATTATAATTTGCTTCTCTTCTCTTTTTATCTTCGAAACTTATATCTCTACACTCAGACATCACATATAAACTTTGTACCATAATAAATTTTTTCTTTCTCTTTCATGGAAAAACTTCTAAATAATTTTGATTTTGATAACAATTCTAGCAAATTTGGTACAAAATTTTGGTACATGGAATTTAGATAATGGTTGCTTATTACGTTAAAGTTACAGTTAATGTTTGGTAAATGATAATACAAGAAATAAACAAAAAATTAAAAAATAAATATTGGGTGAATAATACTTTTTATAAAACTTCAAAATAATTAAAAGTTATATATATATATATATAGTTTTGGTTTTTTTGTTCCTTCGTTTTTGTATTTATTAGAAATCTTGTTAATATTCATGTTTGCCCAAAACTAAAATATTAATTTTAATTGAAGCTTTTGGACTTACGACGTGTACCCACTAACTATACTAGTCACATTTGGCAAATATATATATATATTTTTCCTTTCTTACTAATTTACAAATATGTATGTGCTGAAATAAAAGGCTCTAGAATGAAACAAAATTGACCAATAAGTTTTTTACAATATATAATCCCTTGAAGATAAATGTTACTACAAAAATACCTCTCTAGCATTTTTAGAAATTAGAAAGATATATTACTTCCCTAATACTTAATTAAGATATTCCAAGTTTTCCTCATATGTTAACATGGTAATCTATCTTTTATCCCTGAAATGAATACAGTGGCAAGTAATAATTTATTACAACACTTGATGTTCATTTCGAAAATATATATAAGGAATGTGAAGCAGTCTATAATCCTGATTATTTCCTCACTATTTTTTACATAGCAAAATATTTTTTATAGGACATGTTTAACTAAAGGATATCTTCGGCATTAAATACATATATAACAATTTAATACATACAAAAACAATGTTTAAGTTAAGAATATTTGTTAAAAATGAGGGTAGCAAAGGGTACTAGTTCTTATCTGTAGGTGTGTAGTGCATGTAAATAAATATGTTTGTTTCTTGCCTTTTAGTCTTTTTCTCTTTTTTAATCATTACTCTCATTCTTGGAAGAAATTTTTTTTTTGTAAAAAAAAAATTGTTTTTGCTGGAATAAAAGATTCTAGAATAATATAGAATAAATCAATAAGATTTTAACAATAGATTACCCCTTGATGATAGATCTTCCAGCAAAAGTATCTTATAGTAAAATTATGATTAGTAAAATAATTTACCCCTTGTTATCCAAATAGAATATTATTAATTTCCTATTAGGTTAATGTGGTAAACTATCATTTACCCCCTGAAATAAATACGGTGGCAAATTATTATTATCTATAGGATTCGACGCTCATTTCCAAACATATATAAGGAACATGAAGTTGTCGATAATTCAAATTATTTTCCTCACTACTTCTTATACATCATGTATTTTATTTTACTTTATATTATCCTTTATATAATTTTTAGATCACCGAAGAACAAATATTGGAAAAACATCTCCAATAAATAGAATACATATAATACACATAAACATTTAATAAATACATAATAATATATTTTAAGCTAAGAATGTTTACTGCTAATAATAATATTAGTAACGGCGCTCATTCTTATCAGTTTTCTACCTGCATTCAAACGCCACATATATTATCTTCACCGAAATAAAAATGTAATTCGATAAAAAAACTTTTTTAAGCATATTATAATAATAAGAATTTTCCCAGGAACTTTTGTCCCTAAGAAATTGTGGTAAATTTACAGTCAAAACGGTTAAAATGTCAAAAATATATATTTATATATATTTGTTTAATATTTCTTTAAAATAAGTTTTTCTTTGTTTTTTTTTTGACATTTGGTTAAAACTCTTTGGAAGAGTAAGAAATTTCTTAATAAAGAAAACCATCAATCTAATATTTTAGATCTATAAAAGTAACAGAGAATATGTTGACCCTTCAAGATGAAGCGGTGGCTCAATGGTAGAGCTTTCGACTCCAGTTGATTTCTGGAATTATTCGGAAAGAGTGCAATCGAAGGGTTGCAGGTTCAATTCCTGTCCGTTTCATTTTTTTGCCAGCTGCTGTGGACGATGTATTTTTTTTCTTTATTTTTGTTTATTGGGAGGGTATTTCAAAAACGCAGTGAATGTACTTTAAAATGTCAAATAAGGATTACTCCTTGGACTAACACACTAACTTACAATGAAACAAGACATAGGTAGGATTAAGAATATAGTGTATTGCAAGTACTTGATTCGTATAGTTAAGTTAGTTACAACATTATGTCTAGACGACATCTTGGTTTCTTTATTAATGGAACTAAACAAACCTAATCTTGTATATTTAACATAAAAAAAAGAAAATTTCAATCGTGTCTTAATTCCACGCATAGAACACATGGAAAGGTTACTATAATATTTTAAATAAGAAAAAAAAAAATAAAAGTTTTAACTGTTTTGGACTTCGTTGTACTTTTTTTCAAGTTTTTTTTTTTCTTTGAAGACCCTATTTGTTCAAGCGCTATGTTCCTAATTTGATTACTTTCAAAATTTTGTGGACACACCACAAATAGAACCTTTCACAAACAGAAGTAATAATAAAGATTATTTGTTTACTTATTCCATTGAATGTGTATGCTAAAAAATATTGAGCTTGTATTATGTAAGGAGCTCTAATTAGAATTCCGAGAATACACAGCTCAGGAGTAACAGCTAATATAGGGTGTAAAGACAACGAACCGCGGAAACTCTAGGCCCAGGCTGTGAGGGTATTTCAAACGATTGCTGGATTAACATTAATGGTACTTTACAGAGAAACTTATTTAAGAGACTTTTGATTATTGAGACAGTGCCACAAGTATATATTAGCAAAGACATTCTCATTGTAACTATAAAGTTATACCTAAGAGATAGAGATACAGGCTATGTGATACATATCAAGAATAAGCTAAGATAAGATAAGATCAATATTTTTTGCATTGTGTCGATAAAATTTTTGATATATAATTGAACTCCAAAAAAAAACATATTTTGGAAACAAACTCTCTTTGTAGATTTTGGTTTATCAACTTAGGAAATTGGGAGCTCAGGTTTATTTAACTAGGTGTATGTATAGAAGGAATAAATAACATGGAAATATAATAATAATATTTTTTTTTATCTACTAAAAATTTTACATCCACAATTGTAATTCCATCATATCATTTTATTTGCATATTATATTTTCAAATACAAGTAAGATGGCAGTTATTTTTAAGAGATAGTTAGTGTAAATTTTTTTAGTCTGTTGGATTTTTTATTGGTTAGTTAAAGTCTGCACACTATAAGTACTAAAATATATAAAAAATGAGAGGGATACCCCTGAACTATCTTTCCATAAACAAAGCTTTCTTAAACTTTTGTGAAACATCTTTGTAACCTAACTTTCCTCTAATAAAAATGAATGAAATTATATAAACCGCAAAGCATATGACCTTAATAGTTCTCCATCCAGACACTCAGGTATTTTCTGTGGAGGTGTTTACAACTTTATCCAAATTTTATTTACCAAAGGGACTAAACGGTCAAATATATATATATTTATTTACTTGGTTAAATAGTAAAAACTATTATATATATATATATATGTGTGTGTGTGTGTTAGTTTTTACTAAAAGAAAAAAGTTACCTTTAAACATATTTTGCCTTAATTAATGAAATATTAGAAGTTTTAAATGTCACATTAATATAAGTGAGTCATTGGAAGTGATAGTGTTGAAAAATTGAAGATTAAAAAGTTTTTTACTTGTGAAAGATAAATTTAAAATAAAATAAAACATTAAAAGGTTAAGAAGAAAACACGTTAATAGATTATATAAGTAGTCTATTTCTATGCAGATATATATATATAGAGAGAGAGAGAGAGAGAAGTAAATAACAAACATCCAAAATGATTTAGTGTGCCAAATAAATGCTCTAACGTGTCGGAACTTGACATCACGTGATCAAATACTTCCTTTAAATCGGAAAAATATTTTTTTTAGTTTGGTTCCCGGATTAGCGTCTGTGGAACATTTGGTCAATTTGAAACAATACAGAGATGATCAGCAGTTCCCCTGCATAAGGATGAACCGTTTTACAAAGAGATTTATAAGTTTTTTTTTTGGTTTTCAATCACTTTGAATTGAAAATGATGATACTCTCACAAGAGACTCGACTATATATGTACTTATTTTCTTACCAGGAACAGTGGATGATCTTTTATTTTTATTCTTTATATACCCCTCCCCATAAATAGAATCCAAATAATAAAGGAAATTCCGTGGGTTCGAATCGTCCCGTTTTCATTAAATTAAGATAGTGGCATTATATTGATATAAATAATGTATTTCTCCTGATATAATTATACACGTATATAATAATACTATATAAATTGAGTAGTTTTATTAAATTCTTTTATATTGGTTAAGGCCTCGGCTTTAATTGCAATCATCATAATCATACCATCTTTAATGCCACATTTCCACATTGATTTATTCAGATTTAAGACAAACCCATATGAAAACGACAACTCGTCCATATTAGAAAAATCCACGATTCTTTCCATCTGTGTAGATTCATTGATAAACTGTGCAATATTTCTACAAGGCACAGAATTGATTGTCAAATCACAGATTGATATGCATGCAGGCAAGACCAAATGATCGAATTCTCTACCACCACTTTGTTTCTTATATCTGCATTTAAATTTATTTAAATCTATCCCTTCATTTCGAAAGATATTACTGAATTTATTTTCAAAAATTTTCAACGTTTCACCAACCATATCGATATGAATACTCTTTGAGGACTTATTAAACACCAAGGAACATTCTTTTTCATCCAATTGAAAGACTAGCTCGTTTGGTGCTGGATCAAGTTGGTATGGACGAGAGTATTTAATGATATCCCATGACTTTTTGGCCTTGCAGTTTGTCCTCTGTTTCTTTTTCCGTGGTTGTGGATTATCAGCATCATCATTATCATTATCTGAACTTGAATTAGACTGAGAATTTGAATTTTCACTGGACGTGGCGTTTCCCCTGTTACAACTCCTTGTACATTCATTACTTACTTGATTGAAACCGTGCTTTAAAGTGATGCCACTATTCTCTAAAGAGGACAATCTGATATGAATTTCCGGTAAATTATCATCATATGGATTTACAACGATCTCATGTTTAATTAATTCTTGTTTCAACTTGAAGAATTTAAAGTACTGACAATATTCGATTAAAATGTCTCTATTGTGGATATCTGTAGTCATTGAAATGGGAAGATCCATCCTAGTTTGGAATTCAGATTGAATTAAAAGTTCACGTAATTGTTCAAAGACAGTACTTGAGAGTTCTGGAACACAGGAGTTTCCTATCCAATCGAATTGTAAGCCGTTATTAAAAGATAATAATTTTTTGCAAATTTTAAAATCTTTATAACCGATTTGAATTATATAGAAGGGTAGAGATTCCAATAGTTTTTCAAATAAAGGAACTAAATGATATTGAACAAGGAATTCTCTAATTTCGTGCCAGGTACGATATGAATCAATCTTATTTGATATATCTTTTCCCTGTATAAAATCGTGAATCAATTTAAAGATATTTAAATCACATTCTAATGTTATATTGTCAGCATTTGATTTGAATAAGTTTGGGTTATATTTTTGAAACAACTTTTTAGAGATATTAATATCTTCTGTACCGATATGAACTCTTAACATGGATGAATATATTTACCTAACCAAAAAAAAAAAAAAAAAAAAAAAAAAAAAACTCAAAGAATAAATAAATAAATTAATCGGAACTGAGACTATTTCAACAGACTAAGAACGTGAATCGTTTACAAAAAATGTTTATTTCGTATTTGTGTTACTAGTACAACAGTGTATAGGACATAGAGAGGAAAACAAAATTGGATTAAAAAAAAAAAAAGACATGATAGCCACTATGAGAAGAAAAATTCTTTGATATTTACTTTGACTCCTTGGATATATATATATATATATATATATAGGGATATATTTGATACTAAATACGACAGTGTATCAAATATATATATTTAATTAATTTGTCAGCCTTGTTGTTGTGAAGACATACGCCGTAAGAAAAAAAAGAGATGGAAAGTTTTGAGATTACAAATCAAATAATAATAATAATAATAATAATAATAATAATATTTTTTTTTTTCATTATTAGTAATCAAATTTTCTTTGTTGGAATACCGAGAGAAAAACCCTTGTTGCCATGGTAACATAATATTCAACCCTAACTATTTTCACCGTTTCCCTCCCCCAGTTTTTTCCATTTTCCCATCGAACCCTAATGCAAATTCCAATTGCTTTGAATTTCAGAAGAAGTTTTATTTGTTCGCAGAATAATACTAATACTAATAATAATAATAATAGTAGTACTTTGATTACTAATTAAATTAACTGGCAGACAGAAGAAGGATTTAAACAGTGAATATAATAAATAGAATATTAAAATGTTCACTATTATTTAGTGTAGTAGTATGTTGATTAGTAATTAAAATATGGGGAACGTGGTTGTGTGTAATTAATTAATCAGCATTAACCAATTTTATATGTGTTGAAATGTATCATACTAATCTGTATATTTCCATACACACTCACATACACACTCACATACACACACTCTCTTTCTCTTTCCATTTGGCGGTGATTTTGTAATCGAATTATTTAAGATTAGAATTTCAAAAAAAAAAACAAAAAAAAAAAAAAATTACATATATAAGGAGCGATGAAATGGATATCTTTATTTATTTATTTATTTATTTTTTTTTAACAGTTTTGTTTCATTACTATTAAGGAAGAATTATCTTACATTACAAGAAACCAACCAACCAACAACAATATATATATATATATATAATACAAAAAACTTAATAAGATAATAATAACAAAAGCAATAAAAAGAATGTCTGCCCCAGTTTTAAATCAACCATTAAACACTCAAGGTTTATCCTTCCAATACATTGCTATATCACCAAACGATTCCGAACAAGATGCCTGTAAGCTTCCACAAACAGTCAATTGGGATAAATTCATCTCAGAAAACAAGACTGTGGTGATTACCGGTGCCCCAGCTGCATTCTCACCAACTTGTTCCATTTCCCATATTCCAGGTTATATCAGACACTTGGATGAGTTAGTGGGAAACAAACATGTTGACCAAGTGGTTGTGTTGACTGTTGATAATCCATTTGCTAATCAAGCATGGGCTAAAGAGTTGGGTGTCAAGGATACTACTCATATTAAGTTTGGTACTGATCCTGCAGGTAAGCTAATTAAATCTTTAGGGTATGAATTCAAAGTCGGTGAAGGTGTTTATTGGTCTGGTAGATGGACTATTATTATTCAAGATGGTAAAGTCACTTATGCTGCTAAGGAGGAAAGTCCAGCTACTGATGTTACAGTTTCTTCAGTAGAACAAGTTTTGTCTCACTTATAAAATAACATAATGTATTTGTATATTTATATAAATACAATTATATACAGATTTAATTTCTTTTAAAGATACAATAAATAAATAAATAAATAAATAAATAAATACTCACCTACTACAATATATCTATTCTCTGTAACTATAGTGTAGATATGTTTGTCAATCTCAATTTGTTTTTTTTGTTATTTTTAGATCTCCTCTTCTTTCTCCAAGTATATTCTATATTTGATAATGCTTCTTCACACTTTTTTTGTTTGTCTTTTCACTTCAGTGAGAAACAAATTCAGTTGTTTTGGTTTGCTCTATGAGATTAATATCATACCATTATATCTTTATATATATATATACTTGTGTAAGTCGTGGTAAAGTAGTCTCACTCCGAGATTCCGACAATACAGAATTCTAACTCTCTTTAACATTAACATACACAAGAGTATGGTGGAGTATGTTACTATTATATTGTCACTTCAATTAATATTTAACATCTACTGAAGAGAGACAAAGTTACGGCTTGTAAAGTCGTAGAGATTCCGGTGCAAACCCTGCAGGCTTTTATTTCACTTCTACAAGAAAACCAAAAAAAAAAAATTCAAAATAAAAAACAAATTAATTAAAAGAAGGAAAGTGAAAAAAAAAAACATGTTAACAACTATCTTTAACACATTAACAGTCTACTATACAACTTTTTATACCCCTATAGCAATAGAATATTCTTTCCTTAACTAAATTTATACATACTATTATTACTACTACTCGTTAGAATAATAATAACAACAACAACAATAATATTAATATTAATATTTACAGAGCAAGAATATTATAAGATACCCTTCGATATCTTCTCCCTTACAGACAACTACAAAAACAGCAGCTTCTACTTCATTTACTTTTTTTAAAGAAAAAACAAACAAACAAAAAAAAATATATATATATATATATAACATGTCTGCAAGTGAAGAATTTGTAAGAACACAGATATTTGGTACTGTTTTCGAAATTACCAACAGATATACAGATCTAAATCCAGTAGGTATGGGTGCTTTTGGTCTCGTTTGTTCTGCAACTGATACTTTGACAAACGAACCTGTGGCTATTAAAAAAATTATGAAACCCTTTTCTACCGCAGTATTGGCTAAAAGAACTTATAGAGAATTGAAATTGTTAAAACATCTAAGACACGAAAATTTGATTTGTTTACAAGATATCTTTTTGTCTCCCTTGGAAGATATCTATTTTGTTACAGAGCTACAAGGTACAGATCTACACCAGTTATTACAGTCAAGACCCTTGGAGAAACAGTTCGTTCAATACTTTCTATACCAAATATTAAGAGGTTTAAAGTATGTTCATTCGGCAGGTGTTATTCACAGAGATTTAAAACCTTCAAATATCCTCATTAATGAAAACTGTGATTTGAAAATCTGCGATTTCGGTTTGGCAAGAATTCAGGATCCGCAAATGACAGGCTATGTATCAACAAGATATTATAGAGCCCCAGAAATTATGCTGACTTGGCAAAAATATGACACTGAAGTAGACATTTGGTCCGCTGGTTGTATCTTTTCCGAAATGATCGAGGGGAAACCATTATTCCCAGGGAAAGATCATGTTCATCAATTCTCAATCATAACAGATCTGTTGGGATCTCCACCAAAGGATGTTATTAACACAATTTGTTCTGAAAATACTTTGAAATTCGTCACTTCTTTACCACATCGTGATCCAATACCTTTCAGTGAAAGGTTCAGAAACGTAGAACCAGATGCCGTGGATTTGTTGTCCCGCATGTTAGTATTCGATCCAAAGAAAAGAATAACTGCTGCTCAGGCTTTGGCACATCCTTATTTAGCACCATACCATGACCCAACAGACGAACCTGTAGCTGAAGCTAAATTCGATTGGCATTTCAACGATGCAGATTTACCTGTGGAGACTTGGAGAATCATGATGTATTCTGAAATCTTAGATTTCCATAAAATAGACGGTACTGATGGTCAAATTGATACGAATGCAACTTTCGACGATCAAGTCATCGCTGCCACTGCTGCTGCTGCAGAAGCACAAGCACAAGCAAGAGCACAGCTACAGGATTACGCAAATAACAATAATGTTAACATTAACACCGATCTATCCGCTGCTATTAATAATATTAATGATAATAATAATAATAATCATGTTGGAAACGATATTTTCAAAAATAGTATAAATCCTCAAGATAATAATAATAATAATAATAGTACAATATTATCTGACTATGCAGATCAAGCTACTCACTATGTCAATGAATTTCAATAATTTTGATTATTAGTTGTGTGTTTAATTTTTAAAGATTTCACAGTAGTAGTATTATTATTATAATAATTATTATATTATCATCAAACGACGCTTTTTTGATCCCGTCTTTATCTTCTTTTCTGATTCTAAATGTTTTGACTTTTAGGATTATGTACTTTTAGATAATTGGCATTATACAGAAATAAATAAATTTTTTTAATATCAGAGGAATATATTTTGAATCTTGCACTAACGTCTTATTTCCAATATTGCGAGTTTAGTTGTACATAGGAAGAAAGACGAAGATTTAATATACATAAGTTAAAATCTTTTTACTATTCTATTTTCTCTAAGTATACCAAATATTTGTGCTTATTTATTAACATATTTGGAGTATTGAATAGTTAGATTTATTTGTGTTTTTTTTATTCAAATTGTAAAAGATTGGTTTTTTGATTTATTTATATATTTCATTAAATTTTAATGTTTTTTGTGTGAACGTCTATTATTTTTTTTTTCTTCCCCAATATTTTTTGATATAAGTTTCTCATTTAAATTCAGACCACTATACTAGCCTATAAAATAATAAACAAATGGAGAAACACAACAAAATTATAAAGTACACAAACCAAAATTGTAGTGACAATAATCAACATTCGAGTATTTTTATGTTAATGTTGTTCCTTTAACTGCACATAAATATAAGCACAAGTGTTTGTTTCTATGTTTGTATTTTTTTTTCTTTATATTATCATCTGTAAAATATTTCCAATACAAAAATCTAGGAATCTCATTAGCACATTTTTTTTTAAACTCTATTATTTCTTCGGTAAGGTATGTACCATTCGCTAATGATAACTTACATACATTTTAACTTCTATTTTATATGATCTATTTCCCTCCCATTCTTGTATTTAGGATCAAAAACGTTTTTCACTTCCTTTAAAAGTAAGTTAAATGACACTTTCAAGACTTATCAAACGAAATATTTTCTGATAAAAATTTAGATATTTACACACATATATAAAAAAGAAAATTAATATTGAAATGATGCTAAGATTGCTAGGTGTAGAATTTTGGTTTTTTAAAATAAATGCAAATTTCTAATTCAACTAACTGCTATTTAATGACTATCGATTTTTTTCTTTTTATCTAATTTTTTAATTGTTTATTCAATGTTAAAAAAAATATCAATTGCTTAGTTATAAAAGGACTCAACGATTTTTGTACACTTAACCTTTGAGTGCTAAAAAAAAATTCCCAAATTATTCCACTCTAAAATAAACAATTTATTCATTTGGATTAGAATCAAAAGGTTACAATATTAAATAAAAAAAATTCCACGTGATATAAAAGGGTAAAAAAAAAAACAACTAATGCATCATGCAAATATCAAAGTTATATTCAACTAATAAGTTGTGCTACAAACTGCTGGAATTTTTCCAATTTAGGAGATTACTGTGCTAGTTGTTTATTTATTATGCTAGAACTGTTCCCTATATTGGAAATATATTTTTCTTATGGAGAAAATCTTATCTTCCAGAATTTATTTTATATATAAAGAAGGAATAGATAGATTTGACCATATATATAGGTTTATATATTGTATAGTTATCATACATAGAAAAAACCGAAGAAGTCTTCACATAAAAACATAACCATATAATTATTATCAAGAATTAACAGATCTCCTCATCACAATGTCTAACATCACTAAAAATATGGAAAATCTATCCCTTTCCTCTCACAAACATTTACTGTGAAATTATTATATTTAAAAGTAACATATATAAATGCTAAGTAAACATACTGTTAAATTTGTCCATTTTACATTCTTCCTTTCTTTTTTTTTTTTCCACACTTTAATATATATACTGTATATTTTACATTATCAAGAAAACAAATTTTCATATAACAACTCTAAATGACACTATATTCAACTTCTGTTATATTTTCAATACGTTTACAGTATAGCAATTAACAGTATCAGGTACTTGGACTCTTTTACCCCCCCCTCCTGATAATTATTCTACCAGAAGTTGAAATCTCTCTTTATATGAAACTTAAAATCTCAAAACATTTTTTAAGTTCCTTCTTTGCAAAAAAAAAAATAAAAAAATAAAAAGAATAATAAAATTTGCTAAA
Organism: Arxiozyma slooffiae; assembly: GCA_017347545.2. Classification (NCBI taxonomy): domain Eukaryota; kingdom Fungi; phylum Ascomycota; class Saccharomycetes; order Saccharomycetales; family Saccharomycetaceae; genus Arxiozyma; species Arxiozyma slooffiae. The sequence goes on along the minus strand of JAFHAQ020000024.1, from coordinate 370,667 downwards.
GAAGATAATGTTTTTCTACTATGGACTTATTCTATTTTAAATTCTAGAAGAGTTTACCTTCTTGGTCTATGTCCATTACACACTCCCTCAATTAACCCACTGTTTAGAATTCATATGTTATTAATTTATGTGATAACTCTGGTTTAGATTACATCTGCAAAATTAAATATTCTAGAGAAAAAAAAATAGCTAGATCTAGTTATTTAAACAAAAATGCACGGATAATAACAACTTAAGTAAATAGCTAAAATACAATAGTTTATGTAATTCTATTTCTTCCTCGTCTGTCAACCATGTTCTTTGTCAAGATACCATTATATATTCGTAAGTTCATATGCCACAAATAGGCTTTTCCTTGTTGGAACAACAATATGTTACAAGAAATATAACAAAAATGAATTAGAAATTATTTACCTTAGACACATATTTCATATCACCGAATATTACAAACTGTACTATCCCTGATATTACTGTTGAGGTTTGGTTTAGAATAATATGGGTTAGTAAGAATTTTCTAAACTTTCCTTTTTGAAAAAAATTTTACAAACATATATAAAAGGCAGAGGTAACCAACATAAGTGAAAGAGAGCAACCAACGTAAGGAGGAAAGTTAAAAAAGAAGAATAACATGAATAGACATAAGGCATGCATATATATATATTAGTTAGCTCTAGCAGATTTAGAGATAGAGATGCATATTAACATTACCTCTAGAGCTATGAGTGGATCTATATCTTATATCTATTCAAGTGGATTATTATTACTATTACAACTAGGTCAATTGTTATCAGAACCACATAGCCATAAGTTATCACACATTTTTAAAAAAAAAAAAATTAAATAAATATGTAAGATCCGGGGAAAAAGTGAGAGGGGACTCTAACTTTACAATCTTGCTACAGTGATGTTAACCGAATATTACTGTTGTTTTTTATTTGCGTCGTCGTCGAGTTGTCCAGTCTGTCGTAGCTTACTTAAGAAAGGAACTTATGAGTACGTGGATTAGGAAGGAGAATACATGTATATAGTTTATATAGATATATATAATGATAGAGAAATAGACAGAGATATATAGATATAGATCTTTACCCATAGATAGAATTATTATCTATCACCAATACTTCTATTATTATAGTTTATTTACAGAATCCAAGTCCTTCAACAGTACGCTAAAAAAACAGGAAAGACTAGTTTAACCCTTATGTAAGAATAAAAGTTTCTTATTAAGAAGAAAAAAACAAACACTTCCCCGCCAGGACTCGAACCTGGAGTCTTCTGGTTCGTAGCCAGACGCCGTGACCATTGGGCCACGAGGAACAAATATTGCTAACCGACTAAAGTTGACATGATCTAAAGAAAGAATAATAGAACAAACCGCTAAAAATATCGGGATGGCTGAGATCGCTTGACCGTAAGGAAACGATAGGCAAACTATGTTCGGATATTAACAGAAAAGATAATTCTGCTTAAAACATTATAGGATTTGTTCTTTTAAACAATATTTTGTGTCTGCTTGCATCGTCCTTTTCAGCAATTTCTCATTGTTTTATTGGACATTTATTCAACAACAAAACATTGTTCAAAAGACACATACTTTTGCCCTTTTTTGGTTCATTCTTTAATAATATACCTTTTCTCAGGAACAAACGTTACAAATAAGTAATCTAATACATTCTATAAAGCTAAAACCACTAAATATCACGACTTTTAATATTTCTATGTTTATAAATTTTCCGATGAGATTCTTTGATTTTCGACACAATTGTATTATTAATCAGTTTTTTCCAATAAAAATTTTACTTTGAAAATGACTTGTAAAGTTCTATAAACTCCCAATATTTTCAAAATATAGAAAAATGTCACTTTTTTTTAAAAAGAAAAATAGAATATATTTTTGTTTTTCTCTTTCAATGTAATATTTTATATTAATTTCAAAAATAAAATATAATTGGTTCTGCTTAATATAATGAGACCATCAAGTGAATAAATACTGACACCACCACATTACTGTACAACATTCAAATATATTGTAAAGTTTTTTTTTTGTGCTAATTATTGACCCTAAAACTATATTTTAATAAAGCTGATATAGTTTAGTTATAAAGATTTTTGCTGAATTGAGTTTAATACACTTTTGTTTTCAGTTGGGTTCTTTTTCTAATCAGAACTTTGTTTCTACAACAACCTAAGATTAATAAACATTTATAAAGAATTATCTAGTATAAAAAAGAGACAGAAAAAATAAATAATTGCAGAAGTTTTTTTAAAGCAAAGGAAAATAAAATTGGGTTTATTTACGTACACACTATTAAGTGGAATAAAAAAAAAAATAAAGGAAAATTAAATTCTTTCACCTAATATATATGTATTCTTATATATTTTATATTTCCCTTAGAAAGAAAACCTCAGGCGGACCTTATCTTATTATTGCTATTATACAAATGATTTATGTTTAACATTTTTAAAACCACCTTTTCAATTATCCGCAACACCCCAAAAATATGAGTTTATCTAATACTCCATTTCATCCAAAAAAAAATCTAGTTCAACCATTTACCTGCCAGAGGTTTTATTATTTTTCTATTCTTAAGTTTTCCAATTGTCAACATAAATATTTAAATAATGCTTCCTTGACAATTTTTTTTTTTTCATATCCACATTTGATAAGAAATCTAAATCACAGCCTGAATTCGGAATCTTAACATATCAACTGGTCGCAGTGAGCTTGGAATTATGTAATTTTACTCTTTTATCCATATTTTGACTTTAATTTCACTATTTACAGATTTATTTGCCAAAGAAAAATAATGATGATTTTTAATAGTAATACACAACAAAAGTAGTATAAAATTTACTTCATTGCTATATTTTAAAATTCTTTAGTGAGATAGTTAGTGCAAAATAAATAAGAAAAACCAAATGTTAGAAACGCTATGCTTATTTATTTATTTATCTTTTTTATTACAATTTGCTTATTTTAATGAGATTATTATTTAAGTTTACATTTTAGAATAAGAACCGAACTTAAAAGATTGATAATTTAATATAAGTTTAGAGTTTATATAAAAATTACACAGTGAAAGATGTCTTTCGACATTAGTAAAAAATAAACAACAAAAGACTAGCTTAAACACGATTGGATTTAAACTTCTACTTAAAGAATTCACAAAACTCTGTAGTGCTAGGAAAATTATTGCAAATTAATAACAAATAACTGACTATAATTTCAATTAGGAATATTAATATTCTGACAGACACAAATTCCTCAAATATTAATATTTTGCGGAATTGGAAGGCATCAATTTTGAATCAATCTTCCCAAATTGCATATCACACGTTTCTTAAAATGAAGAAGAATCATTTTGAACTTTGTATCTTATAGAATATATTTTATGCATCTTCTTTGTGCATGTTTTTTATTAGACCAAATACCTTTTTACTCAACCTTTTTAAGCCACAAACAACAAAGATTACTTGTCTTCTTCTTCCCAAAATATTCATTTAAAATGTTGATTCCTTGAATAAATGATAACTCTCTATCTTTAAATAAATCAATAAACCAAAAAAAAAAAATCTGTTAATATTTTGCAGATCTATATATAAATATACACTTAAAACCTAATCGTTTTTACCTAAATCTATATTTGCATCAACATTTAAACCCTTTACCGTTTTATCATTTGAAGTAGATAACTCGGAATTTGTCTCCTCACCGTTATCTATTTCATCTTGTCTTTTATTAACACGAATTCCGAGTCCCAATAAGGTATTCTCGAAAACGTTTCTTGTACTTTTATGAACAATATTATTGTTAGCATTAATATCTTTAGTAATACTAGATTCCGATTTTGCTTCTTCCTTCACGACATTATTATTATCATCATCCTTTACAGTTTTCTCTATTTGCTGTTGACTATGTTTTTCTTTGTTATCCTTTTTAAAATACTCCTTCCACTGGTTCCAAATACTATTTGTGGGTGACTGTGGTTGAGTAGAAGAGGTCGTCGGTGAACTCGAAAGTGATTGAGATCCAGATACTGCACTTGACTTATTGTTCACTTCACTTTTACTAGAAACCACATTTATACTTTCAGCATCATCATCGTCCTCCTTATCATCAGTCTTATCTTTACTTTTACTATCCTTGTTGATACTCTCTTTATTTTGAGTGGCTGCATTTTTCTTCAAATTCTGTAAAGTATTAAGAAACTTTTGTTGAAATAAAGTAAATGGATCTACACCATTGTAAACATGTCTCGGTGGGAATAAATCAAAGATACGATCATCTGTCATATTATTGAAAATCTGAAAATTTTGCGTCGTTAACCAAGATTTTACCCAATTAAAATTGTATGAATTAATTGGCCTACTTTTAATCATATCTTCACTGATTGTAGTCATAGCCATTTCATCACCTTCATGTAAATTCAAATATTCATACAATTTTACACTACTTAATAAACCAAACAAATATTCTTCAAATTGACCTCGGAGGAAATCATCACTCCCCTCATATGATATATTGGTTATCTTTGTCGGTTTCTCGTTTAAACTCTCTAAACTCATATTATCAGAAACATCTGCTGAATTGACAATATCCACCATGGAATCAATCCATTTCTTATCATGATGTGAAAGGTTTAATAATGACTGTAAGTCCTTATTTAATATTTCAACAACATTATCATCCACATTGACAAAAACCTCACATAATTGGCTTCTTTGTTCATATAATAACGAATTTGAAGTCCCAATCATGAAAAATTTTGTCTTATCGCTCTTAATGTTATGCATTTGTTGTAGTGGAATGTATGGTGAAAATAATCCACCTTTCTCAAATACTTGTAATGGTAATCCAATAAACTTATAAACTGATTTTTTATCACTAGATTTAAAAGAATCAACAACGTGCCCCCTCTCTAAAATTTTCTTATCGTATAATTGTGGACTAATGGAATTATCTAAATGGAATATTAAGTCAGGTATTAAACTTATTAAACCGAATTGTAAATTGCAAATTCTTTCTACGTGGTTCCCATAGACAATAATTTTTCTTTCCAAAAGTAATGCCTTTAACAATACTAATAAATCTCTTTTAAATGTCAATAACAAATTTTGTAAATGGATACCCATATAGATACGACTATTATCATTATCCTGACACAAATCAATATAACTGGTAGGATTATATATTGATATTAAACTATCGTATAATGTATTTATTATCTTTTTATCGGTAAAATCATGTTGCATAAAGAAAACATTGGTAACAATACTCAACTTCTCCTTAATCTGACTGAGGATCGGTTTAAAAGATATCACCACAATAGCCTTTTGAACTGTAGACCTAGTCACACTTTCATCTCTAATTAATAGTTCGTCAGATTTAATCTGTCGTGAACACGATATCGCATATAGCGTTGTATAATTCTCTATTTCATCCTCAGATATTTGAGTTACATCATTTGGGTAACTTGATTTATTCTGTTTATTGTAAAGTAAAGTGAAATATGTAAAAGTCTCTTCAAAGGAATGTGAACCATCTGGAAGAGCCTGGAATGGCAGATCTGTCCATAACTGGTCTTGCTGGACACCATTCGGTAAACCATACCAATATTCTACTTCTGGACCTCTTTTATGATGGAAATCAACCAGACAAACACCAAATATTATTTGTTCCATCTCAATCCATCTATCATCTATATCCGTATCTACTTGTAATGCTTCTCGTTAATCAACTGATAGCAAATAGTATCAACTAAAAACGTTTCTAATCCAATATTTAAGGATTCACAATCCGTCCAGTAATATATTCTTTCGAATTTATAATCATTAATTGGACTTTAATGTTACTAAGTCGTCGACTCATTGATAATTTTTTTTGTTTCATTTAATTTTGTTTCATTTTTTTTTTTTTTTTTTGAAAAATCTTTAAACTCGATATTAACGAAACCACCAGTTTCAAAAACAAAACAACCACACAGAAGGGCATAAACACATATACAAAGTAGTCTATTCATACATCTGTGCCAATTGATCAATTGATTGATTGATTGTTTATAATCACTAATCAAACCTTTTCAGACCCATCTTTCCTTTAGTCAAAAATATAGCATAGAGTCTATTGAGATGACATTCAAATATGTGTGTTGTAATGATGGTTCTGGGACACCAGTGGGGACTATCCTTCAATTTGAAAATGTGACTATTTTAATTGATCCAAGTTGGAATGCGGACAAAGTATCATATAAGGATGCAGTCACACACTGGTCTGAAGTGATCCCTACAATCGATTTGATCATCTTATCGGAACCAACAATCGAATCCCTAAGTGCGTACGCTTTATTATTTTACAACTTTTTGTCTCACTTTATATCAAGAATTGACGTATATGCTACTTTACCAGTTACTAATCTAGGTCGTGTCTCTACCATTGACTATTATGTAAACAGAGCTATCTTAGGGCCATTCACTACAAATGAAATGGATTTAGATGACATCGAAAGAGCCTTCGATTTTGTTAAAAGTTTAAAATATTCACAAATTGTGGATTTAAAATTTAAATTCGATGGGTTGACTCTAACTGCATTCAATTCTGGGTCGACACCTGGTGGATCACTTTGGTGTATTTCCACATATGAAGAAAAACTAGTGTATGCTAAAAGATGGAATCACACTAAGAGTACAATTCTAGATGGTGCAAACTTATTGGATAGTAGTGGGAAGCCAATATCTGCATTAATGAGACCGTCTGCAATAATTACAACTTTTGATAAATTCGGTGTATCTAAGCCATTCAAAAGACGTAACAGAGAATTCAAAGATCTTATTAAACACTTGATACAAACAAAATCAGAGAACAACGTTCTAACAACATCTACAGATACTTCCTCCACGATTACTAAATCGATGAATAATACTGTTATTATTCCGGTTGAAATCACCAATAGATTCTTAGAATTATTTGTTATTATCCATGAATTAATATATAATTGTAACAAATTGAATCAGCCATTAAACGCCCCCGTTTTATTTATTTCATATAGCCGTGGAAGAAACTTAACGTATGCGAGATCTATGATGGAATGGTTAACAGCATCTTTATTGAAAAATTGGCAGGCCAAAGATAATAGATCTCCATTTAGTATGGGTAATTGTTTCCATATAATAAGCGTTGAAGAATTAAATAAATTCCAAGGCCCCAAAATTTGTTTAGTGTCGAATGTAGATGCTTTATTAAATGAAGTTATAGATAAACTTAACCATTCAGATAAATTGAATATAATATTAACTGAGTCTATAAGTAAGATAAATCCTAATCCAGAGAGTTTGTTATCTAAATTTTACGAGAGATGGGGCCAGTTAACTAAAAACTCTTCAACTTTTAAAGATGGTAGTGTCATCCCATTTAAAGAATCTATTGCATTTACAGTATGGAATAATGAAAATTTGAAAGGCAAAGACTTGGAAGATTTTAAGGCAAAGATAATGGAAAGAAGAGAAACAAATAAAAGAAAAGAGGAGCAGCTAAGACATGATATAGAGAAGGGTACTGACAGTTTTCAAATGAATAATGGGAATAAAAATGGTATCAATAATATCATTGGAAATAACCATTTCAATAGAAATGGAATGATTAGTTTTGAAGGTCAAGACAGTGATGAAAATGAAGATGATGGTGATGAAGATGAAGACGATATATTGTTAATGAAAAATAGAACATATATTAATAATCACAATAAAGAAATACCTGTTGATATGTATGTGAATGGTAAATCAAAGTGTAAGATGTTCCCATTTAATCCAAAGAGAGAAAAACCAGATGATTATGGTACCATTATTGACTTCACAAAATTATTACCTAAGGAGGATAGTGATACCGAATTTGAAGATGATGAACTGGAAGAATCTAATATTTTAAGTAAAGATAAAGACAATTTGAGAGGAACCAAAAGAAAACATATTCATATTGATGGGAAGGCTGCAAATAGCAATGATTACCGTGGTATTGATGAAGACGAAGACGAAGAAGATGAATATATTATTTCTGATATCCCATTCAAAAGAACACAAAAGGGTCGACCTTCAAAAAATATTTATAATGAAAATCAAAATGAAAATTTTGATAACCTAGATTACTTAGATGCACTAAATAATCCATCAAAAAGAATTCGTGAAATCAAGAATGTAATATTAGATGTCAATTTAATTCCATTTAATTTGGAAAACATTGTAGATCAAAGATCCGCTACTGTTATTTGGCCATTGTTAAAATCAAGAAAGATAATTTTATTGGGACCACAAGAGGCTCAAAATGAGACCACTATTAGTAATTTGAATAAGAAAAATATTGATGTCATAAAAACAGTGTTTAACGATAAAATTGTCATGAATACCAAGGTCAAGACTTTAGATATTTCCATCGATATTGAATTAGATCAAATGCTAAACTGGCAAAAGATTGGCAATGATCATACAATTGCGCAAGTCGTAGGACGTTTAGTGAAAGAAAAACCCAAGGATCATGGTAACGATCATTACCATTCAAGAGAAAAATTGATATTAAAACCGTTAGACAAACCTTCTCTTATACATCAAACAGGTACTTTATCTATTGGAGATGTTCGTCTTGCTGAATTAAAACGTAAATTAACAGAACAAGACCATACTGCTGAGTTTAAAGGAGAAGGTATGTTAGTTATTGATAATGAAGTAGCCATTAGAAAGATAAGTGATGGTGAAACTATTATAGATGGTTCTCCATCAGAACTCTTCGATACAGTTAAATTAATGATCACTGAAATGTTAGCCAAAGTATAACATGGATGAACTGGTCGAGCTCTTTCTATATATGCTTATATTTATATTTACGTATACTCATTCTTTTATTATTACAATGAGGACGACAATAATAAAAAAAAAGATATTATCATTTCACTGTTACAATATATTTAAAAATATCACCACATCCATATCATCATCATCATCATCATGTGGTTCCTCTCTTCTTCTCTCTTCAACACTCATTGCAAATTCTCCATTAAAATGGTTTATACATTATTTCTATATATCCTATTTATCTAAAAATCGTAAAATTCGAAAAAAAAAAAAAAGGCAGTGAGGAATTCTTAAAGACTTAACTAGAAGAGACCATATATATACATATGTACAACAGGTATCTTTCTATATACATGGCCCTTTACACAGTCGCCGATGATGATAATTTGATATAGGAGAAGAGTCCCAGTGAATTAGATACAACTTGTGTAAAATAAATACCACACAAATACATATAATTATCATTAATACCGTCATTATTAAATAAGAAGTAGCTAAATATCATCCCAATGTCAAATATAGAGGAGCGTGGCCTCACTCAATCAAAAGATCTTTCAAAAGTAAATCGTTTACTTTGGACAGGTGGTAAGCCAACCAAGATACAGAAAAAGGGTCAGAAACTACCGACCAACATCACTGGTGCGCTTACACTAGAACAGATGTCTGCATACCAAGCCATGTATAGAATCGAAGAGATCACCAATTTGCTTAATAGTGAACATCTTAAACCACCTGAATATATACTTAGATCTCAATCACCACCGCCAAAATATGATGCGCAAGGTAGAAGAATCAATACAAAGGAACAAACATACAGAAAAAAATTGGAGCTTGAAAGATACAGACTAGTTGAAATTGCATGGAGAATGATCCCGTTTTATACACATCCTGAAGGATATATCAAACCTTCCACGTTCGAGGAAAAGTATTATATCCCAGTTGATCAATATCCAGATATCAATTTCGTGGGATTGTTACTTGGTCCTCGTGGTAACACTTTGAAAAGATTACAATTAGAATCCAAATGTAAAATCGCTATTAGAGGTCGTGGTTCAGTGAAGGAAGGTAAAAGTGCTAGTGATTTACCAGAAGGTGCAATGAATATGGAAGATCCTCTTCACTGCCTCGTAATTGCTGATTCAGAGGATAAAGTAATTAAAGGTATTAAATGTTGTCAAGGTGTTGTGATAAAAGCTGTGACTTCTCCTGAGGGTCAAAATGATTTGAAAAGAAATCAATTAAGAGATTTAGCAGAATTAAATGGGACCCTAAGAGAAGATAATGCACCATGTACCATATGTGGCTTAAAAGGTCATAAGAAATATGACTGTCCAGAGAGGGAATCTTTTGCTTATAAAGTAATTTGTCATAGATGTGGTCAACCAGGTCATATTACAAGAGATTGTAGAATGCAAATTCCTCAGAATTACAATAACAATCCATCTATGAATAACATAAAGAATCAGTACAAACCTACTGCTACCACAGCTACTACCACAGACAATAACGTTACAAATATGCATAATTTTAGACAATCACATAAGATATTATCATCAAGATATCAAAATACTAATTATCAATCAAGATATTCTAACTCTTATGATGTACATAACAATCAGGGTAATTTAAGATATAATGAGGGCGAATATTCAAAAAATGGCACCGGAAGATATCAGTCAAGATATCAAAGAACAATTCAACCTCAACAGAGTCTACAATCCTTTAGTAATACAAGTACTAATAATAATTACTATACAAGTAGAGATAATAATCATACATGGTCACATAATAATTCATCAAATAGGAATTCAAATGACTCCATTTATTCAAATGAGCCAGTAAAGAGTTATGCACCTACAATAGATGCGTCTCCTGAATTTAACACTTTTGAAGTTTCAGCGGCGCCGCCAGAGTTATCTAATTTTACGTCTAATACTCCTGGATTGGAAGCCAACAATGGATCTAATGAAAAGCCTAAAAATGATAATGCTAATAGATTTTCTTTCCTCCCAGGCTTGAACGAACCATCTTTACATAATCCATCATTACCTCCAGGTTTGTCTGATCCAAACAGTGAGAGCACGCCATCTACATTACCACCTGGATTGGCACCAGATTATTCAACCGAAAACTCTCCATTACCTCCAGGTTTATCAGGACCACCAGGTTTGTAACTATATATATTATTTAATAGAAAAATATATTAATTTTATAGATATTTGTTATTCCTAATAATTCTAATTCAAATATATATGTACTGCCATATATCATTTATACATTTATTTATTTTGTTCTTGTTTCCATTTTTTAGCTAGAGATAAGAATTTAGAAGGTTTACTCTCTGATTCGATAGATAATTCATTATCTTCAGGAAATATATAATGGATCTTTTCTGATTCAATTCCATTTTGTAAAACCATTGTTCTTTCCAATTTAGGCATACGTTTGGAGACCTTTTCTTGCGTCTCATTATTCCCAAATTTCTTTTCAAATTCTTCTAAAGCCTTTAATATTTCATACCTATTTTTGGGTTCATCCTTATTCTTAAAATATGTTAAAGCCTGCTCATATATTTCTCTACCTTTATTGAAATTAATTTCATTTGGTTCAAATTGTATCTCACTGTCCTCAGCTAAATCTTGATTTACTTCCAATAGTGCTATTAACTGCTCATCAGTAGGTACTGAACATTCATACATTGCATATGATATCCATATTTCCACTGAATAATTGGTCATCTCTAAATATTCTCTATAAAGAGCCCTTCCATTATTATATTCTTCTGCGTCTGTTTCAAAAGTTATAAATCTTTCTATAATATTTTTCCTAGTATTTATCTCTAAATTCATTACTTCGTTATTCAACATAATCCTAAATATACCTCTAACCCTATCTTCATCACCTAGATTCTCCTCTAATTGAATGTACGCAAACCAAGTAGATATATCCATTGGATTAAATTCAATAAATTTTTCATATAATTTCCTTACTCTATCGAATTCTTTTAATATAATTTCAATGTTTATATATTCTTGAAATATTTCTTCATTTGGTGATATACCAATACATTTGCCCAATATCTTTCTAGCCGTATCTATATTTTCTTGTCTAATTTCAAAATTTGCAAACATTAGCCAAATTTTATTATACATGAGCTTTGATGGTATAATAATCTCATCAATGATCTTGTTATATAATTCTCGACAAAGATTGATATCATTTGATTTTAATTCGATGTATATTAAACGCCTCATCCATAAAAACAAATACCTTTGCCATGCAATATCAACTTTATTCTGAGTTGGATTTAATGGTGGCTTATTATTTATATCTGTGGCCTTCTCTAAACTGATTAACATCTGTGAAGGAAAATTCTCTTCGATAAAATCCAAATATATCCACCATGTATCATAATCTTGTTTCCTTTCAGATAATAATCGTTCATAATATACTTTTCTTTTCGTTAAGATACTTTCTTCAATTGTTTGACTATCACCGTACCTTTTCTTCAAATTTAAATAAGAGTCATTTAAAGTAGCATTATTTGGCCATTTCTCGATGGCAAGATTAAATATTGCTTTAGCACATTCAATTTCTTGTATAGATGCTTCCCAATTAGCAAACGATATTATTAATTCAATTAAATTCTTTTGAAAATCTGGAATACTAGATAGTGCCCTTTCATGTAATATCAAAGTATCTACTGCAATTGAATAAACTTTGCGAATCGTACTATTAGATCCATATACTGATTCAAAATTTAACCATTTAAACCACACTTTTGTGGTTTCTGGGAACACGTTAACATACCTTGAATATATATTTCTGACATTATCCATTTGATTCTGCCTAATTTCAAAATCAATATATGAATCCCATGCATTTAAATTTGGCTCCAAAGATACCCATCTACTATAAAGAGATCGAACAATATCCCAATTTTCCAAAGATTCTTCTACAAATAAATATTTGTACCATAATTTATCGACTCTGGGCAAAGTGGACACTGCTCTATCTAAAAGATTTCTTGCATGATTAAGATATTTATGTTTCAATTCACAGTCAATGTATCTAATCCATAGTGGAATATATGTGTTATCAACAAGTAAAGCTCTTTCGAAGATGGATCTTGCTCTTCTCATATCATGCTGTTCAATTTCAAAGAGAGCGTATCGTATCCATTGACCCATGTCTAAACGATTTCTTTTCAAATAAGATTCATATTCAGTTCTTTTCCTCAATTGATAGTCTTTTAGTTCTTCTAAATCTATAACATCAACTTTTGTAGATATCTTAACAGGTTTCCTACGGGCAAATGCTTCATTCAAGATACCTATATCAGTGATAGGATCTTGCTTTTGTTCAAAGTTAATATCCATATTTCGTACCCAACCAAACAGTTTGTATATTTACTTAAATATATATCAACCACAACTAAATGACTCTTTTGTCTTTTGTCTTTCCTTCTATATATATATATATGTGTGTGTGTATTAATACTATTCTAATTTACTAATATTAACCTGATGTAAATGAGTTCACAGAATACACATAAAACAACAAACGTGTGAAATTTTTAATTATAGAAACGTTGCAAATAACAGATCATCCTAGTATCATATACCTTGAACCTCTATCTACAAAACCGTTTGAGCTTTAATTATTTCCCAATTTATTCTATCTTTTTCCTCTGAATCTTCGTTTTCATTCTTTATGTGCTATGAAGAGTCAATCATAAAGAAGATCTTTTAAAATTATAGTAAATACAATTATTAATAATCATAATATATTATACACACATATACATAGAAATACGATTAATAGATAGTAGTATTTATTCTTCTCCAAATTATTCCCTCATTCTAGTTGTCGTAATTTCTAACTGAAGCAAAAGTGTTATAATACGTTTCTTTTGTTATTCAGTTCCTTAGTTTAAATCAAAGTTTCCAACATCTCTTTATGAATTGATACAAGTCATACAATTCTTGTTCATTTGCAGAATGTTGTAATCCCTTATAAGTATGAAACTCTACCTTTTGGAATCCGTATGCATTCATCATCCAATCCACAGATTGTTTCCCATTCGAAAACGCTACCACTGGATCTAATTATCCACGATCATGGAATATAGGTGTATCTTTATTAACCACTCCATTTTTACCTTTTCCTGCAAATAAGTCTTCATTACATGAAATGAAACCAGACAAAGAGACAAATCCTCTAAGCTTACATTCTAAATTTAATAGCGGATCCCCATGTGATAACTGCACCTTGGGAGAACTCACCAAGGATAATGTTCTCTGAGGGTATACCCTCATCCATAACCTGTTTAATATATTGTTCCACAACTACATTCAACGTCTTTGAACACCCTACATTTATCTAATTAATTTATCTATCTGGGTCCCATTCCATTAAATCAGACCATGCACTCGTCGGATACCTTCCATTAGCTATAATGTTAACAATGAAAGCAGTAGGAAATATAGATGTGGTGGCTTAAAAGGCTTTTGGGTCCATGGCTTGCAGTTATTGTCCTAAGAAAGACCATCCTTCACCTGAATCGCCTGACCCATGAAGAAAAATCAATACATGGGTAGCTGGTTGTTTTGGTGCTACTAACTTCACTAATTGGTTCATCTCTCTCTTTCTCTCTATCTGTTTTTCTTTTTGTATTTATGTAGGTTCGATATAAGATATATACTGCTATCCAATTAATAGAAACGTGTCTTGTTGTTGTTGTTGTTGTTGTTGTTCTTCTAGTGTTCGTTTTCTTCGTTACCTTGAAGGTTTTATCAAATTAACTCGAGAAAGCAATATAACTTAACCAAAAATATAATTTGAAAAGGATTAAATACATCAATATATTTTTGTTTTATCAAGTCACAACAAACAATATTAAGAAGCCCAATGTTCAAAAAAATGAGTGTACCTTTACCAAACAATATCACTTTACTATCAGATAAAGATTTGCAGGATTTAATCAATAATCATAAGAGAGAGTTATCACAATATGTGAAACAATATCAAACAGATAATATTGATACAATCGTTAGGCAGACCGAAATCCAGAAGAAACAATTGTTGTCACTTCGAGATAGGTATTCTGAATTAGAAAGATGCAAAATAAATTTAAATAAAGACATTGATTCCATAAGATTATTATACGAACAATACTCTACTAAATGGCAAAGATTGGATACTTTATTTAAACAAGAATATAGCGAAGATGCTTTTAAAAATCAATTGAAGAGGAATATAAAGGATATAGATCACCAATCTGAATATTCCAAAGATAGTATCCTCTCCATGACTGATTTAAACCAGTTAGATGATTTATTAGAACAATATAAAGATAAAAGAAAGCAATATCACTATTCAAAGGAACAATTGACCACTTGGCAACAGCAAGGCACTCTTAAGAATTAGTTTTCAATCTTCAAATAGCATTATGACCTTCTGATTCCCTTCCTACCTCCTCCATCCATTCACACTCTGTGTATCTTCTTTATTCTTTCTTTTTATCTTGTGATCTGCTTGCAATGTTTGTGATATCAAAGTACATATATATTCACTTAAAACATACACAGATTTACATATCTATACATATTTAACTATTATAAAATAAATCTATGATAAATGCTAAGTATTGTCAATACTTTTCTATACAAATGTTTATATATAAAGAAAAGAAATCCTCTTTTATGGTACCACCACCACTATCATCAACAGCAGAGAAAAGAACATACAAATCAGCCACTTATTACGTTATCATGTAATGAAGAGTAGATCTACAAGAATATAGTTGTTTATTACCATTCTTTTTCGTCTTCTGTTTTTTTTTTTTTATTCATATAAATTATTTTCAACTATGATGTAGAAGTATTGACAGATTCATTGCTTGAATCCTCTTCTTCTTGTTCATTACTTCTTGAACTGGTACCATTGTTAATATTACCATTGGTTTGGTTGTCTGTAGATGGTGTAACAGTAGTATTACTACTGTTACCATTGTTGCCAGAAGCATGGAACACTTCATGTGCACCGAGATGATAAGTTGAAACATTCCCTAATGGCGTTCTATAACTTGCTACACCAGAACCAAATAAAGTTGGAGCACCACTATTGTTAAACGTACCTGGTGTAATGTTTCTATGTTGTAATAATGCATTTCTAATACTATTTCCCATAG
The DNA here is from genome assembly GCA_017347545.2 of Arxiozyma slooffiae. Taxonomy (NCBI): domain Eukaryota; kingdom Fungi; phylum Ascomycota; class Saccharomycetes; order Saccharomycetales; family Saccharomycetaceae; genus Arxiozyma; species Arxiozyma slooffiae. Next base: position 354,637 of record JAFHAQ020000024.1, on the reverse strand, counting down.
CTAATAAATCAAGATTCCTAGTTGCATTTTGTACATTACCTGATGGTACAGAAAACGAAGAATTAGTATTAGAATTAATATTACTAGGGGTGGTATTGTCATTAGTAGCCGAACTGCCTGATGTTGATGATGCATTCGTATTGTTGGTATTACTTGTATTATTATTATGATTCATTAGACCATCGAAATAAGATCCTATAATGGCTCTGAAACGTTCATATGGTGACGGTCTTTCCGTGTTATTTGAGTTGTTATCCGTTGAGTCGCTTCTAGTCTGGGTATCACTGTTTTCAGTTCCGATATTATTAGTACTACTTGAGGCACTATTATCGCTAGTAGCAGGGGTAGTAGCACCGGGTGTAGAACCTGGTGGTGAATACCACTGGGGAGTTAAAAAGATAATATTACTTGTTCTATATGGCACATTAATAGGTGGAGTAGAAATTGATGACTGCTGTGTAGAGACTGATGTTCCACTATTATCGCTGTTACCACTACTACTAGCACTTGTTGCTGATCTATTATCATTATTATTCTCAGCGGAGTTGGAATTATTATTATTACTATTATTCGTATTATACAGAAGGTCATGGATTCTTTGGAACGCTGCATTAGTGGCAGCAGCAGCTTGTGCTGGATCAACTTCAATTGGTGTGTTTACACTTTCTGCAATAACATGTCTACAAAGTGGACATGTATTTTGTTGCATACACCATTTATATAAACATTCTCTCCCAAAAATATGTTTACAAGGAGCTTCCACAGCAGAATGGTCATAAGTTGGGTTAGTATTTTCATCATTCAATGTTTGAGCACCATTGTTATTTGTGTTCGTTGTGGCATTTTCCACGGCTGCTTCACTTGTACTAGAATTTTCAATATTAGTAGGTGAACCGTCTATAGAAATTGTATTATTATCATTATTACCATTATTATTACCATTATTATGAGTGTCATTTGTTAAGTCACTTCTTGATCTTTTATTTCTTTCATTATTTTCAGAGTCTGCACCTTCATCATCTTCTCTACTACGTTTCTTACTGCCATCAGACACCGATTTTTGTATAGGATCCACAAACGGTTCATAGCAAATACTACAACCGTCTTCTCTTACAGTTGGATCCAAATCTTTAACTGGGATCACTGGAAGAGATTCGAACTTCTCCTTTGTAATACCTTTATTATATCTTACATTAGCTAAATCCACCATTCTACGGACAGCAATCTCAGATGCAATATTCATAATGGCTCGTAACCTTTCCTGAGTGTTACCTGCTGGGATATCTCTGAATTGTAAAAAGACTACGCCTGGAGGAAAAGGTCTCATACCTCCAGGTATTGTTTGTTGTTGTGATTGCTGCGAAGTTGACGACGACGACGACGTCGCCGTTGTTGTTCTTGGTTGTGAAGATGCACTTGTAGAGTTTGTAGACCCTGTATTGGTAGCGTTACGATTGCTATTATTATTGTTGATATTATTCTGTGTTACAGGAACATTTGGACTTTCATACCTATACTCAATAGAAACAGTAATATTATTTCCATTTCCAAAAGCAAAGTTATTGCTACTACTGTTATTGCTATTATCGTTGTTGTTGTTGTTGTTGTTGTTGTCGTTGCTTGAGTCTGTATTGGAAGTTATGTTTGGCAATGAACCACCATCATTCTGATTAGATGGTATGTTATCTCCACTCTCTGACATTAGTTAGCAGCTATAAATGATACTAGTATAATACTTTGTTATCGTTGGAAAGGAAACCCTCTACAGCTCTAATCTTCCTTCTAACTCTTCCCACTTCTCTATACAGTTTTTATTTTATGTATATTTGATGTTTTAAATATTTGATATTTTTTTTTTATCGTTTTGCCTCTCTTAGCAATCAAGAAAAAAAAAAATTATGGTTATTACATTTTTATATAATTTCAAATATAGTATGATGTATATAGTACAATTATAGTAATAATATACACATACAAGAGTGTGTAGAGTTATGTGAGAGTGTATAATTGAGACTATCACAAGCTAAGCATTATGCATGTCCTTTAAAATATAAAAAAAATCTCTAAGCATTGTAAGTAGTGGTGGTGCTTTCAAGTGGAGATGTCACTCTAAAATGATACATATAAATTTATACTTAAATTTGTTATATTTGGTTATTAAACAACTTCCAAATGGCATCTGCTGCTACAGTGTACCCATGGTTCTTCAACGACGATGTAAGTCTCTCCATCTCCTCGACTTGTCCCTCGCCAAATCTTGAATTAGGGTTAGTCAAATTCTTTTCCCAACCAAGTTTAGCTACCTCAGAAACAAATTCAGGATGTCCTTGGAATGTCAATAAACAGCCAGGCTTATAGAGCCCTTGTATTGAACAACGTTTTGAACTGCCCCAATTGACAATAGATGGATCGTGCTTGGGTAATTCCAAGACTGCATCGTTATGTACCATTGACAGATTAATTTGATCTTGACCAAACAATTTGGCACCAACTTCATTCAAATTAATTGGAACAACACCTCCTTCATAACCTAGTGGGTTTCTCTCCACTCTAGCCCCCAATGCATATGCAATCACTTGATGTCCAAAACATATACCGACAATAGGTGGACTATTAATATTTGCTGCTTTACTCTTGCCATCCCCCAACAACAGTTCAACAAGCAACTTTCTTAATCTAATGATCCAGTCTGTGTCCTCTGAAAATGAATCATACCTTGAACCAGTGATAAATATACCCATATATTCATCTCTATTCAATTCGTCACTTGTTGGAATATCACCATTGTATATATCAAACACCTTATATGTAAAATCTTCTTTTGATAACGTATCTGGCTTAGTTTCATCCAATAGCTTACATGCCATTTGGTCGAATGTACCATATGGATAGGTCCATTCAGCTGCATGATCTGTATAGAATACAGCAATCTTCTTCTTACTCTTTGTCATTCTTTCACTCACCGTTAGGGTATTATGTATAAAGAAGAATTGGAATTTTGTGTATATATATATAGATTCGCCAATAGTTTTAATTACTATCAAATAAAGATTTCCTTTTGTAAACCGATCGTCACTCTAGTAAAGGTAAAACAAAACAGTTTGGTAGGCTCTTTTATATCTTATCTCTTCATTTTAATGATTACTAATCACTGTATTTTTTTTTTTTCTTTCTTTCTAATGAAACCTTTATGTAAATGAAATGATGAGTGAAAATAAGAGAAGCATTTATATCAAAATACTGCTTATACAAGTATAATATAATACAATATATGTGAAATATAGTTATCCATACCACTTCCTTTATGATGAGCCTTAGATATATGAGTGACACCATAAAATAAGGTTATATATATGTATCCATAGAGTTGCCATGAATTGAAGAAATAACAATTCTTCTTTTTGTCTATTTCAATCAATTCATGTAGCCATATCACATGCCCAAAAGATCCCATCTTCATATCTTAAGATACCTTTTTCTATCCAATATTGTGCTGCATTAAGTAATTCTGTATGCATCATACCACATTGTCTTAATAGATCATATCTATTCCAATCTTTGATATATCGTTATTAAAATTTTTGATTTGTTGAATATTTACTAATTGTAACATCGTGTTTAGTCTCTTCATTTGTATTAGAATCATGTGTCGTTATTGAAAACAGTCATTTCATCTTTCCAATGTTTAAGCACTCTTCCTGCTCTTAAAAAGTTATAACATTTTATATAAAAAAGGGAACTTGCCCTCTAATTGACCATTGACCTTTATCCTATTCTCAACGTCATGACACTTCATTTTCTTTAGACTCCAAAAATGTGACTACACAAATTTAGGATATGTTCTAAAACTACCTTGTATTATATGCTTTTCTAATATTTCACTCTCTTTCATGTATCCTAGCATGACTTTAACATGTATTTCTTCTTCTTCTCCAAACTCACTAAAATACCATAACCTATAATTGTGTCCTTTTATCTGTCCATCATTTATATTTAATTCACTGTCAATATCGTCAATAATTTGTGTTGGATTATTTTTATTCAGAATAACACTATTCTTAATTTTATCACAACTCAAATCATTCTTAACCGTAATATCATTTTATGTAATTAGATTATGACCATACAGCATTATTTTATATATACGACGGTAAGTGTTCAACTATTTGTTACCTAGTTTCCTATTTGGCGTCTTTAATAATTTTAAAGTAATGACATCCAATAATAATAGTGAGATCAATTATGAAAGTAAACCTTCTGTTATTAATTCACTTCTACCATATATTATACCATTTTTCAAAACGTTATTATTATTAGTATGGTTAGTGCTATTGTTGTTTTGCGTGGATATATTTATATTTTCACCTGGATCATTGATCTTCCATCAAGTACCCAAGTCTGATATTATCCTAGCAATTCAAACATTATCATTCCATTTTGGCCTATTTTAAATGAAGAAGATAAAGAAGGAGTATATGATGAAGAAGAAGAAGACCTTTGAGTATCCTTTAAACCTGACGGTATTACTTTGCTAGAAATGAAAGCAAATGATGATAAATGTTTACCCTTTAGAACAGATGTCAAATTTAAGAACCCCTTTGGTTTAATAATAGGATTGAATATATGAAATTCTTTATCATTAAGTTCCAACATTGAATATAAAAACGTTTCGCTCAAATCATTTCTAGAGAATTAATATTGGTTTAATGAAAGTGGTCAACACTCTTAAATAGTGATTACGAATATTCAGGAGTATGAAAACTTCAATACTTACAATAAATATTGTTAAAATCTCAGTTGTACTTTTAGATCCATCATTAATAAAGTTTTGGAACTGGTATAGAAATCTGATAATAAATTTATCTATTAGTTTATTGTACTTAGAGATAATATCTTTTAAAAAGAATAGAGCGGGGACCGTCTTTGAACAATTTCTAATCAACTCAAAAAATTCATCCATTCTAATATTAATAAATTGTTTCTCAAAATAGTCATAAAATTAGTCTTAGTATATCTTTATCAGTACTACTACTATAATCATTATGATTAGTTGATGTTTGTAACAACAAAATAGAACCTGGCAATGAAGTTCCCACAAACTTATCATAACATTTTTTTAACATATATTAATGTCATTCCAGACACCCTTTATTGTATTTTGACGAATATTTTCTATTCCCTTTAACATTATATCAAGTACTAATCCCTTTGCTTCAAAAAATTGTTACTTTTACTCTCTTTAATCCATCGAATCACATTTTGACAACTATTAAAATCTTCTTCATAAATCATATAGGTAATCTTATCATTTAAATGATCTCTAAAGAACTCATAGGTATCAATAAAATTATATCTAACAGAAAATATTTTATTACATAAAGAAAACCTCAGTTGAGTCTATATCATTTAAGAAAGTTATGAACTGTGAAGGAAAAGCAAATTGTGTCTCCAATCTAATTAATTTTTCATATGCAATTGAATCCATATAACAATCCGAATATTTGAAGTATTTTCTTCTAATCATATTTTAAAAATATGTTCTTGAAACCATCATTAAATTGTACGATTTTTTTTTATGGAATCATTGACTCTTAACAAAGGAAGGTGAGTCTGATGTTCTTTTGGTAATAATCACGGCAATTCAATATTCAAATTGTCTTCCAATTGTAAATCTCATAATTACCCTAAAAGTATATTCGTAGAAATAGTTTTAGTAAAAATATAAAAATAGATTATCAACCAATACAATTATATGATATAATTTGTAGAAACAATATACAATAGGGCACAGAGTAAGTATTTAATTGTCTTTCAATTGGTATATCAATGGCAAAATATTTATATATAGTTTTAAAAATTGTAATTTCCGTTTAAAGATTAATCGACAAATCTTTTGAACAAAAATAGATAGACAGAACACATACGACAAGTGACTTCAATGCACACAGATGCCTACATATATTTATATATATCCAGAGTAGTTTTAGAAAATGAAGGAAAATGATTTAATTAAACGTTTTGTGGAATTGACCCATTATAGAAATGAGTTAACTACGAAATAACTTAGAAAACAAAAATAATTGGAACATTAATTATGAAATGAATGAGTATTGAAACAAAGAGTTTCATAATTTTGTTGGAGGATCAAGTAATAGAGAAAGGATATATCTAAAAGATTTATCAAATTTATTTAATAGGCACTTAGATCAAGTGAAGAAAGAAGGAACAAGGTATATCACTTTTGAAGGTATTATTAAAAATATTGAAGATTTAGGAATATCCAAAAAGAAGGGAAAGTGTTGTCATTCATGTTACTGTTGAATTGTTATCAAGAAAAAAAAAAAACAAATTACAATCAATTATGACCAGTTCTGTGATTTCAAGGATGTTCAAATTTAAAAGATATGAAGCTGTTATTGTCTAGCTTAAAATTATAAGTTGTATCACGATCCAACATATTTTATAGAACTTTACAATTATTATACCTTTAAATTAATTCTTGATATAGGGTCTACTTAGCTTGACGTCACTGCAGCAATAGAATATTGTAGCCCAATCTTTGATAACATTAAGATGGTAGATACCATTAATGTTAAACAACGAGATAGTCTATAGGTGGATCAAATTCTTTGACAATACAAAAAAGACTCTTATAACATTCGATTGTGGGAAAATAATATTAAAGTTCTCTCCAAAGATATTGACCATAGCATGGCCTTATAGTATATATAAATTCTTGGACTACCTGCAGGATCAATTAAAGATAAGAAAGATAGGCAAGCCACATAACAAACACCATCATTCTAACATACAGTGGAAATCAAGATTGTAGGTTTATTTATTCGAGAATTCGCAGACCACTATAAATCCTGCAGCGGACATATATCGCCGGTTTCTGTAATAGTTAGGGTTTTGTTTTCAAACCCTAATGTCCTTCTGCACGTGACCTGCTTTTTATTTATTTATTTATTTATTTATTGATTTAAGAAAAAGAAAAATCGATGAGTATTAAAGACAAACGATATGCTTGTAAAACATCTAAAACTATATCGGTATTTGTTAGTAGTTTGTTGTTCGTCCTCTAGAATTAATTGATTTATTAATATATAGTGGAGAGAACTAAGATTCCGTAAAGTGTTGAAGGATAGTTATTTTATTAGAAAAGAAATCATTTTAGTTTTTTTTTTTATTTATTCCATTCTCTGATCATAAATAATGGTAAAATCATACCAAAGATTTGAACAAGCATCTGTATTTGGTGTGATAAGTTCTAATTCTAACTCTGTATGGATTCCATCTTCTTCTACAAGACAAAAGGGCCATCATCACCACAACAACCCAGGACAACTCATCACTAGCTGTTTAGAAAATATTAACATTTGGGATATAAAAACTGGTGAATTAATTTGTACTTTAACTGATGGTCTTCCTCCTGGTTCTATTGACGCCAAGGGTACTAAACCCGCTGAAGTTACTTACCTGAAATTCCACTCTGAGACAAACCTTTTAGCTGCAGGGTACTCTGATGGTATCATCAAGATTTGGGATTTAGTGTCAAAGACCGTTTTATTAAATTTTAATGGCCATAAATCAGGTATATCAATTTTGAAGTTCGATCCAACTGGTACTAGACTTATATCCGGTTCCAGAGATTCCGATATTATCGTTTGGGATTTGGTCAGTGAAGTCGGTCTTTTCAAATTAAGATCACATAAGGACGCAATCACTGGTCTTTGGTGTCAGGATGAAAATTGGTTAATAAGCACTTCAAAGGATGGGTTAATCAAAATATGGGATTTAAAAGTTCAACAATGTATCGAGACCCATATTGCTCATACAGGTGAATGTTGGTCTCTTGGTATCGAAAACGATTTTGTCGTGACTACTAGTGCTGATACCCAGATCAAGATCTGGGAATTACAGTTGGATAATGAAAATGGATCTAAATTAATTGAAAAGGGTATCTATGAAAAACAGAGTAAGAATCGTGGTATCAACGTTGAATTTGTCACCACTACCGATGGTGTCAAATTCTTTCTTATTCAAAATGCTGACAAGACCATTGAAGTGTTTAGAATTAGAAGAGATGAGGAAATATCTAATGCTTTAAAGAAAAGAGAGAAAAGATTAAAGGAGAAAGGTATGACCGATGAAGAAATAGCACAAAATATCAAAAATTCCCATGTATCTATCGTTATGCATCCATTCCAAATGATAAGATCTCTATATAAAATTAAATCAGCCACTTGGACTATTGCTACTTCAAATAAATTAGAAATCGTAACAACTACTTCCGGTAATACCATTGAATACTATTCTATACCATATGAAAGAAGAAAACCCACACAACCTTCTCCTAATAAGTTATATACAATAGATTTACAAGGTCTGAGAAATGACATTCGTGCTTTAGATATCAGTGATGATAATAAATTATTAGCTACTGCAAGTAATGGGCTTCTAAAGATTTGGAACATTAAAACACGTTTATGTATAAGAACTTTTGAATGTGGTTATGCATTGACTTGTAAATTTCTACCAGGTGGGTTATTAGTTATTATTGGTACAAGGGACGGTGGATTACAATTGTTCGATTTGGCTTCATCAACTCAACTTCAAGACTTGACTGATGCCCATGATGCTGCCATTTGGTCCTTGGATATTACTAGTGATGGTAAAAGATTAATCACTGGTTCTGCAGACAAAACTGTTAAATTTTGGGACTTCCAATTAGAGAAAACTATTATTCCAGATACTGAAGATAAATTTGACACCAAATTGACTCTTTATCATGACACTACATTAGAATTAAATGATGATGTTTTAAGTGTTAAAATATCACCAGAAGATAAATTTTTAGCTGTATCTTTATTAGATAACACAGTTAAAGTATTCTTCTTAGATTCAATGAAATTCTTCTTAAGTTTATATGGTCATAAATTACCTGTCCTTTCAATTGACATTTCTTATGACTCTAAGTTAATTATCACATCTTCTGCAGATAAAAATATCAAAATTTGGGGTCTTGATTTTGGTGATTGTCATAAATCATTATTTGCCCATCAAGATTCTATCATGAACGTTAAATTTCTACCTGAATCTCACAATTTCTTTAGTTGTTCCAAGGATGGATTAGTCAAATATTGGGATGGTGATAAATTTGAATGTATTCAAAAACTAGCTGCACATCAAAGTGAAGTTTGGGCCATTGCAATCGCTTCTGATGCATCATTTGTAGTCTCCACATCGCATGATCATAGTATTAGATTATGGGAAGAGACTGAAGATCAAGTATTCTTAGAAGAAGAAAGAGAAAAAGAAATGGAGGAACAATATGAAGAGACTTTGTTGACTTCTTTAGAAGAGGGTAATGGTGATGACGCATTTAGAAAGGATAGTGATGAAACCATGGAATCTTCAGATGTTCATAAACAAACAATGGAGTCCTTGAAAGCTGGTGAAAGATTGATGGAAGCACTTGATCTTGGTATCAAAGAAATTGAATTACAAGAAAAATATGAAAGAGATTTGGCAATATGGAATAAGAAGAAAAATACCATGTCCCTTGAAATGCCAATAAAACCACAGGGAAATGCCATTTTGCTTGCTATTAGGAAAACACCAGTGGAGTATATTTTGGACACATTAACCAAAATTAAAGCCTCACAATTAGAAGATGCTTTATTGGTAATGCCATTTTCATATGTTCTTAAATTCCTAAAATTTATTGATATTTTAATTCAAGACAAAAAATTATTTAATAATCATTTGGCATTAATCTGCAAGAATTTGTTCTTTATTGTTAAATCTAACCATAAAGAACTGGTTGCACAAAGGAATGAAGAATTAAAACTACAGATACAACGTGTGAAGGATGAATTAAGGTCAAACTTGCAAGCAAATGTGGACGATCTCGGGTTTAATATATCTGGTTTGAAATTTATTAAACAACAATGGAATTTGAAGCATAACTTTGAATTTGTTGACGAATATGATCAACGTGTTCAAGAAGAGAAAATGGCTAAGAAGAGAGTCTTTGAAACTTTAAGTTGATATAGTAAATATGTAACTAGAATTATATACATATACTTATATACATACCATACATCATTCAATTTTGATAAATGATTGAGCATCAGTATTATTAAGCATTACTTTATTCATTTATAAATTAAAAATGGGGGCGGGGAATCCAATGAATGATGCAGAAGACCATAATCTGTGAAGTTCAGTGTCATTAAGAAGGGTTCTAGTCGTCACAAAGAAACAAGACAAAAAAAAAAGAATCAAATACACAATCAAGAATAATATACCACAGATAAAGAAAAACGAAGTAAATAAATGGATAATTTAATGATGTCCATGTATCTAATAATACCATCAAACCAACGCCAATGCACATTATTAAATGAAACCGTCAACATTCTTTTTAAGACACTTGGTCATTAAAACCAGTTAGAAAATAAGAATTCATATACCATCAAATCTACAAAGCCAGCATATGTTAAAATTTCTGAAGATATAAAATCAAAGAAGCCATTAGCTATTAATGCTCTCCTAGAAGCTGGATTTAACAAACTACTTCCACCAAGCGCAATTACAAATGCAACAAGCCATGTGATAGAAAATACCATAGCCATTATTTAAGGAGGGAAGCACTTTTATTGAAACCAGTTAGTTTCTGCTATACAAGTACGCAACCCCAAATCTTCAAACATTTGAGGGAACGGCAAAACAATACATAAAGTTTCAAATCCCTCACCAGATGCTGAAGACACTAAAGCAACAAAAAACAAATGATATAGGACACATGCTTCTAAAATAGTTACTTCTTTGATTTAGTTTAAGTATTTCTCTTTACTATCTTCCCCTATAGATGTATCAACTTATGTGTTGTCTGGATATTTAGTGTCATAAGAATAATCATTTTTATCCGGTCGAAAAATATCGCAGATGTTTATAATTGTAAGATGTGTTTAATTTCTGTGGGTTATTCTTTAAAACTTGCTTTGATATAAATTTGTCTATATTATATATCTTGTATAATGGTCGCAGACATTTCTAAATTTTGAGTGGATGTTATACCTTTTTCTTCATTTTCTCTTTCATCCTCAAAGGACTTAAGAAAACTAAGATAATTCATATTTTTTTTTCATTGTAATAATATCACGACCTGAATCCTTTGAAGGGAAATTAGAATAAGAATATTTGGAAACGTGCTTGTAGTTATCACCTAGTGATATTGAAACAAAATGATGTGAGATAATATCGGTGAAAAATAATGCAAATAGAGACATTAAATAGATGTCAACGACTCATGCCTAGTCTGAAAAAGTGTGTCGCAAATAACTGATGCCCAGTGCTTCTTTGGCCGGTTGTAACAGATTAACAAAATTCTGTGGCAGTGATAACACCAGACCGAAAAACATTGCTGTAGAGAAACACCACTCCGGTAATCTAATAAATGAATAGATATTCATTTATTAACAGTATGGGGGGGGAAAGGCACCAAGTGCAGACGATATGAGTATAGTCAATACAGAAAAAACTATAAATCTAATGTAATCACCATGGATATTAGAGGCGGAATAAACATGCAGCGAATCAGTGGATCCATCAATTGATGATTCTGAAAACAATTAAGTTAACAATGAAGTGCCCAGTAGTGAATTGTCCCTTTATAACGACCTGCATGCATATATACACAGAGAAACATTTCCAATGATCCCAACCAAAAAAGAATACGATTTGTATTTAAACTTCTGTTAACCACTTTAGATGACAGTTCAAAAAAATTAAACTTCGTTGATTTATTGAAATTAAGGAAATAAAGTTTACTTGTCTCATTTTCTCATTGATCAATCAAGGAATAATGAATGATTCGAAAAGTCAAAAAATATATATATTAAAGATTATTTGCCTTTGTCTTATTGTTTTTAATTCTTCCATCACTCAAAATTGTAGCACCTTCGAAAATATTTTTTGAAAGCTCGATAATTTTGGGCAAACTGTTTTCTTGGTGGTTGTTCTATAAAAAGTTTGAATTAATCTTAGTGTTTCTGAGTATGTGCAAAGATGTTATATTCAAATAAAAAAAGAATATTTCGGTATGCTATTATCAGAAAACCCAACAGATAATTACTGTGCTACACTACACTACACTGTACTCTATAAGACCCTCGAGACTAAAGCAAACTTAATCTTCTTCCTACTTCTATCAATTAAACAGGACTTCTACAATAAAAAGAAAAATGTCCCAAAGAGGGAAACCAATAAGTGACCAAGATGTACATTCTTAAACAAATTATGAAAAGATGCGGTGGAAAAAAAAAACACTCGCAGTAGAAGAATTTCTCTGAAACCACTAGTAATATGACGTTATAAGTCTGTTTCCCTGAACTTCATATGTTTTCAAATCATTTGAATATTAATTTAGTGTATTTGCTTTCTTAATAAAGCGAGAAAGGGCCTTTTGTTAATCAAATGATTTCAATATTTTGGTTTATTTCCCCAAAGGTATAATGGACCCTATTGCAAAAACATGATTATCGAATATTTGGTCTCTTTTCTATTCATTATCAAAGTTTAAAATATTTTTGCTTGATATTAAAACTTATAAACTTAATGGTATACCCGAATCATTATACCAAATAATAATATTAATAAAATAATACACAGGAGAAAATCTATAACTGTCACAGAGAGATAATTTTCACATGGGAGGAGAGAAGAAATCAGCGGAAAGAAGACGGAATTGAGTTGTTACATAACGGAAGAAAATACGGCTTTGTATTTTTGTGTTTTGTATTGAGGAATGGCCTCGAGAGGTTTGGCTCTGTTTTAATTAAATGGCTACAGACGACACAAATAATCATATTCTAATATATCTATCACTACAACAACAACAACAAAAATTCCTATACGTTATGATGCTAGAATCTTATATATAAACCATTCATTATTCTTATTATTGTGATAATTACCGTTGTGTTTGAATTTTTTGACTAAACATAATTCGAATACAAGCAATGATAGGAGTATTGATACTAATTTACAGACTCTTCCAGCAGGGAACAATAAAAATTTTAGTTTAACCAAGTCACCTAGTTTGACTAGTCTAAAATATATTTAATGGAACTTAAAAATAACAAAAATATTTATTCATCTCCTTCGTTAAAGTCCATTTTGATTCAAATTTACCAAATGATTATTTGAAAAAAAAGTGATCTATTGAATATCATTCAAACTTGTTAAAAATACCTAAATATACTTCGCCTTTAAATTGAACGAAATTGATATTATATAGTAGCTATATTGTGGTTCAATGAAAAATGTGATCTTTAAAATTCAATACCAGGAGTTACCATCTTTTTTATTAAAAATATGATAAAGGGGGAGGAATAATGATTCTATTATTATTAGACACAATGAATTACAGACCATGGTAAAGTTGTTTTTATAAAATAATTGGCTCTCATTATTTGGATGTTTTGAGAATTGTAGTTTCAAAAAGGATTTTTTTTATTTTTAATTTTTGAAGAATATAGTACCTGTAACTAAAGATGCTACTAAAAAAAAAATAACTACACTATGGGACCTCATTATTAAAATCTAAATTTGGGAATGGTTCTGTTAGTTGGTAAAATATTCACAAAATGGTCAAACATAATTGAAAAACATCTTGGTTGGATTAATGATAATAATGGGATATAAGAGGTATTAAATTATAATTATTGTTTTAGTTTGTTCGTAAATATAAAAGAAAAATTGGTTATATTAAAAAACTCTTCCCAAAATCTACTTTTGCTTTGTCATTATGATTCGATATATGAAAGTCTTCTTTTTAATTTCCCTTTAATAGATTTAGTTTCTTTATCAATTGAACAAAATTCATCGATTGTTAAAGACACTGTAGTCAAATCTTCGACTCCTGTAGATTTGACTACAATGTCAACAGATTCATTTTCCCCATCTACATCAAATGTTGTTTTGGATATAATTATTAATCCAACTAAACAAGATCAAATTCATGATAAAAAAAATTGGTACTGATAAATTTCCAATATGCTGACCCTAATTCAGCATCATACGATTTAGCTAACCATATCTTATCACAACTTGTGATCGTTAATAGATTTGGTAAACGAACTCTAGGTCATTCAAGAAATTTGTTATCTGTGCAATATGATTGAATGTAATGATAATAACTTGACTTTTCCCAATTATTTTCTTATCAAATATTCTGATTTTGATTTTATGTCCCGGGAATGCAGGTAAAGTTGTTTGCGTCACGGTATTATACAAATAAATACTTGGTTGTATCCTAAGCTTCAATTATAAGTTCGTTCACCGTGGGGAAGTAATGTTACAAGTTCCAAACAAGGCACACTGAGAGAAAACGTTTTTTTTAAAATGGGATAGACAAGACCAATTTGAACATTAATGGGATACTTATATTAGTTTCCTGTGTTAATATATTTTTATTTCGATTGGAATAACATACAAGTCAATCTCTCTTTCCGGGACAAAGATTTCTAAATGAAATATTCTATATTGACAATATCTGTATAATTAAAGAAGAGAACACGCATTACCTCATAACGATTATTTAAATTAATCTTGATATCGGTACTCAATACTCTAAACAAAAAAAAAAAAATTAGATACTTATACTTTTAAAACATCTATCAATTGTTTCCACATATATACAAGTTAGTTAATAAAACGAATTTATAAAAAGACACAAAAACAACATACATGAGACATTCTTATTAATAGTATCAAATGATATTGAACAGCAGAACACGTATCTAAACATACTTTATTAGCTTAATCAAAATTTAAAAATATCTTTAATAAAAGTATGGAATTCTTCTCTTGTAGGTTTTGAATCGTTGGAAATAAAATCTATTTGTTGACTTTTACCACCGAAGTTACCTCCATCGATCTCAGAATATTGAACACAGTATTTATCCATATATTTCAATTTCAAAATTTTATGTCTATTACAAGTGACATAATTATATCCAATTTTGGGAAGTGATGGTTTAATATTTGATGATGGTACCAATGGATTAATTAAATCTAAAGTAGAAGGCACTTTAATCTTATCAATTGTATTGTTCATTTTTATTTCATTTAAGAATAATATTAACCCTGGTTGAGATTTCAATGTAACTGGAATATTCATAACATAATCATTAGAGATTCTATAGTCAAATTGCAATTCAGGTGTTTGAATTAAATAGTTTTCTCTTAACGTCGGGATAATAGCTTGTACCGAATCAAGAATAATTTGATTGTTTTCATCTAACTGTAGCCACAACTCTAAAGGTCGATTCTTTAGGATACTCACGTCATTGACAGGTTCTTCAAATTGAGTTCTATCTGGGGTCAATATTATTTGAAGATAGTAGTCATGTTGATCCGTGGTTAACAATTCATCTTTGGTGATTTGTTCATCCAAAATGGACATTTTCGATAGTCGTTGTGATAATTGTGGAACCCTTGGATGGAAAATCCAATTTTGTGGAGAGGAGGAAAGTTTAGAAGATGTCAATACCGAGTTTATATTAGTTCTTAAGATTTGACCTAATGATATACTTAAAATATTAGACAAATTTGGATGTGTATCAGTAAAAGACATTTTATCTGTATAGTGGAAAAAATCATAAAATTTATTAATTTGTTCATCTGTTAGTAAAACATGTTTTTGCATAGAGGAAGAATCAGACGATAATTGTTTATTTGATCCGTCTTGAATCGAGCATATTTCACGTAAAGTTGCATATGGTTCAATTTGTCTCAACCAATTTAAAGTTTGTATATCAACGAATGGGAACCATTGGAATTGTTTCCCCTTACTATCATTTGAGATAATTTGGTCAATTGATTGTTTCCAATAATTGGAAGAAGGTTTCGAGAGTTCCATGTTAAGATACTCTGCCCATAACAATAATCTTTTAGCCAATTGGATTCTTTTATTGCCAAATGCAAAAATTTCATTTTTATCTAAATCTATATCTACATCACATAGTCTTGTTATTCTAGAGACAATCAAATTACTATTATCCGTAGGAGAAGAAGTCGTTGATGGTAGCCATTTTGTCATTAATATATTTTTCAGTATATTATTTATTGAAATCTCGATATATTTCAAAACGGATTCATCCCCCCATAACTTCAGTTGATTATTTGAGTAATCCAACTGAATCAAAAGGTTCTTATCCAACCTAGATAAATTCTTCAAGATCTTACCGTTTTGTGTGAGTAACAACAATTTAGTTTGAACGTCATTAAGATTGATGGTTTTATAGGACATTGAGTAACCGGTCAACCTACTATTGATATTGGAAGAGACAGCCAGTTGCCAAAGGTCATGCAGTAATCTTTTCACCAGGTCCAACTTAACCATCTTTGAAGTTGACAATTTTTTATCGGATTTCATGGATATGTAATAACGTAACTGCTTGACTGTATACCCGTCAAACAATTTCCGCAAGAGTTCATTGAATAACTTGTTGGACACTTCTGTCGTTGGTGGTTTCATAGAATCAATAGACTGAATGATTTGTTCTTTTGTGAGTTTAGATTCAAATTGTAATAAATTGGCAGGGTTCTGTGTCTTGAAGTCAGCCAGATAACTGATGTTATGATGATTATTTTGAGTGTGCTTGTTACATTCGGAAACGTCGGGATCGCCTAAGTCGACTCCTTCCAAAAGAGTGATGCGATTAGGATGATGATGAAGAGTATCACTAATTATTTTATTAACATTGCCATGACCGGATCTATTGGGAAAGTTGACAGTTTTATTATTATAATGGTGTCTCCGATCGGTTGGTAGCAGACCACTTTGTTTCAAATCCAATACTACGATATTTGGTTTCTGTGGTTTGAGTTTCTTACCTCTGGATACTGGATTTACGTTTCCATTCTCTGGTTCTAAGGATTCAGTAGGGGTAACCCCATCATTCTTTAAAATTGAGTAAAACAACCTGGTATATTTCCAAGTAAAGGTATTTGTACAACGACATTTCAATAATAGTGACATTATTATACTATAAAGATGTATAACATAATTAATTCTTTCTTATATATATATATATATATATATATATATTTGTTTTTAATAATTCCAGTGTATATTTTGATAAATGAGATTGTGTGTGTTATAATAGTCTTTTATGAATAGTTCCAATTCCAAAAAAAAAAAAAAAGAGAAAAAGATGGAGAGTATGTGGGCACACTACAACTACAACAACTACAACTACTACTACTATTACTAGTGGTGATAATGAATACATCAACACAACCAATATGTGGTTCCCTCTTGCCCACTGGCCCATGTATATATGTCTATAATATAATACTTCAAATTCCCTGTGTCTTTCCATCTCAACAGCCTCGAGAAAAAACAAAAAAACAGCCGCGTCGAAAAAAAGAATATTTTTCCCATCAAACCCTAACTTTTCAACCGAAGCAAAACCAAGAAAAAAAACAAAAAACTCCCAAACCCTAACTTCCCGCCAGAAATTTTTATCACTTATCCTTCTCTTTTTCCCCCTCCTTGCTTTTGCTTGTAGAATTCTCTGTTTTAATACATACATACAATTTCTTCATACGTTTGAATACTGAAGAATTAAGAATCTAAAAGGAAGAGAGGAATGGAAGATTCCTTATATAAGTGTGTGTGTCGTTATAACAGGATATAAGATCATAGGTATCAAGAAGGTATACACACATACCCCACACAAATATGGGTAGAATAATCAAGAATTGTTTCACTAAAAACGGTAAGAAACCAATAGATATAGTGAGCCTATCCAACAATGGTCGGTCCAGAAGACACATAAATTACTACGATGTAACTACGCAGTATATCAAGTGGTACAATAGAGAAGTCTGTGATTTCTTGGATGTTACTCCCTATGTTTATCCGAAGTTGCATTCTTCTTATGTGCATGTGAATAGTAAATATGAATTTCATAAACACGCGGGGGAGGAAGAAAAGGAAGAGGAGGAGGAGGAGGAGGAGGAGGAGAATGAGTATGAGTCGGATGATGAGGAGAATGAGGTTGAGTATGGGTCGTATTGGACGTCTATTGAGAAGAGAATGTTTTTCCAATGTTTAAGTAGGTATTCTATTCATAGGATAGATGATTGGTATCCATTATTCAATGGCACGAAGAGTAAAATTGAAGTATTGACTTATTATCATGTGTTAAAGAGAAATCTGAAATTAGTGAAGGAGAAATTACCTAATTTGTTGAATACGTATGAGGATTATCCTATATCATATGAAATGGATGATAATTTCATTGAGTTCGATGAACATATGAGTCGAAGGTTGATTGATAGAGATAGACTAGAATATTATTATGATAATAAACCGGTAAATATTGATAATACTGGTGGCGGTGGTGGTGGTGGTGGTAATTTGATTGTAAATTTTGATAAATGGAATCAAGTATGGACTCAATTCTATTATAAAAGGAATAAAATTTTGAAAGAGAAAGATGTGGATACAAGATATCCTGAATTTATTGAAGATGAAATGGAATATAAAAATGGGTATGAGATTGAAAGGGATATAATTGAGTTGAGGGGGAAAGAGTATAGGATATTACAATACAGACCAATTTTGGAAGATCATGAACCCAATTCTTCCCAAAATATAAAAGATAGCAAGAAATGTATACCATTTAATAAAGAATCGATGGAATATTTTGAAAGATGCATTAGAGGTTATATTAGAGATGTTTTATACTATACAGTATTATCAGGAATCAATAGAAGAAGTATCCATGGAGATCATGTGAATAAATTGTTGCAATATAGTAGTAAAAGGAAAGATTTCAATAAGAAAATATTGAATAAGAAATATAAAAAGGGTATTAAGATGTCAGTTAAAAGTAGTAAAAAAGATTTTGTTGTAAAGGATGAGGATAGACTGAAGGGTAAAATATTGTATCCACATGTGATAACTAAAAGGGATATAGAGACTGGGTTAATGATAATGAGACAAGAATATGGGAAGTATAATAATAGTGGTAGTAGTAGTAGTAGTATGAATAAATCTATTGAATTGATAAATGCAATAAATAAATTTGAGATGAAATTAGACAACAAGGATTATATATTTAAAGAAAGATGGTTTTTACGTTCATTGATGAATGAAATGGTATATGACAAATGGAATCATCCGATTCCGATAGTGATGGATTCCAAATATAATGATATTGATAAATGCAATGTAGATTTGCTGGATGAATATAGTAGATTGATTAAGAATCCAGTAGATCAAGAATTGAAGACGATAATTGGATTAATGAGGAAGAAAAGTATACATTTAAAACCAAGAGGAACAAGTCCATCAAAGATGGATGATGATAAGGAGAATAATAGATTTAAATTTGAGATAATAAATGATGAGGAAAAATATATTGGATGGGGGTCAATTATCAATACAATATTAAACAAAAGGTTAGATAATGAATTAGAATTAGAATTGATAGATAAAGAGACAAATGATTTAGAAAGAAAGGACCAAATTGAGTCAAGACGATATATGGATACATTGTATCATTATTTTGGTAGTATATTAAGCATGACACCACCTGGAGCCAATGCAGATAATCGTCATTTCAGTGATAGCAATAACATAACCACCAACAGATTGTATGTGATGGTAGATGAGGATGAGGATGAGGAAGAAGAGAACACTACTACTAACACGGGAATAGAAGAGGAACAAGAACAAGATTATATATGGCCATCGAGTGTTAAAGTGTTTGAAAGGACAAACTTCTAATGGATATATGAATATAAATATATATAAATATATATATTACTAATCCAATAGAATCCCAAACACTGCTTTACACCATTACCAACAACCCCGGAATACGGTTTCCCAGGTTTCACCACCGGAAAACGACTTCCGTAGTGTGTGTGTGGGAGAGAGACAAGAAATAAAATATAATAATAAATAATAAATAAATAAACATACAATTGGCAAACGGCTGAGAACAGAGGGATACCTCTAAATATTTTAACATATATATATACTCTATTACTTTCGAATTCACATCCGTTTGTCTCTTTGTTGTAATCTACTTTTCTTGTTCTTTTCTTCTTTCTCTCCTTTTATCATATATTATAACCAATAAATAAATAAATAAATAAATAAATAAATAAATAAATAAATAAATAAATAAATAAATAAATATCAAACCATTGATTTTTTCAATATTATAATACTATCTATCTTTTATTTAACTAACTATTCTCTCTCTCTCTCTCTTTTTTTTTTCCTTTTTTTTTTTTAATTGTATTGTATATTTATCTTAGAGAAGAGAACAAAGAATATAGAAAATTTAATGAGTATTTGCCGTATTGCTATTACTACTACGACTACTGCTAAAACACATTTTTTACTACCTTTGACTATAAAACTGTTCAAAATTGATAGAAGATCTATTAATATTCTTAATATTGTTAATAACCGTCGTCATTATGTCTCAAGAACTAATATGAAAGAAAATACTGGTAACTCCCTTTTATATACTCCTGAAAATACTACTGCTACATGCTCTACCTCTATAACTTCTACTTTACCAGACACTTATGAAGAATATTTTAAAACATTACCAAAGAATACTTTATTGTCCCTTTTTTTAATTGGTATCTGCTCTTTAAATAAATTGACACTTTCCACGGCTACTAAACTATTCCCCTTTATCCCACACTCTTTGGTACGTGTCTTAGTATCAAAACTTTATTGTGGCGGTGAAACTATAGAGGAAGTCTTACAATGTGGAAGGTCGTTACAAAGAAGAGGTATCTCTAATATGATGCTCTCTTTAACCATCGAAAACTCTGAAGGTACTAAACAAATTGCAAATATTGATCAACGCATAGTGGATCCAACGATTGAATCCATATATAAGGTTTTAAAACCTAATTTGTTGTCTCAAATTAATAATTCTCTTTCAGAAGAACAAGATATAAACACATTCGCACCCGGTTATATAGCCTTAAAACCTTCTGCTTTGATCGAAAATCCAAGGAATGTATTGACAAATTATGGTACACATCCAGATTTTGAAATTTTATTAAACCGTTGTATTAAGATTACTCAAACGGTCAACGATCTTAATCAAGAATTGGGACACATGTACCCTTCCCGTAAATCTCCCTTTTTTGTTACAACTATTGATGCAGAAAGATTCGATTGGCAAATGAAAGGCGTTTATCTCCTACAACGGCAATTGATGGAGCTTTTCAATAGGGGACCATTAATCTCTGTCGTTGGTACTTGGCAACTATATTTATCTGATTCGGAAAGGCATCTGACTGAAGAAGCCCTCTTGGCAAAACAGAAAGGTTATAGACTGGGACTAAAGCTCGTTCGTGGCGCATATATTCATTCTGAAAAAAACCGTGCTTCAATAATCTTTAATAACAAAAGAGATACTGATACAAATTATAACAATGTTATGACTATGGTACTCAATGATATGCAAATGAAGAGTGAGGATTCCATCTTTGGACATTTAGTTATAGCTTCACACAACACAGAATCCCAGATTAAAGCTGCGAATCTACTAAAACCATTATCTGAAGATACTTATGTCAGAGCCAATGTTACCTTTGGTCAGTTGCTTGGTATGTCTGACCATTTAGCATATGATTTAATCAATATATATGATATGCACAATTTAGTTAAATATGTTCCTTGGGGTCCAGCAAGGGAGACAAGAGATTATTTGCTGCGTAGATTACAAGAAAATGGTGATGCTGTAAGAAATGATAATGGCTGGGGTTTAGTTAAAAAAGTGGTTAAAGCTTTATTCTGAAGGGTTGTTATATGTACCCGTATAATATAAACAATTCAAACTTTATATTTATGAATATGTATAATAGAAATGAAATGAAAAAAAAAATAAAAATCAATATTCTTTTAAAATTCTCATACCATAAATATTTTTACTATTATATTCCTTTATATGTGCGTCTCTGGTCCTTGCATTCTTGTCAAAGAGTTTTACATTATAATTAATACTAATTAATTCAGATTTTTTTTTGTTTTTTTGTTTTATTTTATTTTGAATTATTTGAAATACACTAAATGCAAGGGGGGAGGAGGGAAAGGACCTCTTCCAACTAACATACTAGATAAGATCGTTATTTTAATGCCTCAGTCAACCCATATAATTTTATGGTACTTCCATTTCCGCAAGAGCTTATTGACAAGACAGGAAAAAAAGTCTTGTGTGTATTTACTTTTTGTATCTTATCGGATGTGCTCTTTTCGTTATTGTAATGAAAGGCCCTTACAATCTTCGTTATGGTTTATATACTTAATGATTTGTGTCTGGTGGTTGAATAAGATACCGGTGATTCCCATATATATATAGTATTGGTATGTGTATCTTCTTCAAAGGAGTGTAAAAATTTTTTAATTTGTGACACTTTCCTTTTCGGTCGATTTTTTCCATTTTTTTGTTTTTTGTGACAGAAAGAAAGGAAAAAAAAAATAATCTGTTTGTTTTGTTTGTTTTGATGGAATTTTTTTTTTATTTTAGATTCTTTAGAGGAAACTTTCAAGATCAAAAGTACTCAAAGCAGAAGACAGCAACACTGTTAGACACACCACGGTTTCTATCAAAGAAGAAGAGGGAAAGAGATCCGAAGTTAGTGAAAGAGTGTATATTTCCCTACTGTATCTCTGAAAGAAACTCTCTTATTTTTTTTTTTTTTTTTACTAATTAACCCAAGTTGATAACTTGCCTGGGTTCCTCATTTTACTATGTCAGATTACCAGTCAGAAGTCAGGAAATTATTAGATTTCACACAAGATGTTTTGAATAACTTTTTAAATACTAAAGACCCCTCACAGAATTCAGTGTTGCAAAGGGCAATGATAGAGACTGAGTTGAGAAGGTCGGCCAGGGACCATTTAAAGTTTCAAAAATTGATCCAAAGGAGACAGTTCCATAGAGTGCCTCTTGACGTCCTTAAGAAGGAAGTAATGGAATACGACGATATCTTCCCGTTCCAAAGATTATCTAACTATTTTCATTACTATTGCGATGCTGATAGAATGGATCAAGTTGAATTTGATCGTCGAGTCGCTTCATATATAAAAAATAATCCAAAATATTGGCTTACAGATAAAGAAAAATGTAAAGATCGTACTTTTAACAGAAATGATACATCTTCCAAAGGGGAGTCATTGCAACGACATTCAAATGTTACGAATACCAAGTCATGTAGTCTACAGAAATCACAAAATGTTTCATCCTCAATTGGTCATGTCAATACACCTGAATATAAGGCTCTTCCGACTAAACCTGCTAGGGCCAAACCTATCAAAATAGTTAAGCAAAACGTTGAAAGCAAAGATAATAAGCTGAAAAGTGATTATTCAGCCGTTATTCAACAGAAACAAGAACCTGTTGTGTCTTCTACAAATATTGAAAAACCAGTTATTCAAAAATCTGATATATCAGCATCACATGTCACTGAAAATAAAACTAATAAACCTATACGAAAAGAGAATAATAACATTAGAATAATTGATAAGGGATCTACAAAGCTCTCGAGTGAGAGAACATCCTCTTTTGTCAATGATACAAGTAAAGATAGTGGGGAAATCCGTACCTCTCAAAAAAATAAAATGAAAGATAGTTTTACTGAATCGGAAAGCAAAGAAGTAATAGTTATTTCTTCTAAATCGGTTTCATCCGATAACATCGTGGAAATGGATAAATCATTTGAAGTAATGGAAGAAATAGTCAAACCACAAAATCAAGAATCCAAAGGTTCTGATAAGATTAAGAATAAAAACATTAATGGAAAGGAACAGAATAAAATATCGGTCAAGGATAATAATATCAAAAAATGTGAAAAGCCTCAACAGGTATCCATAACAAGTGTTAAGCCTAGTGTTAAGCCTATGTCTAAACCTTCAATACAAGAAGATAAGAAATCTATAGAGACTATCAATATTGATAAGAAGTCTGTTGATAAATTACTGAATAAGATGGGAAATGAGAATTCGACAGAGAGTAGCAAAATATCATCTGAGAACAATTCAAATAAACCTAAAATGGGTGATAAAAGGAGATTAGAGACTGAAGAAATACCTAAAATATATAAGAAATCAAAAATAAATACTAAGATGAATAATAAAAATGGTAACATCGAAAATAAGAGAGAAAATTCAATCGAACGTATTCATAATGATAAAATTACATTGGAGACATCATTGGAGTCTATGCTACCAGTATCAGATGGAGCTGCTTTCAAACAGTTCTATGAAGTCAAATCACAACCACCTAGAGCATTTGAAGAAGAAAACAAAAATAAAGATGGAAATAGTATTCGTCTGATACAATTATATGATTCTATCACAAAATCAGATGCATCGGATGAAGAATCTTCATTTGATTCATTGAAAGACGAAACCATTCTCGATGATTCACAACAACTAGATAACAAAACGAATAGTGAGAATAATGGTAAATTTAACAATGTTTGGAACAATGTTGCTAATGATGAAAATAGACCCGAGGAAAATATTCCACTAAATCAATCAATTTCAAATGTTGAAGAAAGTATGTATAATGCATATATGTCAAAACATGAAGATAGCTTACCACTTCCTACCACAATTAACAATTTTTCTGACAATGATTTTAAATTAAAGAGTATCTTGTTTGGAGGCGACATTAATAAGAATGGTCCATTAACAAAGAATCCATTTATAACAACTTATCGAAATAATCAAAGGAATAACTCATCTTCATCGGTAAAACCAGCTGAACGTGTAGTTAATAAGAAGGTTCCAAAGGCATTAAAGAAAATGAGTGATCTTGTTTCAAAATATAATTTAGATGATTTATAACTTTTTTTTTTTAATAAAAATGGTA
Organism: Arxiozyma slooffiae; assembly: GCA_017347545.2. Lineage (NCBI taxonomy): Eukaryota > Fungi > Ascomycota > Saccharomycetes > Saccharomycetales > Saccharomycetaceae > Arxiozyma > Arxiozyma slooffiae. Next base: position 329,699 of record JAFHAQ020000024.1, on the reverse strand, counting down.
TTTATTAGATATGTTGTTATACATTAATTCTTCTGTGTAAATAGGCATATATTCATACAATCACCAAAAATATTCTTCTTAACCTATTTATCTGTTAATTTTTTCCCCTTCTTTGAATACACACACACATATATATATATATATATATATTTTCTTTCATTCTTTTAATGACAATGATTGACATGTAAAATGTGTCAATGACCATGTTAAACTTTGTCCTCCATATAAATATTGTTAATCGATTTATTGGTTAAAAAAAAAATGAATATGCAATAATAAATTCACAAAAAACTATATGCAACATAATAAGCCTCTTCCATTCATCGTTCACATTATCTACAATATATAAATGAAATAATTGGTTCCACTCTTGTTGAACAAAATTAGACGATTTGATGGAAGTAGAATATTGGAATTGTATGGATCTTTTGGGTGTATTCGAGGTTATTACAAAAATAAGTAGTTTGATGAATCCTAATGGGCCAGATAACATGTTTAAAAGTAAAGTTGTCAAATCTATATCATATAGGATAAAAAAAAGTTGAATATAGGATCAATGAATATTTGGCTAAACATTTCCCATAGAAATACATTGAATCAAAAATTGATTTATCTGAGATGTTATATTGTGATATTTTTTATTTTACCATATTATGTATCATATGTAAAGTTTTGTTGTCAGTAATTATTAATGGATTACTATCAAAAATAATTGGATGAAAGGACATTAGTGTCATTAAATTTAAATCGTATAAATAATTGTTATTTGTCATACTCACTCTATCTGTGATAAATCCTGTCGTTACACCAGATACAGTAGAAAACTACAAAAGAGGGAAACCTACGTCTAAAAATAAAATTATTAGAGACGCATTTCATATGGTATACTAAAGCATATATAAGACATTCAAGAGGTACATTTTGTAATATTTGATCTAACATAGGTTCTCCAACAATTGAACAGATAAAACAATAACCAGATAACTCAAAGCTTGTTGTTTTTGACGATGAGTTTAGTAATGGTGAAATTTGACAAGATACAAAGTAATATCCAGGGATTTGATCTACAAGACAAATTGAACTTAGGTTAATTTCCCAGATTGTAACTTGTAATGTAGTGTCTTTAATTTTTCTCACGATTAGATTATATTGTTTGAGGGTTCAATAGACTCAACCCCAACGATTGATCATTACAATATAAGTACTATGACATATTAAAATTCAAAATAATCCTATATCTTTGTGGAGTCTCTCTAATAAATGATTGGAAATCAACCATGGGTCTGAGACATCTCTTTTGATCGTAGATCTGGAACAAACTTAGTGTTTAGTTTGGTTCAGTTCCAAAATAAAATAAATAAAATTCATTAGTTTGAATATTAAATGATTTGTAAGATAAAAAAGTTCCAATAAACAAACAATCTGTTCCAACTTATCATTAACCAATATTTTATGTATACATATTTTGGACTTGAATACCAAAAAAATAAAAATAAATAAATAACCAGTAAGAATATATTCTGTGATATTATGAATGCTATATTAAACGAAACTAGTTGTTAATTAATATCCAATATCCAGCCTTTAGCTTCTTGTATAATAAATAACAAAACAGTGAAAGAGCGAATGTGGGTTTTGAAAAAGACAATAAGATCTTTACAATTAGAGTGTTGGCCTATTCATTTCGTGTATCATAGGAATCATAATCAAATAGAAAGACCCATTGGTGATGCCAATTCAGTATATTTAAAAGATGTATTAATAGAATACATGAATACCTAAATGGTAATGTCCACAATAAGAGTAATAATCATACAAATTTACAGAATATTGTTCAGGGACGATGTTGCCAGAATTTAATATGAAAATTTTTTAAAGTTCCAATTACCATCCTATATATCGTGAATTTCAAAATGTTTTAGCAATTGGGACAATTTGTGACATTGGCTGTTGTGTTAATTGGCCTATTAGCTAAGTGTCATTCATTATTATTACAGTTACGATCAAAATCAGAATATGATGAAACATAATTCTATACTTACAATAGAAAAGTTGGCTGAACGAGGATACGATAAATTATCGTTAGATAATAGTGATATTGTGCAACAAGATTTAGAATGTGTAGAAGTGGATGAGGATCTTGGAATGGATATTGTAGAAGAACCTTCAATAGAAACCATGGTTGTTGATAAAGATATCCCAACAATTATTTCGGTAGATAAGATAAAAGAAATGGAAAAGTAGTGGAAGAAGAAGAAGAAGAAGAAATCAGTTATAGAAGTTATATTTGAATAAAATAAAGTAGAAGACAATTAATAAATTAAAGTTACGATAAAATACAATAAATGTGTGTTTGTGTGTATGAGTATCTGAATTATAAAGGGTAAGTAAGTGATGATCAAGAGAAGGTGAAGGAAGAATATTGGGTAGATGATTTAGGTACATTAAAGGAATACGAAACAGAACATCTTAAATATAATAATTTAAGAAAAAAAAAATAAATTGCTGTGAATCAGTAGGTTCTCTTGGAAGAATCAATGAGTCCCTTTGTAATTGGAAATATTGATAATAATATCGTATTGGTTCCAGTTTGGGAACCCATAGACACTAATTTAAAATATTCAAAACCAAGAGAAAATTTCAATCTGACCTTTGAAACGATGAATATATATATAAATATTGCTTGTGCTTATTGGATCTAGTTGTAGGCCAGTTATCATTGACTGGAGATGCTCTCTTGGTTATTCAAGAGAAAATATCTTGGTCAGCCTTCGCTATAGTTCCATTTTTAATATATATTTATTGTTTCAGCACCTCTCTAAACATATCAACAACTCCACCATATATAACAGGGACTTTCATTCTAGAGTAGAATGTAAATAAAAAAGTATATGACTGAGTATTTCTTGATATTAATGTTTTTATCCCTCATGACTTTGAATGTGCCAAACTAATTCTAATTGCTATACTTTTTATTATGAAACCTTGAATAGAGAAACATTTATCAATGATTTCTCTGGCCCGATTATATATTTTAAACCATGAATGAATATGCATTGTTTGTAAATCATTATCAATCGGTTCACTCTCAGTCCTCTTTTAAATATATATACGTATGTGTGTGTGTGTGTAGAGCTATTTTCAATCTTGTTCAAATAAAAGCTGTTCCAATATATTACAGGTGTAACAGGGGTGGTGGTGGAATGAATTACAATAACAAGATAAATTAGTGACGGTTTATTTTCTCTTTGATTTAAACCGTCTCTTCTTAATAACAGCTCAAAGGTACTAAACAGAAGGAAGAGAAGAAGCAGAATTATGATAGCAATAATATTAAAAATAATGAAATATTATTTTTGGCATTAAATTACAGATGTCGATTATTTCTTGTGATTATTATTCATCTGTATATGTATATATATATATATTATAAACTATGGAGGTTTAGTTTACCCTCTGCCACGGTTTAGTGGTCCTCTTATTGGAGGTTGTGGCTTCAATGTTTGTTTTTTGAATAATGGTGCATGTTTCAACATATCAGGTAACGTTATGAATCTGATCTGCGAACCTCTAATAAACACATTGTCCATCCTTGTGATGCCTTTGTTTGACTCCATTGGTGTTAATGTGACATCTCTTAATTGCATGTTCATATTATCTTCAGACTCAACTAATTTCCCACGGTATGTGTCCCCATTAGATAACTCTAAGGTTACTATATGTCCCTGGGCCTCATTTAACAACTTTATTGGTATGCTCATTAGTTAGACTATTCTTTCCAGCTGTATTGACTTCTCTCTCACGCTATCTATCGATCTATTTATCTATCTCTTTGAATATATTTTACTCTCTTTAATAGATTTGTATAACTTTGTGTATTTTGTTTGTATACGTTATTTTTTTTCTTTCAAAATTCATTTAAAAGGATTTGTTGAAATGCAATTTACATAAAAAGAGTGAAATATATATATGTATATATAGAGAGATAGATGTAAAGATATAGTCAACAGGACAAACTGTTTTGAACATTAGAAACAGGATTTATACAAAGTGTGTCTGTGTTCTAGAGGATTAAGTGAGTATATATCTCATTGGCGAAGTTTTCATTACTGGAGATATGAATGTAGACTTTGAAGAAGTTTCATTGGACTTTGTTCCATTAACTGAAAGAAACCATGTGGCTAATTTGCAAGTTTCTAAGAATATTTTCACGTTAATCACCATCTGTGGTCAATTATATGTCATTGATTTGGATAGTCCTGAACAGGTTGGACAGTACCAATTGGATTTGTGCAATAGTAATGATTCGAATGGTAACGCCCCTGGTAATGGAGAAATTGTTCTTAATTCATGGTTGTCTGAAGGTGCTAAACATCTATTAATAAAGACAAATTTTAATAAATATCATTATATTAATATTCCTAATCTCTTGCTCTCTTCTGATTCCAATAAAATTATATCTAGACAGATTCTTTCAAATAATGGTAAAAAAGCCAATGTAAATGACATAAGATTGGTTCAATGGTTGAATGAGGACCAGTTTCTATGTTCAACTAATCAAAATGAAATATTTTGGGTCTCTTTAATCGATAACTCAATTAAACTGTTACTTAATCTATCAAATGGTAGAAAAAAACATATCGATGGGTTTTTATATTCAAGCAAGAATCATATTTTCCTTCTAATCGTAAATGATTCTATAATGTATTGGTCGATCGAAGAAGATAACGATTTATTATCTTTAAATAAAAATTTTAATCATCCTTTACAATTAGAGAAATTTGATAGATATATTGGTTCAACTTCATTTGCCAAAAGACGGTTCCATTCAAATAATTTGGATCAATTCGTTTGGATCACTGGGATGGGAATCATATATGGCAATTTAAATTCACAATATTCAAAGGATTCGAACTTTTCATTAAACGATTTTAATGTCTTTCTTGCAATGGAATTACCTGATTCAATCGATTATAACACTATAAAAGATGTTATTGTATTAGAATATTTCATCATTTTGTTGTTCGATAAAGATAATAGGATTTTAATAATCAATAAATTAAATAATAAAATAGTGTTCGATGAGGGGATCGACACTTTGTATTCGATAACTAATCTTATCTTTGATCCCTTAAAAAACACAATTTGGTTAACTTCTGATCTGGCTGTATATGAAATGATAATTAAAGACTCATCAGAGATTCTCTGGGATCTTTTATGTAAACAGAACGAATTTCAGAAAGCATTGAATTTAGATGGTTTGAAGACATGGCAAATTGATCTTATTCATTACAAAATGGCAAATTACTATTTATCAGACTCAATCAAAGATTTTAATGAGGGTTCTAAACAATTAGCAATCTCTAATTCGTTCTCTATAAGTTCTAACATTTTGAAAATATTGGATTTAAAGAATGATAACGATAGAGATCTTTGTTTACAAACGTATCTTTTAACTAAGTTAAAACAATTGTTTGATCGTGATCCTCAAGAAAAAAAATATAAAGTTCAGTTTTGTTTATTGACTAATTGGATAATAAGAAACTATATTAAATGTTTAAATTCTATGGTTCAAGAATCCATGGATAATCCAATGGATGACTCCATTCGAGAATTGGAAAAAACAATTTTGCAATTCTGTGAAACTTATAAAGATCTTTTAGATTTCGATACAGTATACCAAATTGTGTCAAATTATGAAAAATGTAATCACTTGTTGATTGAAATCGCTACTTTAAATAACAACTGGCAATTTATTTTGAAATATTGGATTAAAAAGGAGAACTGGTACGAATCTTTGAAAATTTTAAATAAAATTGATGATTTATCTTTAATATATCAATATTCTACAACTCTATTAATTAATTGCCCTGAATTGACAATAGAGAAATGGATGCAATTAGGGTCTAAGATTGATCCAGTGAAATTAATACCTTCAATATTAAATTATTTCACTATATACCAACAAAAGTCGATTCAGAATGATTCGAATATTAATTTTGGACTAACGTATTTACAATGGTATATTAATAACTACGATCCAAAAGATAAAATAATTTATAATACAACATTATACATGTTAATTAGTGATCATAACTATAATAATAAGAAGAAGAACAATAATAATAAGAGTAATAGTTCTACTTCTACCTCCGCAAAGACTACCGGTGATGATGATGATGATGATGATGATGATGATGATAAAGTGATTAAATATTTGAATCAATATGGAAGTAATAAATATGATATTAATTTCATTTTAAGGTTAAGTTTAAATTTACAAAGAACTAAAGTGTCAATACATCTAATGATAAGATTAAAATTATTTGAAAATGCAATAAATTTATCGCTTGAACATAATTTTATTGATTTAGCTAAAGAAACTTTGGATGAAATTGATGATAAATTATTAAAGAAAAAATTATTTCTAAGATTGGCTGAGAAATTATTATGCAATGCTACTATTGATAATATAGATAGTTCTATATCAGAAACAAATAATGATATCAAAGCTGTTATTAGATCAATTATCAAAGATTCTAATGGATTAGTTCAAATTAAAGATTTGTTACCAATTTTTAATGATATGATAACTATGGGGAATATAAAGGATGAAATTTTGACAAGTTTAGATCATTATAATGAATCAATGAATAACATGAATAAGGAGATTAAGAATTCAATTAAATTGAAGAAAATAATTGTAGAACAAATGAAAACTTTTAATGAAAGGTATGAAATGTTAGAGGCCAATGAGTCATGTGATTTATGTAACAAATTGTTAACCATTAGAAAATTTTTGGTATTCCCATGTAATCATTGTTTTCATTGTGATTGCTTAATTAAAATGATTTATAAATCAAATGATATAATCTTAAAGAATCAATTGGAAGTTATACAGAAGAAGATTCTAAGCGATAATAAAAAATTTAAAAAAAATCAAGAGTTAATATCAAAATTAGAATCATTAATGACAACCAAATGTTGTTTATGTAGTGATATTAGTATAAATACCATTGATGAATCACTTAACATAACTCAAGAGCAATTAGAGAAATGGGAGCTGTGATTATGTACCAAACGTTTATAAAAAAAAAATTATAAATAGAATAAAATAAAATGATATTACTGGAATGAAAAAATATAATGAATATATACCGTATTATTCGAATATTTAATGTTATATATACAATATATGAATATATAAAGCTTTAGAGATGTCGAATAGAAAAAGATATGAATACAATAAAAGTATAACTGTATGAATAAAAGAAAGGTAAACGAGGAAGTGAAAAGTATATGATGTAACAATGAGGCGAATCAATTTAATAAAACAAAAAAGAGAGAGAGAAAAAAAAAAAAAAAAAAAAAAAAAAACATATGTTTGATGTAACGATAATGATAACGATTAAAAAGAAAAAGTAAATAAAGTAAAATGAGGAAACGATAAGAGATCATTTAACAAAAATCATAACTTGAAAAACTTCTTCTTGCCCAAGAATTGATGTTCCATTTAATAATACCATAATCGGTACCAATAATTAAAGAAGAACCGTTACGGTCTTGAATCCAGTCAATACCAGAAATATTATTTTCCTCACCAAATTCATTGTCAGGGAAATTCAATACAGTACGTTCATTATATGTAGGGGAATGGTATAATGTATTGGTAACAACTTCAAAGGGACCCGAGTAAAAAGTGTCATCATTGCTGTTCATGTAATCATTATTTCCACTACCTCTTGATTGTCTTGTTAGATATCTCGACTCATTGGTCAAAAGATCATCAAATAAGGAATTTCTTACTCTTTGACCATTACTACTACTGACGTTATCTGATGTTGAAATTTCTGGGTCAATGGGAAAATTGTCCTTATCATCAAATAGATAATCTTTATCATCAGCATTATTTGAAGTGGTAGAAAATCTTCTAACCCTGAAAGTATTCCTATTGTCGTTAGGGCCACCATAATTAACGTCATTGTGGTTATGAGATGTATAATCTTCTCCTATAACAGCATCAGATGAGCTAAATGAATATGACGATGAATCAACACTTGTATTTGAAGGGTGATGTAAATGACGAGTATAAGTTTGCATAGTTCCATTGCCATACTGATAATGACCATAACGATGGGATACTGGTGTTCTATCAAAGACCCTTGGGAATGGTAAAATCTCTGGTTCTAAATATTTAATTGGGATGGTTAATGCTTGAGTGATCCAAGGATCTACCGTCTTTGTTGATGATGGGGCAGAAAATCTTCTCTTTGTATTTGAAGCATGTACATTGTTTCTGTTCGGTAAGATTCGATTATTATTATTGTTGTTGTTGTTGTTGCTATTGTTATTATTATTCCCAAATAATGAGGATGTTGAATTTGTCATTGATGGAGATAATGAATCTGTACCAGTGGGCAAAAGTGGATAGATTGAGGTTCTTCTACTGTTGCTGTTATTATTATTATTAACTGGATCATTATTAAAAAAAATTGGGCTTACGACGGTCTCATGAGTCTTATTTTGCTTCATTGAATTATCAATTGTTTGTACAGTATCTGGAATCATAATAACTTGATGATTATCGAAGTTTCTTGTATCAACAATATGGACTCTTCCTTGATGTTCTGAAATAAATAATAAATCATCAAGTCCATAACTAAACCTACAGACTCTAAATGAACCATTATGTGAGTTGGGTCTCGTTGACGTTATTTCAGCTAATGGTTGTTCTGTGTTTCTTATATCGTAGATTAAACAGATACCGTTTTGAAATAGCGTAGCGAATTGTAAATCATTTTCAGAGAAACAATTATAGAAACCATGATCTCCTTTTCTAGTTGTATAGATATTTGAATCCAGTCTTTCAGATGGATCAGGAACATTAAACCTCGTTTGTCTTTTAACCGTGCCAGTTCTATTAGTATCTGTTAAGTGCCAATTTAAACTGGGATCATAATTCAGAGTAAATAGGTCAGTCAATTCGTCCTTTCTATATAAGGCGAATTTATTTGAATCACCAGATACAACCATAGTTTTCCCATCATGAGATAAAGCAGCATTATTTAATGGGAATTTTAAATCTGAATAACGTCTTAATAATTGAACATCACGATTGCTTATATTACATTGATAGATATGGCTATCATTATTACAAGCATAGAGGCTATAGTTATTTGTTGAATTCTGAAACAAAGTGACACAATTATTAATAAACTGGCCTAATATTAGAGTTAAAGAGAGATCCAAATTTTCATTATATAAAGATAGAATTCCCTTCCATATGGAAGAATTTGAATAATTAGTATTGTTCGTTAACACGCCGGTTGATGCCATGTTAATGGGCTGTGCAGGGGAAGGGATTGGCGAATTTGATCCATTTGTTTCATGGGACAATCTATTCCAATTTGTTGGGAAACCTTTATCATCTGATCCGATAAGACCACCGCATGCGGTTAAACCGTCTAATTCAGTGAAACATCTAGGTTTAAAATTAAACTCCACGAGTTTTTTGGATGGTTTCTTAAAATTGATATATAGAGAAGATTTTACTTTAGTTGGATTAGAAGAAGAAGACGTATTATTGTAGATGGAATGACGACAACATAATTTATTTGCATATTTTGAGTTAAAGGGTGCTTTATCGTTGTTGTCATTAGTATTGGTATTCAGATCATTTTGGGATAAAGTTGATGGATCAGTATCTAAAGTTCTAATAGAATGGTCATATATATAATAGAGTCTGCTTGGATCTTTAGAATATGGTTTAATGCAATCTCTTAGTTGCCAATGGTTTATTGTTACCCTTGCATCATATAGTTCTAAACCTGGCATCATATAGTTCTGATAGACTCTATCTGAACCTGTATTAAGAGATTCGTCTTCAAATGTGTCTTGATTAGATTTATTATCAATAGTCATTGTTTATATATATATATATATATATTTTTCTTTATTTTTGAGTAGTAGTAATAATGCTAAATATTTGAGTATGTTATAGAATATGAATATATGATATGAAGATCTGTTTGTATTGATCTAAACAGAATATTGAATATGGAACTTTGGATTATTTTACTGAACTGATTCAAAGGAGAGAGAGAAAAAACACCAAAAAGAAATGGAAAAAAAACTTTCTTCAATATATGACTTAGCTAATTTAATGGATCTATACATCAGTAAGTCTACATCTGTACAACTGTATATATATATGTTTGTTGTCTATGTGTTTATTGCACACAGATTTGTTGCAACAGTTTAAATCTTCTTCTTCTTCTTCTTCTCCCCTCACAGAGTGAATTTTTCATTTCGTATTTTTTTTTTTCCCACTGCAAATATTTCTTAGTTTTCAATTTGTTTGATCATGAAGAATTATTATGGGTTGATGATGAGAGTATCGAAGTTTATTTACATGATATGGTATTGCATATATATATATATATATATATATATACGTATGAATGTATGTGAGTGATGTATGTTAGCAAGTACTTCTCAAAGGATATGGATTATCAATTAATTTGTGTTTTTTTTTTTTTTTTTTTTTGGTTTATTACTATTCTTTTTGGATACTCTTTCTTTTGTTGTTTAATAATGTTAGTACTGATAGTTGTGTCATTTTAAAGACAGTAAAAGATTGGCAACCTCTGTTGTATTTATATTATTGCTGTTGTTATCAGTTTGGTTAGTGTCTTCAGTAGGTTTATTTGCAAGCGTTCTTGGATCCATATTTTTCCAATCTTCTTCTTCTGTATCAGATTTATCATCTGACCTGCTATGTATTTCTTCCACTTTTCCTACAAGTAAGAAATCTGATGATTTATCAGAATCTAATGTATGTGCTGACGAGTTATTACTGTCTCCTTCCTTTAGACTATAACCTTCTAACTCTATAGAAAAGTGGGATGTCGAAGTTAGTGGTGCGATTCTTGTATTTACCATATTATGTTTATTAATTATAGGATTTGCTGAGTCAACCATATAGTTCAATGTAGTACGAAGACTAGATTCATTTGACATTGATGATGATCTTACTCTTTGGAATGCTGTTTGATGAGGAGGAGGAGGAGGATGATTATATAGATTTCCATTTTCTGATATGTTTATATTCTTTGACTTATTTGAACTTAATCTTCTTTTATGATTCTTTGCTAAAGAATGCCCTTTTTGTGGTAGTAACAACGTAGTGGAAGTTGAGGAAGAAGGAGATGTTTCCATTTTTGAGTTAAGTATTGGTTGTAATATGACACTATCTGGACGGTTCACTACACTTGATGTCCTTCTCTTAATAGAATATATAGTAGAGTAATTTCTTCTGCTTTGTGGCATCTGTGATTTCAAATCGTTCGAATAACCTATTTGATTATCTTCTAAAACTTCATCTTCTTCATCTGATGATGACACACTTAATGCATACTCATCTATATACACCGATTTTGGAGAGGGAAGAAGTGCCTGAAATTTCACCACATTTTCATTCTTTGTATCCTTCTTAGTTGTAGACTTATTAGCATCAAGTTTAGTCTCACCAGATACAGAATCCTTCCTTTTCTTGTTCATTGAATTGATAAGCTGACGTTGTTGTTCGAACGGTACATTTGGATCCACATGCTCAATTTGCCATAACCCCCAACCGATCTTTTGAAACAACACTTGGTTCTCTTCATCTCCCCTTTCTAATGCACTCATTATCATCCTTCTCTTTTTGGAAGATGACATGCTTTGGAACTGCGGGATCTCTTCACTTAGCAATTGGGTTATGTGTCTCATAGCTAATGGACCATGTGTCTTTAATAATCTAGATAAGGTGCTTGGTTCAATATAAGACAAATGGCAGACATTTTTATCTTGATTGTTGCTTTCTTTCGACTTAATAACATTGTGAGTATCCATTATTACTAACTTAATATCTCTCTTTCTCTGACAAAGGAAAAGGAATTCCACATTCAAAATATGGTTAAGTTATATATATATATATATAGATGGTTGTTTATTATTCTTATTATTTTATAAGTCACTAATGATAACAATATTTGATAGTATGAAATTGGGAGGAGTTAGGATGTATATAATATTAGAGCTGGGTTCTTTTAATGTTTGGTATATTCTTTGTTGTAAATAAATAGACACCAATTGGAGAAGATATAGCGGTGACCTAATGTTGTCTATGTGGTTGTTGTCACTGCTGCAGTAGCTTCTGTTCTGCCACATACTACCATTACTACTACTACTGCTATAGTTATTATTATTATTATTATTATTATTATTATTATTGCAACCACAGCCATTCCTTTCTGAAAAATGGCTGCTTTTTTTTTTCCTTCTTCTTATTTCTTGAAAAAAAAAAACAAACGTGGGTTCGAATCCCGACAGGAGAGTTTCAAGAGGTTTATTTCATTTTTTTAATCAATTTAAACACAGAAAGCCACAGAGGGCAATAGGTGTATAGAAATATCATTCATTGGCAAGTTAATTTAGTCTCTGAAAGGTGTCCCAACATATATATATTTATATATATTTATATTTATATATATTTATTTATTGGCCATCTGGTTCTAACAAGATATACAAATATTTTCACTGTGTATACTAGTATATATAGGGATGTAGAATAAAATAAATAAAAAAAAAAACTGACACTAATTATGCAAATCTTTCATTACTGTTTTCGTGGATCTTATTGTAAGAGAAGACTCTAATTGTAAAATCTTGCTACAGTGATGGTAACCGAACATCCCTGTTGTTTTCCTTTTTTATTTGCGTCGTTGTCGAGATGTACAGTCTGTTGTAGCTTACTTAAGAAAGGAACTTATGAGTACGTGGATTAGGAAGGAGAATACATGTATATAGTTTATATAGATATATATAATGATAGAGAGATAGACAGAGATATATAGATATAGATCTTTACCCATAGATAGAATTATTATCTATCACCAATACTTCTATTATTATAGTTTGTTTACAGAATCCAAGTCCTTCAACAGTACGCTAAAAAAACAGGAAAGACAAGTTTAACCCTTTAGTGTAAGAATAAAAGTTTTGTGACATATGTTGTCCTGATGTCACGCTAGACGATCTTGCAACCTCTTTAGTCGACGACGATGTTCTTGTTTTTTCTTGTTTATAAACATGTATGTATCTGTATATCTGTGTATCTTAGTTTATTCCGTATATACAGTATAGTTTATATATCTTGTATCGAGAACAATGAACAACGAAAAACGAGGAATCATTTTATCTTATTATTTGCTCTAGAAGAGTATATCTCTCGTAGTAGATCTTCATCTATTACATTAGTGGTAAAAGAATTAAAGTATCTTATACCAACAAAAACACAAGAGGTCGTATCCGGATTCGAACCGGAGTTGTTCGGATCAAAACCGAAAGTGATAACCACTACACTATACAACCATTAGTACTTACTCTTGTTGTAGGTTGGATACTGATCTTTTTTGTAACTTGTATGATAAACTATCAAACGGAGAGTAATTGCAATATTGTTATTATATAATTACGTTATATAACTTGTCACTTTTTCTCTTTAGTTTATATAATAAATATATAAAACTGTAAATCAGACATGAGTGTCTTTTCCAATGTTGAACAATTGGGTCTTTATATATATAAAGGAAAACCATAATTTTTTAACTGTCTAATTTAATGTTTACTAACGTTCAATAATTTCTTTTCGATGGACGAAAACTGTTCGTTTAAAAACAATAGAAATTTATCTTCATATATTTCTTAACCATAGTAAATTCTTATTCCAATTTCGTTATTTTTACATTCTATTGTTTTCCCTGTAATATTTTTATTTTCTCATTTGATATGTATTTAACATTCTTACAAAATTATTCTTCTAAAATTCATTTAGTTATTTCTGTTAAACCCTGCCTTTTTATAAAACATTTCTTGAACTAATTATTGGAAAATCTCATTAAACCTAATTTATTTTTCCAAACCCTAACTAGTTTTTCTTTTTTATCTTTAATTCAAATTCACTGTACAACAGCTCTTGTGTAAGAGTATCTGGTTGGGATAGAGGGTTAGATAAAATATAATATTAAAATAGAAAAGGTTAAGATAGACTTTTCCTCTTCTAAGACTATATAACTATATACTGGGCTTATTTCCCTGTCTTGTCTTGATATACTTCTATATAAAAATATATACAAATTACATAAAGGAATTAAAAGTAAAACAAGATTCTTATAAACTCACAAATTCGTGAATCTACTCAGATATCCTGCCTACTTATATATGTCCACATGTGAATCAGAAATCGTCTAATGAAACTTGTCTTAAATTATTGTATCACAATGAGGCGTCCCTCGATACAATAGAAAATTGCTCATGAGTCTTACTAACGTGGAAACACGTTCTTGCAGTTACGATAACACAAAATAATAGCCTGATGGCTCTTGCAACTACGATAACACAAAATAATAGCCTAATGGCTCTTGCAGTTACGATAACACAAAATAATAGCCTGATGGCTCTTGCAACTACGATAACACAAAATAATAGCCTAATGGCTCTTGCAGTTACGATAACAAAAAATAATAGCCTAATGGCTCTTGCAACTACGATAACACAAAATAATAGACAATTATTGTTTCATTGATTTGTAATTCATTTAGTTCTCGACTTCTTCTGATCCACGTGGTCATAACAAAACATCAATCCAATGAGTCAATCCTTTCCTTATTATTATTTCAAAGCCTCTTCCTCTCACATTTACTTTCCCACCTTATTGTTCTTCTCCACTTCTTGTTCCTTTTCTCCACTTCTTGTTCCTCTTCTCCACTTCTTGTTCTTCTTCTCCACTTTTGTAATTCCTTTTTCCAAATCTCTTTTTCTCAAATCTTTCTTGAAACTCTTTTCTTTTTCATCGACACGAATGTGCTTCTCTCGAGAATCGAACCGAGACTGTTGTCTTACATCCGTACATCTAACTAATATTCTTTGACTTTCACTACATATGTTACACATTCCCCGGTTTTTAAAAGCTGGTCTCTCAGCTTTCTTCTAATCGCATAACTCTGAGAGAATTACCTTGACGGAAGGGGTTCAGTAAGTAAGACATTTCACTATTCAAGATACAGGCAACAGGAATTATGGATGTGTCCCAAACTTCGGCATTATTCCAACGAACTTCACATGTTTTGTCGTCAAAAACTTCTACTACTTTTTCAATATTGGAAATGGACTTAGTGATATCCTGGGTGGAATTAGGAGGCACATTTGTAAGAAGGGTGGTACGTGGATGAAAAGGTTTTAGTTTCTTGATGTTAAATGTATCATGTCTTCGAGGATGGCTTGCTTTTAGGTCTAATTTGTAACTTTCTGATGACAGTTTCTTTAGGATTTTAAAGGGTCCATACCACAAATGATGAAATTTTGTACCAGGTTTAGGTTGATAGGCATCCTTATGCAACATTACCAAATCACCTTCTTTTAAATCAACTTCTCGATGGTGTCTATTAAAATTAATGGATTGACGATCTTGGGCATCAGACATATTTTGCTGCGTTATGGACCATAAAGTTTGAAGAGCTTGAAGGTGTTGATCAAATTTATGTTTAAGAGTACCAGGAACAGGTGTATCTTCTTCATTCAAAATTGGCGTAGGATCGGTAAGTTCATTCGAAAATCCTGGGACCCTGGGATGATAACCAAAATTTGCATAAAACGGACTCATTTGGATAGATTCATGAAACGAACTATTGTAAGCGAATTGAGCCATCTCAATAAAATGAGGCCAATCTTCTGGATGTTCTTGTACCATTGTTCTAATAATTGATATCATAGTACCATTTGTCCTCTCTACCTGTCCATTAGCAGCTGGGTTGTAAGAAGTAGAAAAACGTAATTTAATGCGTAATCTTTGGTGAAGACGATCCCAAATAGCACCCGTGAAAAGTTTATCTCTGTCAGACACAATTTCTTCTGGAATGCCGTGATTGCACACAACCTTGTTCAAGATTAATTCAGCACAAGCAACAGCGGTTAGTTTCTTGAAAGTTGGGATAAAGTAAGACCATTTTGTTAATCTATCAGTAACCACTAAAATACAATCCAATTTACCTGAGGTTTTCATACCTGTTACAAAGTCAATACTTATTGACGACCACGGTTGCTTAGGAATAGCGAGAGGAGTAAATGTACCAGGAGGAAGCAATCGAACATGTTTGGAGTTTTGACAGTTGATACATGATCGGATGTAGTTTCTAATTGTAACGATCATATTTGGCCAGTAATAATCTCTTAGTAAGCTTTGGAAGGTTTTATATGGACCTGGGTGGCCTGCGAGATTAGAGTCATGATGAAGTTGAAGGAGTAGTGCTCTAATTTTACCTAATGGAATAGCCAATCTGTAGTGATTAGATAAATTATTCTTATAATAAATTAGACCATCATGATAGGTGTAATGTTTAATGATAGATCTGTACTCTTTGATCACAGGTTCATGATTAACTAGCCAATGAAATATGGGGATGAAATAAGGGTCCTTGGAGTATTCTTCGCGTAGGGTATCGTGATATTGTCGAGAGATGGTAACATAGCTACCTTGTGAAACAGTTCTTGTACCAGTGGTAATAGTGTTTAAACGAGATAAAGCATCAGCATGATTTTTCGTTCCGGAAATATGTTCGATTGTAAAGTTGAATTCAGCAATGTCATCCCACCATCTCATTAAACGTTGTTTAGTGTCCTTTGCTTTAATGATAAATTTGAGAGACTCATGATCAGTTCTTAATAAAAATTTCTTCCCGAGTAAATAGTGTCTCCATTTGTGTAAAGCATGGACAATAGCAAAAAATTCTTTTTCCCTGATCGACCAGTTTACTTCATGCCCATGTAATGCTCTGCTTAAGTATGCAACAACTCCTATAACAGCCTTTGAATTAGGATCACACATTTCTAAAGTAGCACCCACAGCGTAGTCACTAGTATCCGTAGTTAATATGAGGGACTTAGATGGATCGAATGGTTTTAAAATGGGAGCTGTTAATAACCGTTCCTTTAAAGCATCGAAAGCTTCTTGTTGCGTCGTTGACCATTTTTGCGTCTTTTGATTTGCGAAAACTCGTAAAGGAGCAGCAATCCTTGAAAAATCCTTAATGAACCGTCTATACCAACCAATTAAGCCTAAAAATCGTTGACAATCCTTGTAGTCCTTGGGCTTAATCCAACTCTGAATACATTTAACTTTTTCTGGATCAGAAGATATACCATTTGCGTTAATAATATGACCAAGAAATGAAATCTCTGTTAAGAAAAATTCACATTTGGCCTTTTTAGCGAATAAATGATGTTGTCTTAGCGTATTTAATACCTTCCTTAGATGTTCTTCGTGTTCTTCTTTGTCCTTTGAATAAATTAATATGTCATCCAAGTATACCACACAAAATTTACCTAAATAAGCTCTCAAGACGTGATTCATCAACCGTTGGAATGTAGCTGGGGCATTGGTTAACCCAAATGGCATAACATTCCATTGGTACTGTCCAGCATGTGTGACGAAGGCTGTCTTAGACTTATCTCTTTCATCGATTGGGACTTGATGATAACCACTAATTAAATCTAATTTACTAAATATCGTAGCACCTCTTAGTTGGTCAAATAAATCTTCAATAATTGGAATAGGATATTTAGCCTTAATGGTTATATCATTGAGTTGTCTGTAGTCAACACATAACCTTTTAGTACCATCCTTTTTCTTAACAAATATAACCGGCGCAGCAAATGGGGAATCACATGGTTCAATTCTATTATCTTGAAGGAGTTCTTTAAGTTGCCTGTTTAGTTCTTCCTTTTCAGCTTCAGACATACGATATGCTCTTTTAAAAACAGGGGAAGAACCGGGAATTAACTTGATTTCGTGGGATATAGTTTTTGTGGTATTATCATATGTAGGTAACTTGTCTACGACAACATCTTGAAATTCTTCTTCAATTAAAGGAACAGTAGTTTGTACCTTATTAGGGGTGGATGAAATCCAACATACAAATGATTGGGTACCTTCTTTTCCTATAAGTTTCTTTAGTTTTCTCCATGTACTTATTTCGATTGGTTTGGACTCTTCTTGCTTCATCTCTTTAAGGACTGACTCCAGGATACCATTGTTTTGTTTAATGAAGGGAATACCTAGGATTAGTTTGGCTACCAGTGGCTGTGGAATAACAAGAAACGTGGTTTGGTATGGAGTATTACCAATGTAAAAGTCTGTCTCACAATAGTATTTAATGGTTGTTGGTTTAGACCAAGCACCTTTGACAATAATGGGTGGATGTAACTCTTGTAAATGGAAATGGAGTTTACGTGCTAAAACTTCTACCATAAAATTACTAGCAGCTCCAGTGTCTAACAGTGTCATGATATCTAAGTTTTGGATCCTTACTATACAATGTGGCAGGGTCTCCACGGCAATAGTTTTCCTTATTTCGTTACGGTTGTCTTGTAAGATTTTATTGTTTTTGTTTGATATACCACCTTGTTCTTGGCAAATTAATGAATGAATACGAAGAACAGGTGGCTTCACTAGTTTTTTGTCTCATTAGTAATATCAATGAATCCTTTTCTAGCACCTTTACCTTCGTACCTTTTATTAGTTTTTGTCTTATAAAATTTTCTACCTTTTTGGTTTTTCCAATTTAAATCATTCTTTCTCTTTCTACACTCACTAATTGAATGGCCTAATTTTTGACAATAAAAACATTTATTCTTGCCTATTAAAGAAGTAGTGTCCTTCTCGTTGGAGGTTTTATTAGTATTATTGGAGAAGACAGTTGAACTAAAGTTGGAAATAGGTCTGAAAATTTTGTCTCCTACCATAGTTGCATTTGAAATTGCCAACCGTTTGACCTGCTCCACGCTCTTAAGTTGCTGTGTCCTCACAGCATCTGCAATAATAGGATTTAGAGGGAATAAAAATAATCTGATTTGGGCTTTTTCTGAAAAGATGTCGTTGTCAAAACGACGTATATATTCATCAAAGTGAGCGATATAACCAGTCATGGTAGTAACAGATGTGGGTGGAACAATTAAGTTAAAGAGATTATCAGAATCATCAGTATTCAATGCTTGACCATATGAATTTTCTAACGTGGTCCAAAAGTTATCAACAGTAGTACATTGAGCACGAGTAACCTTTTCGAGAATTTCACCATTGACCAAAAGATATAATAAGTCAAGGGTTTGATCCTCTGGGACAGGATAAAATTTTAAAAGTCTGTGAACATTTTGTTTCCATGAGTTAAAAGCAGTGACAGATGAAAACTTGTCAACTTTACCAGCAGCAGTAAGTATCTTAGAAATATTATCAGTTGTCATTGGGAAATATTGATTGAAAATTGTAAACTGGAACGTAACCTTAGCTAAACGCTACCAAGTGTAAAATATCTGGTTGGGATAGAGGGTTAGATAAAATATAATATTAAAATAGAAAAGGTTAAGATAGACTTTTCCTCTTCTAAGACTATATAACTATATACTGGGCTTATTTCCCTGTCTTGTCTTGATATACTTCTATATAAAAATATATACAAATTACATAAAGGAATTAAAAGTAAAACAAGATTCTTATAAACTCACAAATTCGTGAATCTACTCAGATATCCTGCCTACTTATATATGTCCACATGTGAATCAGAAATCGTCTAATGAAACTTGTCTTAAATTATTGTATCACAATGAGGCGTCCCTCGATACAATAGAAAATTGCTCATGAGTCTTACTAACGTGGAAACACGTTCTTGCAGTTACGATAACACAAAATAATAGCCTGATGGCTCTTGCAACTACGATAACACAAAATAATAGCCTAATGGCTCTTGCAGTTACGATAACACAAAATAATAGCCTGATGGCTCTTGCAACTACGATAACACAAAATAATAGCCTAATGGCTCTTGCAGTTACGATAACAAAAAATAATAGCCTAATGGCTCTTGCAACTACGATAACACAAAATAATAGACAATTATTGTTTCATTGATTTGTAATTCATTTAGTTCTCGACTTCTTCTGATCCACGTGGTCATAACAAAACATCAATCCAATGAGTCAATCTTTTCCTTATTATTATTTCAAAGCCTCTTCCTCTCACATTTACTTTCCTACCTTATTGTTCTTCTCCACTTCTTGTTCCTCTTTTCCACTTCTTGTTCTTCTTCTCCACCTCTTGTTCTTCTTCTCCACTTTTGTAATTCCTTTTTCCAAATCTCTTTTTCTCAAATCTTTCTTGAAACTCTTTTCTTTTTCATCGACACGAATGTGCTTCTCTCGAGAATCGAACCGAGACTGTTGTCTTACATCCGTACATCTAACTAATATTCTTTGACTTTCACTACATATGTTACAAAAAACTGTTGTAATCGACAACCGAATTACAATAGTTAGAAAAAAACCTTATTAGAACTGGATAATAGTATGTATTGGCAGACCGCTATACCTAAGTGTTCTCTATTTAATTATATATTTAGCCTAACGGGCTTCTTAGTACTTAACCTATATATCTTAACCGAACGGGTTAAGTTCTTTCAAAATTCTGATCCTAGACGGGATTGAACCGAGGGCAAGGTGAACCGAACAATCCTTTAACCAAACGGGTTAAAGGGGTTCGACCGCTATCTATATATAAATATATAAATAAACAATATATATAATGTACAAATATAAAGGAAATATAAATAAAATTATAAACAGAAAATGAGGACGAACTTGGGGAACTTGAATCTAAAAAATGTTCTCCTTTTATATAAAATATTTGTCCACAAGTTTGCCTCGAAAATAACCAACTTGAGTTCGATGAAAGGGAAACAATATAAAAAGCAACATTGATAAGAAAAACAATAAAAAAGCTAAACCACATAACACTGAACAGAAAGTGTGTTACGTTTTCAATACAAAAACTACTGGTGAGGTGACGTCGTCCCCTCGTGTCCTATAATAATAATAACCTTGGAGGTATTTTGGGCACGAAAATAAAAGAATAAAATTTCCCGATTAGGAAACACCTACAACATCCTCCTCCCTTAATCTTGACCTTCTAATTGTTTGAAATTCTGTAACAAGGAATTTCTTCTATTCTCCGGGAGTGTGTTGAATGCAGAGGGAGTGTAACAACAGACCAGCTCAGGATTGACGTCTTGCATCTTACAATAATAAATGTGATCCTGGATATCGTAACCAACTACCGAGATAATTTCTGGAGCTCTCTGAATGCGTTCTGCAGAGGTATTTGGAAGTTCCTTAGGGTACCTATCTTTGTCATTATGGAACTTCTTGAGATGTTCGATGTTAATGACTCTATGCTTCTTGAAAGAAGAAGGCAAGTCTAATTCACATGTGTTACCAGCAACCTTGACTACCGTAAAGGGTCCTAAATAAATGGGTTGAATTTTCAGATATCTTCCCCCTGTAAAATAAGCATCTCTATGGATTAGCACCAAATCACCAACAGCAAATGTATCCATGTTTCGGGAAGGATTTACTTGAGCTTCCATAGCCTCTTGTTGACTTTTCAAAAAATCCTGTGTTCTGAGTGTGATAGCCTTTAAGTGTTTAACCATGTCAACAGGAGCAGATTTTCTAGCGTCAAATTCGTTATTAGCACCAAGTAAGGGTTCGTTTGGAATGTAGCCTAGATCAACTTCGAATGGAGCCGCCTTGATCGAACGTTGATAAGTGGAATTGTAGACGTATTCAATGTGTGGTAAAAATATATCCCAGCAGTCATAGTCAGTGGAACAATAAGACCTAAGTAGACGTCCAATTGTTTTATTAGTGCTTTCGGTCTGTCCGTCTGTTTGTGGATGATTAGACGAAGACATCAGCAACTTAATGCCTAAACGTTCAGTCAGTTCTTTGTAGCCGCCGGATGTAAAACGAATATCACGATCGGATACAATAGTGCGTGGAAACCCATGGTAGCAAAATATAAATCGGTACCAAAGTCGGATTATGTCAGTAGACGTGGCTGTTTTCTTTGTAGCGATCATGTGTGCTCTCTTGCTAAACCTATCACAAACCACCATAATCATATTGTTACCAGTTTTTGTTGGAGGGAGTCCGGTGAGGAAGTCAACTGAGATGTCAAGCCAACGTCCTTCAGGGACAGGCAGTGGTTGTAAGGGTCCGTTGGTTTGTCTACGATAGTTTTTCATTAATTGGCATTGTAGACAAGTTTTGACAAATTTGCGAATATCATTAGTCATGGAAGGCCAGTAATAGATGGGTAGTAGCTTATTAATCGTCGTAGATTCACCAAAATGACCACCATGAAGTAGACTATCGTGATATATGTGGAGTAGTTTCGACCGTTGTAACTGTGGGACGCAAATTCGTTCTTCGTATTTGAGCACGCCATCGTCAAAAGTGTACCGTTCTAAAGCTGTTTTGGAGAATTTTAGTCGTTTCATGTATTTGTTGAACAGGGATAGATCTCCAGCAGCGACCAGTGTGGAATTGATAGCACCTAAGCTTGTGAGGACAGCAGCAGACCAGGGGTCAGCTTTCCAATCGTTTAACCATAAGGAGGGATTTACCTGACTGAGTTGGCTAAGAGGGAAAATTTCGATAGCACCATTTTCTAGCGGACGACTTAGAGTATCAGCAACAACATTCTTGGATCCTTTGATATATTCTAAATCAAAATCATATTCGGCTAGTGTGTCTAACCATCTAGCTATCCTTTTCGAAGGTTCTGACTTGTTCCTGTAGGAAAGCAGAGAAATATGATCTGTTCTTAAAATGAACCTGTGACCATGTAAGTAGTAGCGGAAGTGATGGAGCGATTCAATAATGGCTAATAGTTCGATGTCTCCAATTGGATAGTTTTGCTGAGTAGAGTTGAGGGATTTGGAGAAATAACCTATAACTCCAAATAATGTACCATCTTCATTTAGTCGTTCTAGCACTGAACCTATAGCTGTATAACTGGCATCAGTAGTAAGACGATATTTTTTGCCAGAAACAAAAGGGACTAGTGTAGGTGCGTTACACAATTTTTTCTTCAGGATCATGACTGCAGTTTCTTGATCGGCTCCCCAGGGACATTTTTTGCCAACGAAATCAAACAGTGGTTTGGCGATTTCACTGCATTTAGGAATAAAATTCCTATAATAATGGACCATTCCCATAAACGATTGACATGCTTTGATTGAAGACGGCATCGGTAGTTTTTGTACGGCAGTGACCTTGTCTTGTTGGACGGAAAACCCGTTTTTATTCAATGTATGACCTAGAAATTCGACAGACTCTTGTAGAAAGAAGCATTTCTTTCTTTTACAAATAAGACCTTCATTCTTTAACCTTGTTAATACCGACCGTAAATGTTGTAGATGTGATTCCTTGTCTGGACTGGCGATTAAGATGTCGTCGAGATAAACAAAAACATTGGGTAAGTCACTAAGTAGCCGACTCATGTAACGTGAAAAAGTGGCAGGTGCATTGCATAGACCAAAAGGCATAACCTTGTATTCATAATGACCAAAAGGGGTTGAAAAAGCAGTAAGAGGTTGAGCATCGGTGGATAAGGGTATTTGGTGGTATCCTGAATGTAAATCCAGGGTGGAAAAGACAGAGCAGTCACCAACTTTTGCCATGAGATCATCTATTCTGGGCAATGGGAAAGGATCTTTGACGGTGATTTTGTTAAGTTGTCGATAATCTATCACCATTCTATAAGTACCATCTTTCTTTTTTACTAGTAGGACTGGAGATGATACGGGACTCTTGCTATCTGTAATGAATCCTTTCTTGAGTAAGTCTTTTATCAGTAATTGGCATTCCCGCTCAAGTTTGGGTGTCATTCGATAAGGTGGAAGACGAGGAGGCTTTCCTCCCTCCTTCAGTTGGATATCGTGAGTATAGGTTGTTTCACCACTATGAGGGAGTAGGGTGTCCGACACAGTGGAAGCAAATTCTTGTTGGAAGGATGATGGAAGTAGGGAAAAGGAATAAGAAGGCTGAACAGCAGTAGCAGTAAGGACAAACACTTCTTCAATGTCATTGGGGTAAAGATCGATGAGGGTGGAATTAGCTTCAGTGAGGGTGTCAATGGCGGTGACGGTAGGAGTTGAGGTACAGTTGGTGGATGGAGAAGTGAGTAGCATAGGGTGACGAGATAGGATAGGATTACCAACAATGAGTTGATCACTAAGGTCATGACTAACGTACGCAGAAAAGGTGATGGGTTTCTCAGTGTTGGGAGGTAGTAGTGAACAAGTGACAGCATGGGTGGATAAAGAAGTAGAACCAGGTAGAGCACCTTTCCATCTGAGGGGTTTGACTGGATACGTAGGCCATTTATGTTGAGAGACTATGGTGGAGCTAATAAGTGACGTGGGACTACCGGTATCAAAGAGAACAGAGATGGGGACATGATTGACGGAACAGGTAGATTCAAGACGTGAACCTACAATAGGGTGGGATCGGGCAGTAGTGAGAGTCGAGACAGTGGGTGTGGAATGTAAGGAATAAGATGTATCCACGACATTAATGATAGGAAGAGAGTGTGTAGGAGAAGGAGAGATGATGGAAGTAGTGGGAGGTATGGTGGAGCTAGTGGTGGTGGAATAGTTTGCTAATGGAGTAGAGGGTGGTGTGAGTGTGGTAGGAGAAGCAGGTGGGTGGGCAGTGGAAGCATGTGAGTGGGAAGTGGAAGCGCAATGGTGGATCGACCTAGGCACGTCTTTGGGGATTGCTCGCTGGACAAGCAGGAGATTGATGACCAGGTTCACCACATTTAAAGCATAATCCGTTCTTCATACAGGTACGACGGTAAAGATCACGATAGTAGTTGTGGGAGTGATTGATGGAGGATGAAGAATGTTTTTTGTTGTTAGAAGAACGTCTGTTATTGGAGTGGCGACGACTGTTAGGATTATGGGGATGGGAGCGATGGATACTCATGATGACATCACCATCAGCATCGGTAGGGTACTGTGGAACGGACGAAGTAAGGACAGCAGGTTGGGATGGAGTTGGAAGATTGGAAAAGGCAGGACCACCATCGTTCGAAATTGTGTGAGCCAAAATTTTAGCAGCTTCAGTGGCATCATATAATGTTTGGGGCTGGCGAAGACGAATGTCTTTTCTTAATTCTAATTTTAAGCCTTTAATAAATAAATTTACCAAGGTTTGTTGGGAAAGGGAACCTTCAGCCAACAAGTTGGAGTATTGAAGGAATTCCCGGACATACCCATCGACATTGTTCCTCTGTGAAATGTTGGTTAGTTTCACAAGTATATCATAATTATCAATTTGACCAGCAAAGGCAGCCTTAAAATCTTGAAGGAAGGACTCATAGGTGAGGTATGTCATGTTGTGGTTAGAGGCATACCCTATAAACCAATTTAATGCACGATCAGTTAGATTAGCAGCTAGAATGTAGATACGGGTGTAGTCACTAGTAATACCACGTAAGGCAAATTGAACTTCTAGGGATTGGAGGAATGATTGTATTTGTAACGTGTTCTTGGAGGACCCATTGAATGGTCTGGGAGTACGAATATCTTGAACGACGTAAGTAGGAGCAGTAGCAGGGGCGACAGGAGCAGTAGCAGCAGCAGCAGCAGTGGCAGTAGTTGTATTAGTTGGAATACGATCGGAAGCTTGAGTGAACTCTTCAGTGTTATGCGTAAAGGAACCAGGGGTGGACATTTTAATGACAGATTACTAATATAATATAACAAAACAAAATAACAAATTAATAAAATACAATATAACGCTACCAGATGTTGTAATCGACAACCGAATTACAATAGTTAGAAAAAAACCTTATTAGAACTGGATAATAGTATGTATTGGCAGACCGCTATACCTAAGTGTTCTCTATTTAATTATATATTTAGCCTAACGGGCTTCTTAGTACTTAACCTATATATCTTAACCGAACGGGTTAAGTTCTTTCAAAATTCTGATCCTAGACGGGATCGAACCGAGGGCAAGGTGAACCGAACAATCCTTTTACCAAACGGGTTAAAGGGGTTCGACCGCTATCTATATATAAATATATAAATAAACAATATATATAATGTACAAATATAAAGGAAATATAAATAAAATTATAAACAGAAAATGAGGACGAACTTGGGGAACTTGAATCTAAAAAATGTTCTCCTTTTATATAAAATATTTGTCCACAAGTTTGCCTCGAAAATCACCAACTTGAGTTCGATGAAAGGGAAACAATATAAAAAACAACATTGATAAGAAAAACAATAAAAAAGCTAAACCACATAACACTGAACAGAAAGTGTGTTACGTTTTCAATACAAAAACTACTGGTGAGGTGACGTCGTCCCCTCGTGTCCTATAATAATAATAACCTTGGAGGTATTTTGGGCACGAAAATAAAAGAATAAAATTTCCCGATTAGGAAACACCTACAACAAAAACTTGTAACATATGTAGTGAAAGTCAAAGAATATTAGTTAGATGTACGGATGTAAGACAACAGTCTCGGTTCGATTCTCGAGAGAAGCACATTCGTGTCGATGAAAAAGAAAAGAGTTTCAAGAAAGATTTGAGAAAAAGAGATTTGGAAAAAGGAATTACAAAAGTGGAGAAGAAGAACAAGAGGTGGAGAAGAAGAACAAGAAGTGGAAAAGAGGAACAAGAAGTGGAGAAGAACAATAAGGTAGGAAAGTAAATGTGAGAGGAAGAGGCTTTGAAATAATAATAAGGAAAAGATTGACTCATTGGATTGATGTTTTGTTATGACCACGTGGATCAGAAGAAGTCGAGAACTAAATGAATTACAAATCAATGAAACAATAATTGTCTATTATTTTGTGTTATCGTAGTTGCAAGAGCCATTAGGCTATTATTTTTTGTTATCGTAACTGCAAGAGCCATTAGGCTATTATTTTGTGTTATCGTAGTTGCAAGAGCCATCAGGCTATTATTTTGTGTTATCGTAACTGCAAGAGCCATTAGGCTATTATTTTGTGTTATCGTAGTTGCAAGAGCCATCAGGCTATTATTTTGTGTTATCGTAACTGCAAGAACGTGTTTCCACGTTAGTAAGACTCATGAGCAATTTTCTATTGTATCGAGGGACGCCTCATTGTGATACAATAATTTAAGACAAGTTTCATTAGACGATTTCTGATTCACATGTGGACATATATAAGTAGGCAGGATATCTGAGTAGATTCACGAATTTGTGAGTTTATAAGAATCTTGTTTTACTTTTAATTCCTTTATGTAATTTGTATATATTTTTATATAGAAGTATATCAAGACAAGACAGGGAAATAAGCCCAGTATATAGTTATATAGTCTTAGAAGAGGAAAAGTCTATCTTAACCTTTTCTATTTTAATATTATATTTTATCTAACCCTCTATCCCAACCAGATATTTTACAAAACTAAGTTGTAATGGTTGTATAGTGTAGTGGTTATCACTTTCGGTTTTGATCCGAACAACTCCGGTTCGAATCCGGATACGACCTTTTTGTTCCTGTTGTTTACCTGATTTTTTTATGAAAACATAACGGTTAGTGTGCTTTTGACAACAGTCGACCTAGTTTTAATAATAATAGTAAAAATAATTCATTTGAATAGATGTAAAGTGAGACTATATAACTCATCTTTTTGTCTACTAGGACTAAATAGTGTGTATTTATATACTTTCTATTTATTGTTTTATTTTTCATCCTTCTTTCTTATGTTTGTTGCTCTTTCTCGTTCATTTATGTTGTTCACTCCTGTCCTTTTTATATGTGTTTGTGAAACTTTTTTTTTTTTCAAAAATAAATAGCATAGAAAAAAAGACACTAACCCTCATTACTCTAAACCAAACCTCTAAATAGTAATATCTGGGATATTACATTTTTGTTGCAACTTATTGTGCATCACAAAACAAACTTATTGGTGGCACAGGAACTTGTGAGAAACAAGAGTATCTGAAAAGTTACTCTAGAAGGAAGTAGATGCTGTGATACACACAAAAACTATATTGGTAAAAATATTTTTTGCTGGAATGGAAGATTCTAGAATAAAATATGATGAACCAATAAGATTTTAATAATAGATTATCCCTTGAGGATAAATATTCCAGCAAAAGTATCTCATAGTAAAATTATGATTAGTAAGATATTTTACCCCTTGTTACCCAATTAGGATATTATTAATTTTCTATTGAGTTAATGTGGTAAACTATCATTTACCCCCTGAAATGAATACGGTGGCAAATTATTATTATCTATAGGATTCGACACTCATTTCCAAACATATATAAGGAACATGAAGTTGTCGATAATTCAAATTATTTTCCTCACTATTTCTTATACATCATATATTTTATTTTACTTTATATTATCTTTTATATAATTTCTAGATCACCGAAGAACAAATATTGGACAAACCTCTCCAATATATATAACAAATATAGAATCCTAATACATATACAAAATACATTATAAGATTGAGAATGATAACTAATTATAATATTAGTCAAGGCGCTACTTCTCAATATGGTAGCTGTCTTTCTGGACACACTAGTCCAACTAGTGCTGTAAATCCATCCTCGGACGCTGGTATAAATACTTTTACGCTTCATACCAGTCCTGCTGCTTCCACTGCCAATGACATCCCAGATAATACGGAATCTCATATTAATTCCACCACGGATGTTGATCCATCACCAAAGGCATTTGCCAATCAATATACCTCAGACCAGACATCAGCTCCAGACAGTTCTTCCACGCCAAATACTAACACCCAGGCGGGTCAAGACACCTCTCCTGATGCTGGTATGCATTCTCATCCTTATCCCCAACAAATGCCTAACGGTTATCCTTACATGCCATATCCATATTTTTATCCTATGCCAAACTATTATCCTTCAATGAATGTTGGCCCTTTCCCTTACCAAGGTTCTCCTCAACCTTCTTTCATGTATAATAACCGTAATATACCCACTGGATTAAACCCATTTATACCTTCTGATTTATTCTACTGCTCCAGTGTTGGTTTATTCAATAGTTGGATACATACATTGGTCCAACACTTAACTGCCTCTGGTCTACAAGATTTGGTACCTGATGAATATGGTAGTACTATCAGGCCACCAACACCAGAAGAATCTCGAGGTTTAGTTAATCTTTTCTTTGCTTATGTGCCTCCACAAAGCTATCCGGACTGGATCACAGCATGTTTTAAAAAACAAATGCAACCCTATGATGTGATCTGTGAGGCCATGACCCATGATGTTAAACGAAGCAATGTTGATAATGTTATTGATTCGTTACGAACCTTGAGCTATAATGGTAGTTATCCCGCCTATCAATACACTAGTCGTATTCATGAAATGCTCGCTAACCTCGATCCTAGAGATCTTTCTACTCATGACACTCAGCTTAAAAAGCATATTTTAAAAACACTACATGGCTCTTATGAATCTATTGCCAAAAAATATCTGCTATCAGATTCTCCCTACACTATTTCCGATATATTTACTGCTATTCAAAAGGAATACAAATATTATCATGACGACTCGACATTAGTCTATCCACCTATTTCAAATCCGTCTCCTTTATATAAAACTTCTGCGGGCAAAAATTTTACTTTCAAAAAATCCAACAAAACAATAGACAACAAAAAACCTATTGTTTCTACTAATAAATCCTCCCTTACATCAGATTCAAACAAATCAAGAACAAAAACCACAAGGACTAAATCAAAAAAGGTTAGTCAAGTCAAGACTCACCATACTACATCACCTACTACTCAGTCCACATCTATTGACCCTACAATGCTGAGGCCTGTTCCAACTTCATTAAACACTAACCATTATATGCTACTAGATACTGGTGCTACGGTTACACTTGTTAACCATCCAACCATGTTACATAATCTTCGTCCCTCCAATACAAACTCAATTCACATCACTTCCTGTTCCAACACACCAATTCCATATGATCAAGAAGGTGAATTAATCCTAACTACTCTAAATGGAAAGCATATATCTATCCATGCTTTCTATACACCTTCTATTGATCATTCCATTCTTTCTACTCATGATTTACGTTCTCACCGCTTATTTCTGAACGAGAGAACGAATACTATTGAAGACTTTGATGGATCTGTAGCCGCCAATATTATTTCTTACGACGGTTTACACTGGCTATCCAATCGTCATATTGTTTTTCCAACGACTGCCAATCATCAAGCGGTTAACGCTTTGAAAGCTAAATTTCCGCTAGATTTTATCCATCGTATTTTAGGCCACGTCAATGTCCAGTCTATATATAAATCAATTAAAAATAAAACATTTGAAAATATTTCTCTTGATGATGTTGACTGGTCTAATCTCTCCCACTTTCAATGTGAAGACTGCATGAAAGGCAAAAGTCATAAGCGTCCTCACATTGTTGGCTCTCGTCTTCAATATCAGGAAGTCTTTCAACCATTTCAGTACATGCATTCAGACTTATTCGGCCCAGTCACAGTAGCTACAAAACCGGAATGGTTTATATCATTTACAGATGAAGCCTCCAAATTTAAGTGGACATATCTTCTCAAGAAAAAGGATGATGCCACAATTGTACACATTCTTAAATCATTCATTGCTACTATCGAAAGACAATTCAATACTAAAATTCTCAAATTTCAATTCGATAGGGGCACTGAATACACTAACCATGCCGTAAAAACTTTTCTTTCTGAAAACGGCATCCAGATTGTGTACACTGATGCAGGAGACTCCCAGGCACATGGTGTAGCTGAACGACTCAATTTAACATTATTAAATGATTGTCGTACACTAATGACTAGTGCTAAATTACCTCATCACTTATGGTATTATGCCGTCCAATATGCCACTATCATCCGTAATTCTATTTATAGTAATTCCTTAAAAGCCTCACCTAGATCCACGGTTGGTTTATTAGGTCTTGACGCTAAGTCCATCCTCCCATTCGGACAACCGGTTATAGTTAATCTCAATAAACCTTTATCGAAATTGCATATTAGAGGCGATAAAGGCTTTGCTCTTGTACCTGATAGTGAATCCTATGGATACTTAATTTATATCCCAAGTAAACGTAGGGTGGTATCTTCATCCAATTATGTTGCTATCAGACAAGACACTGAGATAAACAATGATGAAGAGTACGACGATTCTATTTTTGATAACTTGATCAATTCATTTATTTCCGATCATGAAACTTTAAATTCCGCCCGTGAACCATTTGAAAAAGAAACTAACCGTTCTTCATTAACAGAAAACCAAGACAACACATCCCCTTCTACAACCGTCGAAAAAGACTCTGAACTTACTGACAATCTTCTTATCCAAAACGATGCGGAGGCAGACTTAAATATTCAACCACCACTTCATGCAACTGAAAACCCTACTGAACAAACACCAGCGGATACCACTTCACTTGACAAAGATGAACCAGTGATTCCTATTGATATTAATGACTCCTCTCAATTACCGCTAATACCTGTTGATGATTCTACAACCACACCTAATAAAATAATATCAACCTCCAATTCACCTATTTCTGATTCTTCCGAACCTCCTTCGTCCACAGCAACATCATCATCTACCTTATCTACAACAGATTCTTCTTCTAAATTAAAACCACTTAATGCTCAACAGTTTTACGCTAACAATAGTACCTTGGGTGGTAGACAATTATCTAATGAATCCAGAAAAGAACGCCAAAAGCGTGAAAGAGAAGAAAGAAGTAAGGCACGTATTGGTAAGCGAAGAAAAACTACTCAGGTGTATACAGTTAATTATGTTGCCGCTACACATCATACTGTAAACCAGATTAACGTCGATACCAATCATCACGGATCCTTAAATTACTCACAAGCCATTACATATAATAAAGATGATATCGAAAGGAAGAAATTTCAAGAAGCATATGATAAGGAAATAAGTCAACTATTAAAAATGAATACATGGTCGACCAAAGCTATAGATGCCAATAAGGTAGATAAGGCCAAGATAATTAACTCAATGTTTATTTTCACAGTAAAACGTGATGGTCGACACAAGTGCAGATTAGTAGCTAGAGGCGATCAACAAAAACCCTCTACCTATCAACAAGACTTAGTATCAAATACAGTTCATCACTACGCATTAATGTCCTGTCTTTCACTTGCACTTCAAGAAAATTATGATATTATCCAATTGGATATATCGTCAGCCTATTTATATGCTCCATTACAAGAAGAACTATACATAAGATCTCCTCCTCATTTAGGTCTAAAAAATATGGTACACAGATTAAACAAGTCCCTTTATGGTTTAAAACAATCTGGTGCAAACTGGTACAAGGAAATTACAAACTACCTCGTGAATGCTTGTTATTTAAACTATGTACCAGGCTGGTCATGTGTATTTGTCAAGAAAATAAATGATTCGGTGCTAATATTATGTTTATTTGTTGATGACATGGTAATAATGACAAATAATAGACAGATGGCAAATGACATTATTGACAAACTTCAATTCCAGTTTGAGACGAAGATAGTTAACGAAGGCAAAGAAGATGTAAACACATATGACATATTAGGACTACAAATTGAATATGCCAAGGGTTCTACAATGAAAATGAATATGTCAAAAGCATTAGAAGAAAAGTTACCCAATCTTAATATAGACCTTAATGTGGCAAGAAAAGTTCCTGGTACTCCAAACGAATTTGTCAAAGATAGAGAGCTGGTTTCTACAGAAATAGAATATAAAAACAAGGTCAAATGGTTACAAAGAGTTATTGGATTAGCATCATATGTTGCATACAAATATAGGTATGATATTTTATATTATGTTAACACATTGGCAAGACATACTTTATACCCATCGAAACAAGTGATAAGTCTTACCAAACAATTGATACAATTCTTATGGACTACAAGATACAAACAGCTTGTATGGAAAAAAACATCTAATAACACAACAAACAACCTTGTTGCTATAACAGATGCAGCCTTTGCAAATCAGTATGATATGAAATCACAATTCGGTAATATTTATTATTTAAATGGTAATATAATCGGTGCAAGATCTTCTAAATCAACGATAACGTGTACATCTTCCACAGAGAGTGAAATCTATTCCATATGTGAAGCTATTCCAAGATTAAAAAATTTGACTGTCCTGATTAAGGCCATTTCAGACAAAAACATAACCTGCACAATTCTTACTGATAGCCAAACTAGTTTATACCAAATTAAAGCAAAAGATATTTCCAAGATAAAAAACAAATTTTATGGTACAAAAGTTTTACGTGTTGCTGAGGAAATTGAAAATCATAGTGTATCTGTAAAATATATTAATACACAAAATAACACTGCCGATATTCTTACAAAACCATTATCAGTCAAAATATTTACTAACCTGACTCAAAGCTGGATATATTAAAATTTATTGATTCATGGGTGGTATGCTGGAATGGAAGATTCTAGAATAAAATATGATGAACCAATAAGATTTTAATAATAGATTATCCCTTGAGGATAAATATTCCAGCAAAAGTATCTCATAGTAAAATTATGATTAGTAAGATATTTTACCCCTTGTTACCCAATTAGGATATTATTAATTTTCTATTGAGTTAATGTGGTAAACTATCATTTACCCCCTGAAATGAATACGGTGGCAAATTATTATTATCTATAGGATTCGACACTCATTTCCAAACATATATAAGGAACATGAAGTTGTCGATAATTCAAATTATTTTCCTCACTATTTCTTATACATCATATATTTTATTTTACTTTATATTATCTTTTATATAATTTCTAGATCACCGAAGAACAAATATTGGACAAACCTCTCCAATATATATAACAAATATAGAATCCTAATACATATACAAAATACATTATAAGATTGAGAATGATAACTAATTATAATATTAGTCAAGGCGCTACTTCTCAATATTTTTCCCTTTGTTCTCTATGCCTTGAATAATGAGGTTCAGATTTTAAATCGGTTAAGAATTCTTAACATAAGTAAACATTTAGTGTTAACGCAATTGAATAGCTTAAATCAAACAATAGACTGTTTCGTATTTGTCATTAATATTAAAATTTTTTTTTTTTTTTTTTTGATTAACTTGAGTTTTGACTTTTCTTCTGAAAAATTAATGTTTAGTTGATAAGAAGCAAACTTTTAATCTATTTATAAAAACGCATTATTCTAATGTCATAGAAGGAAAATTATTGAAATATAATGTTATGGAACGAAATAGATAGAACAATAAGATTTTAGCAGACACGAAATGATAAATTGTTGAATAATAATTGTTGCGAGGTCACAAAATGTTGTTGAGTTTGTTTATTAAATATCTTACTGTTCGTAGAGGAAAATAGCTTAATATTAACATATATAAAGCCAAAGATTTCATCATCCATTCTTTTTATCTTATTTACAATCTTTGTATATTATTATTTCTATGTTGTATATAGAAAAAGAAAGTGAAGAACTTTATTATAATTTTTGTATACTAGATCTAATAAATATAATATTGAGAATGTTTACTATATATCCAATGACTACAGGCGCTCATTCTCAACAAAAATAAAGGATCACAAAATTGTCATGACCCTTTGGTTACTTCAACAATAATATTAAGGTCATTTTTACCCTTGTATAATAAACAGGTGAACAAAAAAAAATATTAAACAGCGTTAATTAATATAAAAAAAAACAATAATGTGTTTAGTATTCGACCTAAAAAGTTTTATGTAAGTGTTTTTTTTTTTTATTTAGGCATCTAGAAGAATAACAGTTCCGGGAAAAGTACCCCCCCCCCCCCCCCCCTCCCCCAGAATTTTTTTTTAAACTCTTGTTTGAAATACCCTCACAGCCTGGGTCTAGATGTTCAGGTGTTGTTAGTTTTTCGTCTCGTTATTAAGCTTTACCGATGGACTATATATTCTTAGGTTCCCAATTAGACCTCCTTACAACAACATGGCCTGCTGAGAAGGAATGTTTTAGAATAGTATAAGAAAAACAATATGGGCTTAGTATACAATAAACGATGAACTCGTGAATATTTAACGTTTGGGTTTCACTAAGTTGAAACTATTTAGTTAATTTTTTTTTTTTGTCCGAAGAGAAGAATCAATAAATATTTGTATATGTAAACACAAGGTTTTTCTCATATCATATTTTTATTTTATTTTCACTTTTATGTATATTATAATTTTTATTTTGTATATGGGGAAGAAGAATAAAGAACTTTACTTCTATAGAATATAATAGAGAATGTTTACAATTTATTCAAAAATACAAAGGCCCTCCATCTCAACATGACCAATATCAAAATATTGACATTTCCAATATTATACCATCCCAAAATTTGACCTTTTGTAGGTGAAAATTATTTTGTTCTAGTGGTTATTTGAGTTTTACCAGAAATTTTTTTTATATTCTTTTATATATCTTATATACAGAAAATAAAAGCTAACAACTCGTTAATACATATTTAAGGCACTTTCTGTGAGACATTATATTTAACTTTTATCTTTTCAATTCTTTTTTTTTTTTCCTTAGAGTCTTTGGAGGTGCACAAAATAATATAAATTAGCAATATGAACAAACTTTGATTGGGTATTACAAAAGAATTTCATTTCCCGATTTTCTAGATTTTTATCGTTAACATTTTGTTTTACCGACGTAAAATTATTTAAGTTATATATATACCTTATGTCAACAGAAAATACTATTTTCTAACATTGTGCCCTCAGTAAAATATGATGTGTAAAAGCATATTTCATTTTTCCTAGAATGAGCACCTACAACAACATAAATTATGGACGATCCTCTCTGATGATCAAAAAAGTTTTATGTTTATTCTTATATACTATTTTAAATATTTCTTGAGAGAGTCTGAAATGGAAGTAAAGCAATGTTAAAATAAAAATATCAAAATCTTATAAATAATCTCCCTGAAATATATTAATTTACACAAAATTGGTCTAGCATCTTCAATATTATTAAAAATTTTCCCCTCTTTAGTTAAAGTACAATAAACAAAAATGGCTTCATATTATTATTATTATTATCATTTTTATAAAGAAACTTTTAGAACAAAAACAGAAACACTATTTTTATTTTAAACAACATTTGAAATATAAAGAATTATTTTCAATGTTATTAATTGTTTTAGAACCAATTTTTTTTTTTGTTCCTGGCTCATTTAAACGGTGTTTCAAATTGTCTACCAAATTTGTTTTTTTCTTAAAAAAATCAATCTTTTAATCTATTAAAAGAGTTTTAAAATTTCAATAAACGTATTTTAACTCTACAAATTAAATTTCATGTATAAATAAAATGGTATAAGATAATTAAGATCACTAGAAGAGTCGTACATTTTTTTCCTAATACATTACCATTTTTAACAAAACAAGAAAGAATTTTTCCCTCAAACATATAGTGAAAATCTATACATTAAATATATTTTTAAAAATCACATTATTTTTTTTTCTGATCCTAACTTAATATTTTTCTGTAATATATATATTTAAATCGCATAGAACTCATAAACTTTAACCGAGGATACTTAAAATCATTAATAGGTTGGTTAACCAAAAAAAAAAAAATTCAAAGGATACTACAATTAAAGATGCAATACTACTATATTTACAAGTATATATATATATATATAAAGTCTATCTATTGTATACAACACTGGCTTTGTTTACTGCGGAAACCAGTTTTATTAAATGTTTTATATTTTTCATTTTCAACAGGAAAAGTTGTGACAATATCAAAATTTGAAACAGATTCACTATTCAATGGATCCTTTATTTCATTTTCCTCCCTTATTGAACTTTGTGGTAAAAGATTCTGTATTGCAAATAAATCATTTTTTTCTGTAAACCAATTATCCGGTGGGAATTCAATATTACACTTAATATAAAGATCACCAAACTTTATTTCATTGCCAACTTTATACGGCCAACCTTCCCCAGAAACTTTCAAAATATCCCCAGGCTTTATCACTTTACCTAATGGTGTATTCAAATACAGGAATCTATCATCAAATGTTTTGGTCAAAAATTTATTTTTAATCCCAGTAAGTGCATCACTCAAAGGAACATTAATCTCCATTATAAAATCCCTATTACTAATCTTATTAAAATTAATGTTTCCCAATTCATCCTGTGTCATATCTTTTTCTTTAATTTCAAATACCAGATCCTTGATTGTGTTTGTCGTTAAGTCATAATCACCAGCTTTATCCATCGTTATCATATCACCGAAATTCATTCCCCTAGTAACATCAATAGTCAAAACAGATATTTCTTTAACCAAACCTTTACCATTACATTGTTTACATTTATTTTTGTCATTATTAGGTTTTGCTGAATATTTACCTTTACCTTGACACTTTTGACACCTGACCCTTTGTACATATTGGAAAATCCCTTCATTGATAATATGTTCTATATAACCTTGTCCTTTACATTTAGAACATTCCATGACTGGTGGATTATATAAATTACCATTTTTCCTTCTTTTCCAACCGTTACCTTTACATAAATGACAAAGTGTATCTCTTTGTAATTTAAATTTTACAACTTTCCCATTATATAATTCTTTTAAAGTGACTAAAAGAGGGATAGCAGGTTCATTTGGATCTCTTCTATATTGACTATGCCCATGAAAATAGTTATTATTATTCCTACTACTGCCATGGGAATAATTGAACCCACCGAAAAAATCGAAAAAATCATCATTATATTCATTTGGAATATCTTCTTCACTTTGATACCCTCCATCAACCAAAAGTTCATAAGCTGCAGTGATTTCTTTAAATTTTATTTCATTTTCAATCTTTATTTCTGGATCGATAGCCTTATCCGGATGATACTTTAAAGCTAATTGTCTATACGCTTTCCTGATCTCTTGTTCTGTGGCATCTCTTTCCAATCCTAGAATCTCATAGGGTGATTTCTTAGGACTCATATGTTAATAAAACAAAAAAAAAAAGACAAAACAAAATAAAAAAAGCAAACAAACAAACAGCGACGGGCAATCTTAGTTAAACGGTTTTCTAGTTTCGTCTCTAAACTAACTACATGGACACTATAATGAAATCCATGTTCCAGTAACACTGTTTTTTACTTATCCACACACAAACATATATATATATATATATATTTATATGCAAGTTCATCTATTAGTGGTTCAGTAGTAGTAGTAGTAATAATAACCTTGGTTGATAAACAATTTACAAGCTCACTTCAACCTACTTTACATACTTGCAATAGCCTGGCTTCCACCGAACATACAGAAGAAAAAGTGAAAAATAAAATAAAATAAAGATAAAAAAAAACAACAGATCACATGACCTTCTATGAGAACCACGCACTTTAATCTGCGTGCTTTTTTATTTTTTATTTGTTTGTTTTCTTTAAAAAAAAGCAAGGTGCACCGTCGGACTTTAAAGTGAGATTTTCTTGTTGTTTGAATTGACCGCTTCCCAATTCCGCTCCAATTCCGCCGCCGCCGCAAACAATTCCTGTGGTTTTGTTTTTACTCTATATATTGATAATAATGGATGGTGCAGACATCAAGTTTGGTGCAGTCAACGCTTTGTTGAGGGAAAACCCATTTTCCTAAAATATTATATATATATATATATCGACGACATTTAAATTAAAGATCACTTTTAGAGGATTTCTTGACATTATAATCAACAGCGCTAATATATACAAAGAATTAATTCAGTAGTTTAAGTTATTTACCTTAACATATCTTCAAGATATCTTTTACTTGCTTATTGACCCCCCCCCCTTTGGTATGCAGTTGTGTAAAATATAACATCATATACATATATAAGTGAAAGATGATATCCCTACCGTTATCCATTGACTATTCCACTTTTGAAATTAAACTACATCTATTATAAGAAACACGTCACAAAAGCAAAAGAAATAGAAAATTACCCAGTTATATTTGTGGTACCCTCTCTTGGATTAAATTTACTCATCGTTCTTTTACGTTTGTTTTTCTTCTTCTTCTTCCTTTAATTAATTTTTGCATTTATTTTTTTTTTCCTATTTCTAGGTTTTGTGTGACTATAAATTATAATCTCTTCCTTTCTCTCTTTGTTTTCTTTTTTTCTCTTTTGTTTTTTTTTTTTTGAACAGATAAGAAGCAAAACTTTAAACATTCCCCTCATACTGTTTCTAACTAATCTAATCACATCCCCCCAATCCTTCTATGGTTCGTACATTTTAATTGCTATTTTATACATCATTTAAGAAAAACAAACCAATATTGGCTCAGATTTTTCTAGATTTTCAAATATCTCCTCAAGTAACTACCACATCAATTTATTGAATTATATCACAAGATTATCACAACTCCTATATCTAAAAACAAAAAACTAACATGTCCTAATCCGTCTTATTGAAGAAACTTTCAAATAATTTTTATTTTTTTTACTCCCCCGAAGAAAAATCTAGAGATTTTTCTTCTTTTAAATGTTTAAATGGTCCTACTGCGTCTCTATTGCTCCTGCTGATTCAATCTCACATCAACCAGATGCTATTAAAAAGAACTAAATGTATCTTAAAGGATATTGGTGGTTCCGTTGATGCTTATTCTACATCTCAAGGTGTTTTAATCCCAATCCCACAACACCCTTTGTATACTGCTTCTTTAGCTTTAAATAACTCTCATGCTTTTTACCTTACTACCTTGATGAAAAATCTGGTTTGGTCTACCAACACAAAAAAAAAAATTGCAAATGTTGTTATCAATTCAATAGAAAAAAGGTATTAAAGCATCTGTTCTTATTTGTGATCAACCCAGGTAATCTAACAGATGCTGTTCTTTCAAGGGAGGCTATCGGTGAAATCTTTGAAATTGCCGCTAAGTATGGTATCGTGGTCATTGCAGATTTAAGTATACTAAGAAAAATATCTTTGGTGATGATGTAGAATGCCATTCAATGAAAAAAAAAAAAATAAAGTGCTAAGAGAATTACAAAAGAAAATATCTTGGTCTATTCGATGATGTTCAACTAGCCTCTTTACATTCCACTTTGAAGGGTGTCTCGGGTGAATGTGGTCAAAGTGGTGGTTACATGGAATTAGACAAGTGATTTTGAAATTGACTTCTATTTCTTTATGTCCAGTGGTCATCGGTCAAGTTCTACTAGACTTGATGGTCTCTCAACCACAGCCAGGTGATGAATCTTATACAAAAGACCGTGCTGAACGTTAATTGAGCCATGATGAATTACATAAGAGGTCTACTAAATTGTGGGGAACTTTCCAGAAATTAAATGGTATTGAATGCTAAAAACCACAAGGTGCCATTTATTTATTTCCCACAATTGCTTTTGCCATATAAGGCTATCCAACGAACGTTGCATGAAGAGATGTCCCCTGGTGAATTCTATTGTAAAGAATTATTGGGAAAATATTGGTATTTGTACCGTTCCGGGTTCTGGGTTTGGTCAAGCACCAGCTACTTACCATTTAAGAACAACATTTCTAGTTCCAGGTACTGAATGGATCGAACGTTGGGACAGGTTCCATAAGGAATTTCTTGACAAATATCGCGATTAATTGGAATAATAATAATAAAAAAAAATAAATAAATGAACTGATATAAATTATGTTTTCAAGGTCTCCCCCCCCCCCTCCCAAATTTTCAATTAAACAAATAACGAACAATTTGGAATAATGTAATAATTTCGTTTAACTCCATCCATTTCTACACATTTTGTACATTATTAATACCAATGTCGTTATTTCTACAAACAAATAAATTTATATACATATTTATATACAATATTAAATACAACATGATTCTAAACATTTATTTTAATAAGGAGATTGGTAGAGGGGGAAAAAAAATGCAGTTAGTAATGTATAAAAAGAATTCTTTTTATTGTTATTATCCATTGTATTCATAATTCATTATGATGCTCGCTTTCTAATAATAGGAGTACATACAATAATGTTTAAACTACACCCCATATATACATTCATATGAAACCAATACTCAATGTTAAGGATTATTTTAAATGTAAAACTTCATATTTGTTCCTTCTATATATTCAAAAGTTCAATTCAAAGTTGTTTTTTTAATGCCTCTTTACCTCAAAGTTTGTCCTAAATTGCATGGAGTAAGAAAAAAAAAATAAAAGATTAAAGAAGAAAAGCAAAAAGAACAGATAATTTGAAAACATCTTCGATCACTATTAAATGTCGATACAGTTGCATAATCAATGCAGTAAGCAAAAAATATAATAACATTTAAGACAATAACAACTTATCTGCTAATTATTGTAATCATAAAAGTCATAATATTTTCAAAAAAAATTTGATATTCAATACAATTTGCATAGATACTCATTCAACTATTAATAAGACATATTATTTGATCTTAATTCTTTATATCCATATTTTTACCTTTCTATTTGTATAAACAAACCATTTAATAAATAATCCTAAAAGATATATACCCCACACTGAACAAGTTAACAATTTTTAAAGAATACATTATTAATTA
Source organism: Arxiozyma slooffiae (assembly GCA_017347545.2). Taxonomy (NCBI): domain Eukaryota; kingdom Fungi; phylum Ascomycota; class Saccharomycetes; order Saccharomycetales; family Saccharomycetaceae; genus Arxiozyma; species Arxiozyma slooffiae. The sequence goes on along the minus strand of JAFHAQ020000024.1, from coordinate 288,178 downwards.
ATAACATCAATAGGGAAAATAGAAAAAAAAAAAAGTCAAATAGTAAATAAAGAAAGTAGACCACTGATGGATAACATATCAAATTTTTACGAAAAAGCTTTAAATGAGGGAATGGATTTTAGTTGGGTGTTCCTAGTGGATTGGATTCTTACAGTCATTCTAATATCTAGCGTAACTTTCTACCTAGGTAGAACATTAGCATATTTTATTAGTTTTCTGTTAGAATGGATTCTATGGAAACGTGCTAAAATAAAGATCAATTTACAATCATTTAGAATAAGCTTCCTTGGAGGAAGAATTTTTTTTAAGAATTTAACTATTATTGACAAAGATTATACTATATCTTTTCTAGAAGGTAAAATAACCTGGAGATATTGGCTTTATAAAATAAGAAATCCTCAATATCTTGAGGAGTTGTTTCAAAAATATCATATAGAAGATAACATTTTGAAACAGAATGAAAAGTTACCATGTAGATTTGTTTTAGAATGCGAAGGTTTAGAAATTTTTATTTATAATAAAACTGTATCCTTTGATAATATATTAAATAGTTTACCTAAGGAGGAAAGAATAAAGTTTGAACAATATCTAAATAATGAAGTTTTCAACAACAATAACAACACTAATGTTGACAATGATATATTAACTAAAAAATCTAACAAACTATATTTCTCAAGTGATTCTTCTACTAGTAATGAATCTAATCACAAATTTCATCACGGGATTGCATCTAGTGAAGACACTGAATCATATTCGAGTGAATCATCTACAGCAAAAAATTACCCAATTAATGATAGAATATTTCAAGAGCAAGAATCTAAAAGCAATATTCTACTGCAATCGTTCCCTTTTGAACTGAAAGTAAATCACACCGCAATGGTCATCGGTAATAAGTTCACGCCATCTTTAATGATACTAAGCGCTGATAGTGCAGAAGGTATATTAGATTATTGCCAAGCAGATTCTAAATTGGATTTATACAAGAGCAAATTGACTTTGGATTGCAAAAATTTTAATATGTCATTAAAACAAAATATCGGGTACAACAAAGATGATTCATTAAAGTTTAAACCAGATAAAGGTAGAGTATCTAGAATTTGGGAAAAATTCGTTAAAATTTCAGGTAGTATACTGACACCTTTAGATAAAAAGAGACGTGCAAAGACACCATTAGATTCAAATACAGTATTTCAAGAAAAATGGAAAGGTTTATCCCTATATAGAGAGAACTTGTTTGCTACAGAAGATAATGATATTGATGATATTGAATTTGACTTTGCTGCACATGAATATGCTAAATTTACAAATATTGTTAAATGTCCTAGAATCATCTTCATATATAGTTTTGATATTCCTGGTTCAGTGCCTCATGGTGCACATCCGACCACTAATAAAAAAGATGGACCTGATATCGGTAACAGTGGTGCACCACCGGCTTTTGAGCTTGATATAGAACTGTATGGTGGTTCTATTTGTTACGGTCCATGGGCTCAAAGACAAATCGAATATATTAAAAATTTATTTAGTCCAATTTTATCTCGATCGCAAAAACCTACTAAAATTTTAAAACCAGGTGATAAAAGGATAAGTACTCAATTCAAAATATCGTTCAATGTTGTGGAAGAAACAACATGGAGGATACCAACAAGAGAGTCAAGTAAGGATGCAGAATTCCTAAAGCATTATAGAGAAACAAATGAAGATTATAGATCATTCGGTTGGTTAGACTTGAAATTTTCCCAAAACTCATCTGCATTATTTTGTATTGATTTATGTACAACCAAATCTGGGTCTAGCAATATATTCAATATCCAACTTGAACAAACTGAAATTCGAACAAGTGTCAATCATGATATCTTCATGAAAGCAAAATCGTTAAACTTTGACATTTCTTTATTATACCCATTAGGATGGAATGAAAAAGCCACATGGACTATTAATGTTTTATCATCTCAACTAGAAACATTCGTTTTAAGGGAACATGTTACTTTAGTTGCTGACATTTTATCTGATTTTGGATCTGGTGAACCTACTCCGTATGAATTATTCAGACCATTCACTTATACCATAAAGTGGGAGATTAATGGTTATTCCATCTATCTAAATGTCAATGATCATAATATTGTTAATAACCCATTGGACTTCAATGAAAATTGTTATCTTTCTTTTCATGGTGATGATCTATTCATCGACATTTCTACTTCTAATGATAGTATTGGTCAGAGATCTTCAAATATATTATATAGTGTAAGAACTCCAATGTTTAGACTTTTATTAAACTCACCTCCGTGGAATACTTTGAATGAATTTATGAAACAAAAAGAAGTGGGAAGATCATATGATTTTAAGGCTGAAGGAAATTATTTAATTTATAATGATTTAGATGTGGATAACGTTGATATGGTTACAATAGAATGCACCAGTAGGAATACTGTATTGTATTGTTATGGGTTTGTTATCAGATATCTAATAAATGTAAAAATGAATTATTTCGGAGATTTTTTTCATTTTGTTACAACTGAAGAATATACTGGTGAAATCAACACAGAATCGACACATGAAACAGCACAACTTCAGGAAGATACTGAAAGTAATAGATCTTTCAATACCAAATCCTCAATATTTATTAAAGATGAACTTCAAACGTTGAGTTCTAGTGACGTAAAGAGAACTACTAACGAGACTGATCTTTGGTTAACTTTTTCTGTTTTCGACGGTGCTTTAATACTACCAGAGACCATATATAATTGCGACCCAGTAATTGCTTCGCATTTTGGTGAATTGATGATTGATGTAAGAAGTTCGAATTACTACATGGATCTGCTTTCATCTATAGATGACATTTATTTTAGACGATACACTTCAAAACAGGCTCATAATATATTTGATATTGTAAGAGATAATAACGGAAATTGTATTAAACAAGAAGGTTATTTATCTAACATATCTATTCATGGTCACAGAATGTATGGGTTACCACCTTCTGAACCAACATATTTTTGCAAATGGGACTTTGATTTAGGTGAATTTATTATTGATTCAGAAATTAGTTTTTTGAAAGGTTTTGTAACATCATTTCAAAAGATTGGTTTTGGCTTTAGTGATCTGGAAAATGTCTTATTATATGAAGCTGATGTAATAGATGATATGACATCTCTGACTATAAATGTAAAGCCAATATCAATTACTGTACGAGAACCTAGATCTACAGCAAAATTATCCATAAGTATTGATGGATTTAACTTTGGGAGAATTGACTTTGAAAATGAAAAGTACTCAACCAGATTTGATATTAAGGTACCAAAAATACATCTTTCATTGTATGGAACAGATGAGAACAAAAACGAAATTTCATACTTTGATTTTGAAACACAAGTGAATTTTTCCAACTTCTGTAAAGCTCGTGATCTTAATAAACACAGAGAGATGCAAATCGACTATATTACTAAAAATGATACCCCATTTCACCGTTGTCCGTTTTTACTCCCAGAAATTAAGCAAAACTCTGATATCTATAAAACATTACACGGATCGATTGTACCATCATCCTCACTTCCGGCACTTCCAATACCCATAGTTAAAGAAACGATAAATTTTGTCCTAGAGAACTTCTTTGGAGATGTTGAATACTGGGGAGATCATAGACCAATTCTTAATAATTATCTTTCCAAGGCTTTTGAGTTTAAAGACAAATATCTACAATATACACATAATATCGTTCCACTGGATTCTTCTGTATTTTTTCAGAAAGATGAGGAGAATTGCGACTGTGATAACTACGTTATTGACATTAATTATGTTTCTGTCGTTATTAATCCTGAGATGCATACTTTTGTTGAAGGTTTCCTAGTTGAATTTTACAATGATGACATGGAACAAATCATGGATAGTATTGAAATTGGTATTGTTAAAAGGCTGAGCAATTTACAAGAGGGCATATCAACAATTAATAATATAAAATTTAGAATATTTTCTTTAGATTTGTTTTGGGGTAAAAGACCATCAGGTGGAATCGAATTATATCTTGATTCTATTGACTTTGAAATGAATGAAAAATCAATAGAGAAAGATCGTGAAAAAACCTTGGAAGAAGTCGCTGTGTTATTGAAAATGAAATCTATTAGAGCAACAATTAATTCTAAGTATGATGGAGATATAAAAGAAGAACTTCCACCCGCATTATCATTCATGATTGAAGATTTAAATTTTTGGTCAACTACGAAAGAAAAACAAGTAAACTCCATTAACGTTGCATCAACTGATATCACAGTAGATGAAACCCAGATAGTTTGGTTATTTACATTTTTTAGTATTCAAAAAGAATTTATTGAGAAGGTTGTCACAACGTTTGAAGATGTACAGAAGAACAGATCTGTATCACGAAAAGAGTTAATCTCACAAGTAACGGCAGCTGGTGATTACTATCAAATTAGTCACGACCCATATGTTATAACAAAACCTGCGTTCATTACAAGACTGTCAAGAGGTCATGTTCGTGAAAATAGAAGTTGGAAGATTATTACCAGATTGAGGCATATTATAACCTACCTCCCAGAAAATTGGAACACCGTTGTCACCAAGCATTTAAAAGAAAAAAAGTTTGATTTATCACAAGATGCCAAAAATATTTTTATGTCAGTTTTTTCAACGTGGAGAAATTGGGAATTCTCGGATATTGCACGTTCTTATATATATGGAAAACTGTTTCTGGTAAATCAATCAGAGAAACAAAAGAAAATAATGCAAAAGTACACAAAGTTAGATTTGGCGTCTCTATATGTTACCGTTTATACTGCAGGGGAGGGTGTTGATCATAATTTTATTGTAACAAATTCAAATCTTATAATTGAAAAAACACCTCAATTCACAGTATCAGGACTTACGAGGGAAAAGGTAATAAATGTCACGGCTAATTTAGGAAAAATTAAAGGAAAGATAAGTGATAAAATGTTTAAAATTAAAAGTCTAATCGCATTACTAAAAGAGGAAGAAGAGCCTGCTTTAAAACGTGTTAACACGATAAGGAAATCCTTTAAGGTCAATATCGCGGTTATCTTTGAATCTTGCGACCTTTTGTTTGTCTTTGGTAAAACTGAACTTTCTTTACTGATACTATCAGGTAAAACCAGTGCCCTTCTTGAAACTCCTACGGAATCAGTAAGGCAGGGTGGATCAATGATTTTATACGCGGAAAGGTCCGAGTTGTCATTACAACATAATCATAAATTGCTGTTAGAAACCCAAGTTACCAGCTTATCCACAATCTTTGTGGCAGAATCACTAAATTATAAACCAAATATTCTGACAAGGATCCAATACAATGACATACATATAAGAATAATGCCAGAAACTGATACGGTAATTCAATTTGCTAAAGATTTTAAGAATAAAATTGATGATGTGAAGGAAAACTTTCACTTTACTAAAAAACGTAAAAAGGGAGTTGCAAATTCTAACAAAGTTTATTCTATGATAAATGCAGATGTCAGCTGTGTATTTTCGAACATCAGTATTGAATTTATGCCTCTTTCACCATTCCAGTACAGGCAAGAAACAAAAAGATTGGAAATCTCATTCAGTTATCAAAACACTCAAAGCTTTGAGATATATGTCCAAGATTCTGATTTGTATTGGGGTTCACATTTAACAAAACAACAATATCTTCGATTATCATTGGGAAATGTCAGCTTAAAAGGAGCAAGTACCTTAACTCCAAACATTGTAATAAATACAGAAATAGTTACTTCCGTAATTAAATTAACATTATCAGAACCACATAGACTGCTGATTAGTTTCCTCCAAGATGAACGTGTAGCTGCTTCAAACTTAAAAAAACTTTTGGCATTGAAAACACTTTTTTCCTCCTCCCCCAAGTCACAATCCGCTGATAAATCAAGAGAGGCAAGTAGAATTGAATGGTCTCTTGATACTGATATTCAGTACTATGGTATTTTGATTCCAATTTCGACAACTTTTTTTGTTATCGAAATGCATCAGCTACTGATGTCTTTATCAGACACTGGAATGACCGAAAATGGCAATGATTCACATGAACTTTCTGGTCATTTATCTATAGAAAATATCCTGGTTCTAATTAAAGATAGAGCTATTCCATCTTCCCTTTCAAAAATGGTAGATCTGTCTTTAAAATTATCAACCATCCAAAAACCCTTAGAAACTCAAAACTCATATCAAATTGAAAGTCCTCATTTCAGAATTTGTATGTCTCCATACCTACTGGTTCGTTTGCTTTGGGGTGGAAATCAGCTGTTGGCATTATATCAACACTATACCACACATCATCCAAAAACATTATGGAACTTTCTCTCTTCAACGGATATCCATTCAAATGACGAACATCAGAGTTCAGTTTTGAGTTCGTTAAAATTAAGTTCATGCCACATATTATCATATAATTTTTGTATTGGTTGGTTATTTCATAAGAACAGTCACGAAGCAAATCCTGGTCTTATAATTGGTTATAATAGACTATTTTCTGCATTTGAAAAAAGTTATGGGAAACTCACAGTGGTAGATGCATATTTTGCGATAGCTAATGGTAATACATCAGATACTTTTTATTCTGACGGAACGGAAAAGAGTACATATAATAGAAGCTTTCTTCCAAACCTACAAATTATTTATTGGATTAAGAATATCGGTAAAATGAAAGATATATTTATTCGTCTTCACGGTGAATCTTTGGATGTGAACTTTCTAAATACGTTTATCAATGTTATAGAATCCACCTTACAATCGATTCAAGTGTTCCAAGATCTAAACAGAATATTAGTTTATCCATTGAATAGTCATATTAGTGACAATGTAAATAAGGATACAAAAGAAAAATCAAGTACAAAAGACATTGCACCATTTCTTTCTAATATCAGGAAGATTAATTGTCAAGTAAAATATGATGGAGGTGTCTTTAAAATATATTCGGCGGATGATGTTGCATCAAATCTTGAACCCTCTTTGGAGTTTAAAAGTCCAGGTGTTACAATTAATATCGATTATAAAATAGATGAGCAGAATATAAAGCCTCATTGGATAAGAACTTTAATTAAAATAGAACCCACTCATAACATTTTATATTCAAGATGTGCACCACTGCTAAACAAGTTTTCAACAGACATTCAAGATATGGTAAGACGTCATAGTTCCAAAGGTAGGCCAATACAAAAGGCACAATCTTTGAAACCTTCAGCACAAACTATTGATTATAAGAAATTATTAAGTGCCTTTGATATATTTTTTGAAATTCAATCTTCTGAACAAAAACTAAGCTTAAGTTGTGAGCCTAAAGCAAAAGTACAAGCTGATATTGGGTTCGACTTTCTCAAATTTTCTATAAATACGAATAATTTGGATAAATCTGAACCCTTAGGTTTTTCACTTATCTTACGAAAGATTCAAGCATCTATTAAGCATATTTTTTCACGTGAAACCAGCTTATCATTTAATTTGCATTTAATTGATTTAACTGTTTTGTTTACAAAACCAAATATTGTTAACATGTACGCAACCGGTTTTATATCATATTTAGATGCATATCTAAATGTTAAGCAATTACAAAATCTGTATTTGTTTTTAGACATTTGGCAGTTTGGTGAAATGTTACGTTCAAAACCATTGAATATGCCCGATATAACAACTCCAACTGGTTCTATGCTGACATTACAACAAGTAAATCGTAGTGGAAATTTAATACCATGGTGTTTTACTTTAATCTTCTCTAACATAAGAGGTAAAATAGACCTAGGTCCTTCGTTGGGTGTTCTTTCACTAAATTTGAAGAAGATATGGCTTGCATCCGATCATTATGAAAATAAGAGACAATTATTACATATTTTTACAGATATAGTAAAACTGGAATGCGAAGGAAGACTAAGTGGTATTTTCGAAGTAACTGGGGCCTTTTGGATTGCTGAAGTAAATTGGAGCAGTATAACAAAGATTTCAAATCATCCTCTGGTGGCTGTATCCTTTAATATTAATGACATAAAAGTGAAGGCTGCATTTGATTATCATATGTTCCTGATTGGTACTATAAATAATACTAAAATCCATTTGCATAGTGAAAGAGATAAGCTTGGCAATATGCCCGATCTTTTAGTAGTAACATTATCATGTAATGCGATTCATTTATGCACAACGGCTCTGGTTGCTTCGAATATGCTTGATATATATAACACTATAATGAGAATGAAACAAGATACTAACATTTCGTATTTAGAAACATTAAAAGAATCAAATACCGCGGAGCCTAAAAGGAAAATAGATTATAAGGATATATTAAGAGTATTAAATTTAATACAAACTGATGTATCTGTAGATATTAAGACATTTAATGTACAAATATCTCCAATTTCATTATTTGACATTGAGGTTGTAGTTATTAGAATTGAAAGTATACTTGCCAGTGTAAAAACTCTTTCTGGTGAAAAAGTGGCAACATACCTAGACTTACATATCTTAAATGCTAAAGGATCATTATCTACATCTAAAAAGGAAATGGATGAAGAAACAGTTGCTCGTATATCAGTTGAAGACTATATGCAATATTCTTCAGATATTAAGGGTGGTACCATTATTGATATCCCCAGGTTACAAGTTAGCATGCATACGTGGCAATCCCAAAACAGTGATATTTTGGAATATAAATATACAAGTACGTTTGGTGACAAAATTGCGGTGAGATGGAATTTAGGACCAATTAATTTTATAAAAGCAATGTGGACTACACATGTGAAAGCCTTAGCTGTACGTCGTTCTCAAAATATAGGAAATTTCAATGAAGAAAGTGAAGACAATATTGAAAAAAGGATCAAAGAAGAAGAAAATTTACTAAAACTTATCTATATTGCAATCGAAGAACCTCGCATTGATATGCCACAAATTAGGGATTTGGGTGATGCAACCCCTCCTCTTGAATGGTTTGGACTTAATAGAAAACGTTTCCCATTATTTACTCACCAGCTTGTTATGGTACCAATTCAAAAGCTTATCCACAGCGCTGAGAAAGAATATGCCAGCATTATTGGTCATTCGGAGTGAATACTCAATAAAAAATTTATAGTTTGTAGAAAGGATATTTACCATATATATAAATTATAAATATATTTTCAATTTATTAACAATACTTACTAAATATTAGACTCATAATTTTTTATCGTAGCACCCCTCAACATATTTTCATATTTATATATCTCAATTAAAAACTTAGCAAGTTCAAACATATTATTTCTTAAAGATATAACAATAACTTAAGCATTTTTAGTACGTTTCTGTAAAGTAATTAGTCACAATTGAAACATTTCTGAAATCTAATACTGTATCAATTTCATTCATAACATATAAAGGTGTCGGTTTGTATTTGTGCAGAGCAAATACTAACGCAAGTGAACTCAACGTTTTTTCCCCACCAGAAAGATTTGTAATATTTCTCCAACTCTTTTTTGGTGGCATAACACTAAAAGTAACACCTTCTGAAAAAGGATCTAGACTGTCCACTAACTCTAATTCAGCATTATCACCCATTGTGATCATTTGATACATTTCCTTCAGAGTCATCGAAATAATAGCAAAACCTTTCATAAACTTATCAACTCTTTCCTTTTTTAACTCCTCTAACTTTGACGAAACCTGATCTCTACTTTGAATAGCTTCAGTTAAATCTTTCTCTCTGTTTTTATGTTCTAAAGACCGTTTTGCATACTCTTCAAGAACCTCGACATTAACACTTACAATATCAACATAAGTTTACAAATCTTTAATTTTTTGCTGTTGTAAGTAACAGTCTAATGTTTGCAAAGTCTCTTCTGATAACGACGGTATTCCCTTTGAAATTTCTTTGTCTTCATGATCAACATCCATTTGATCTAAATTCAAGTCATTTCCTGTCGAGTTAACTTCATTATCGTTTGTACCATCGCTTCCTGTAGTTAATTTAGTAACAGTAGAAGAATCGTATTCATTTGTTTCCATATCATTCCCTTCTGATGACACAGATTTATGTTGAGAATCGTTTTCTAGCAACTTTATGATTGCATCCACATCTCTTAATTTATATCCTGATAATTCATTAGTCAGTCTTGTAGCTATCTTTTCTAATGAATGGAGTAAAGTATTCAACTTTTCCATCCTATTAGTCATTTCAAGTTCATATGATTTGAATTCATTTAAATTCTTTTCCAAGTCTTGCAATTCTTGCAATCTTTTATCAATCTCAGAATTTATATCATCCTTTTGGACTCCAAGTTTGTTAAGAGAATCCTCTATGTCCTGTAATTTGTTTGTGGCATCATTGATCAGTATGTGTGCTTCTTTGAAATCCTTATTATATCTTTCTAACTCGACAACTGAAATATCAAGGGTTTTTTTATGTCTTTTTAGCACAGAAGTCAACTTCTTTATTGTATTTCCCCCCTTTTCTTCTTCTCTTCTAATATATTGATACGTTCTAAGATAGAATTGACTTTTGAATTTTGCATTTGTAATTTAGAACCACCGATTTTCATTATTTCATCCTTCAATTCACTAACTTTTTCATTAATACTCTTACATTGTTCCATAATATCCCTAATTTCATTATTCAAGATCTTTATTTTTGAACGCAACTCATCTAAATGTTTTGTATCATCTTGCATATTATTTTGCTCTTGTAACTTCTTCTGTAAATCTGCTTCCTTTATGTGAATTTCTGATTTAATAGCTTCAATATCAATTTTTAATTTTGCAACATCCATTTCTAATTGTGGTTCTTTCTCTTTTAATTTACTTAATGCTAATTCCATTTCCTGAAAAGTTTCCTTTGCAATATCATAATTTTTTTCCTTCTCTTTTAATACTTCCTCCATTTTAGATACTTCAGAATCTGTGAAAGTTGGTCCATGGTTTGATTTTTTCGATCTCAACTGTAATAAACTCGACGCAACAACATTACCACCACCAGTCATAGTACCAGATATGTCTATTAACTTACCATCCAATGTTACTACTCTAAAACGTTTTTTACCATATGCAACCCTGTTTGCTTGCTTCAAATCATTGGCAACAAGCGTATTTCCCATGACATTAAAAAAAGCCGCAGCAAATTTGGGTTCTTTTGGAGTTATCAAATCAAATAATCTTGGAGTATTCTCAGGAGTAGAAATTTTTTTAATGTTGTGGTTTATTTTATCTAAAAGGATAAAACGTGTAAATCCTAATTTATTCTTTTTTATGAAATCTAAACAGTATTGTCCACATTCAACTGTTTCAACAACTAGATCATTAAGACGAGGACATGCAGTAGAGACAGCAACATCATATTTATCATCTATAACACCCAAATCTCCTAATCGACCATGAAATCCTGTTATTTTTCCTTGTTTTTGTAATTTTGTTAATTCTATCAATATTCTATTTCAACTTTCCACTTTCGATAGAGTCAATATAGCTTCTTGAACTTTTTGACGTTGTCTATTTATTTTTTTTTACCAATTTCGAATAGTTTGTTCTTAGCATTCAAACACTCTTCCTGACCAATCTTAATGTTCTGTAAAATTTTTTGTGTTGTTTTTCTAATGTAATTATCTTATCCTCCTTTTCGCTTAATGATACCTTTAATTTCTCTATTAATTTGTTGAGTGTAGTTATAAAATTTTCTATTTTCATCTTATTCTCATTAATAAGAGTAATATTCATTTCAGTTTATTTAATATCTGATTTTTTTTCCATATTGCAAGGTTCCAAGGTTCCAAATCTTTCTACAATCTATTTATCTCATTACTGATATTTTCAGTTTTATCCCTCAAAGACAATTTGATTTCATCTAAAATGGCTCTTTCACCGATTATACTATCTTGTAATTGATTCAATTCTTTTTCATATTCGTTTTGAGAGTCCCTCTAAATCTTTCAATTTATATTCAGTCTCGTGAATTGTGGGCTTTGATTTCTTAATAGGATTTTCTGATAACTTTTTTTCCTAGTTACATTTTTCAAAATCTCTTCATTAGATACTTTCATTGTATTAAGCTCTCTGTTTTCATCCGTCAAATTTTTGATTTCCTCTTCTAAATTATCTAATTTTTGTTTTAATGTTTCAATCTCATTTTCTATATTTTTCTTAGAATCCAATAAAGTATTATTCTCTGACTTTTTTTTTATTCGATATCATTTTTTAGTTCAGTCAGTTTAGTTAAGGTAGTTTGAATCTTTCGATTATTTTGATATATTTCATATTGAGTCACTGTAGATTTTTCAATAACTAATTGCTTTTCTTTCTCTATGAACTCAAGAGCTTTATCTTTATCTGATTCCAATGATTCCTTCTTTTTTAATAATAAAATCAAATATATTTTTCCTTTCAATACAAACATCATTCAGTTGTTCTATTCTAATCATACTTTCTTCAATTAGAGGTTTATATTTTGCAGTACCGATTATATATATTCCAGATATTTCAATAACCCATCATCACTTTCTTTCTCAGCTTTAGAGTTCATCTGTGCAATATTTGCAACTCCTCCCCTGTAAAATCAAGAATTTCTTTTTGATCTAAATCTATCCCTTCTTCTCTTAATCCTTGTGTAACTTCTGTGTAGTTACTCTTTCTTCCATTAATGAAATATTTAGAAGAATTATTTTTGAACGGCTTTCTTTCAATTATCAATTCATTATTAGGTAAGATTTCAGTATTTTTATCCTCTTTATATATAGCGTAATGGAAATGTACTTTCACAGAACATGAATTAAGATTTGGGAATTGCCCAGATTTATGAATTAAATCAGATAATCTAGCTTATCTTATTTTATTGGCTCTAAAACCAAAGACAAACTACATTGAATCAATAACATTTGATTTCCCGGAACCATTTGGACCCCCTATAGCAGATAATGAGAGATCGAATGGGCCAATTACTTGACTCCCCGCATATGATTTGAAATTATTCAAAATCAATTGATGTATAAATAATCTTCCCTTTTTGGAACTTGTAGCTCTTTGAGAATCATATAATTTTTGCAAATCTAATCATGACCTTTTTACCGGTGATAATTTAATTAATTCTAAAGTGCTTGTTGGAGTCTTATTTGGAGTTTTTTTTTGTAAAGACTAACTGTTATACTTTTATTGTACTACGTCTACCTCATTCTTCTGAATGTGTCAAATATGGGAGAGGATTCTCTCTTAAATTGGGGACTTGTCCACTAGGTAATCTTATTTCAGCAGTTGGTGTTTTGACAGGCTGAGAAAAAGCAAATCAATGGTCTTGAGATCCCAACACCAATTTCCTTGATTGTTACCGGTTAATAGCTAGGCTTTTTCCATTTTCAAACTTTTACATCGTTTTAAGTGTTTGCATGGTTTAATCTAGTGGAGGAGCCATAGTAAATCCATTTTCAAAACTCAGAGCATTATCTGGAACATTAGTATTCCTTTCTTTAAATTGAAATATGGAATTTGATTGTTCATCATTGGTTTCAGGTGTTGATAAACTGGTTTTTGATTTTTTTTGTTTTCAGTTTCTTGATCTATTTGCATTTGAATCTTGATATATATATATATAAAGCTGTATTTAATGATTAATCGAACAAATCCTTAATATCTCTAGCGTTCTCATTAGTCTTTTTTATAATCTATTACGGCTATGTACCATCCCCCTCACCCATCTGTTTAGAGATATCTTCTTAACAATGAACAGAATACCCTGACAAAACAAGTTGTACATAGAAAATAGTGTTTATCTTATAGTAAAGATCGGAGTTGTATTAACAACCAAAACCAAAACGAATCACTTGTTTCTTTAAAGATACACATATATATATATATTTTGAAATTTAGAGAAGTTTCCTTTTAAGAAACCTTATCAAGATTTTAGTTCCCGAAGGCCACAACAACTCCCCCCCTCATAGAAGCAGAAAGAGAAAGATAAAGAAGAATAAAAAGAGACTAAATATATATATAAATGTATATATATTCTTGAGAAAGTGTAAGAGTAGGCATTTGAAAGTAAACCTAGGATATTGTTTGGAAGGATAGGGGATAGAAAGAAGAAAAAAGATAAAAAGAGAGATCAATTATGTCAGAAGTTCCATTAGTGATAGATAATGGATCATATGAGATTAAATTTGGTCTTTCGAATTCCTTCCAACCATTCAGATCATTAAATGCATTGGGTAAGGATAAATATGATGCATTATACCTCGGGAATCAAATCAGAAATATTAAGGATATATCATCGGTTGTATTACATAGACCACATGAACTAGGACAGTTGACCTCCTGGGAGTTACAGAGTTGTCTTTGGGATTATTGCCTATTCAACCTTGATGAATTTGATGGGTTCCATTTAGGAGATTCTATTAGAGATACCCATTTAGTTACTAATGAGACTTGTTTGACTATACCCACTTTAAGCAAGAATATGGATCAGGTTATATTCGAAGAGTATGAGTTTGCTAGTCTTTATAAAACTCCATCTATGGTATATATTCCATTTGATCACTAGATAAAACTGAGGCTACTCGTAATATTAATATAGAACAAAATCAAATTGTAATATCTGGTAAAGATGAAGTAGAACAAACGGAGAACATGAATAATAGCGATAATTCCAAGAATGGGAAAGAATATCGTGATTTCCAATTAGTTATAGATTCAGGGTATAATTTTACGTGGATATGTTCAATAATAAAGGGGATCCCATACTACAAATCAGTGAAAAAAACTTGATATTGGTGGTAGGTTCCTCAACGGATTATTAAAGGAGACATTATCATTCCGTCATTACAATATGATAGATGAGACTATACTAGTTAATAACATCAAAGAGAAATGTTTATTTATGAGTCCCATATCATATTTTGATAGTTTTAAAAACAAAATGAATAAATCATTATAATATGTGTTACCAGATTTTCAGACTAGTTTCCTTGGAAACATCTATGACCCCAAGAATTCAAAGCTACCAACAAATGCACAAACTATTACATTAACAGATGAAACATTTGTGGTACCAGAGACATTTTTCCATCCTGAGATGGCCAAGATATTGAAATCAGGTCTCGTAGAAACCATATTGGAGAGTATATCGATGTTGCCTGAACCATTGCGACCATTGATGGTGAGTAACATAGTTTGCACAGGTAGAAATTTCAACCTCCCACATTTTGTGACCAGCTTGGCTAATGAATTATAGGGTCAGTTGCCAACAGATTGGAATTGTAGAATAATTGCAAACAGTAAAGATAATGAATTGACTAATTGGTATGCGATGTCGAACTTTGCCACATGTGATGCATATAGATCTGTTAGAGTTACACGTGAAGAGTAATGGGAACATGGAGTAGAATGGTGCACACAGAACAGGTTTGGTTATCAAAATTGGATCTAAAGAAGTCTGCCAAATAAACGATACTGTTGTTATTGGTACCACCATAAGAACTACTATTACAGTGAGAGTTTTATCTGTCTGCGTTTTGTTAACACTTTTTCTTAATAAGATAACCGTTGGAATACACCAAAATGGCTTGAGAATTCCAAAGCAAAAAAAAAAAAAAAAAGATTCAAAATAAAACTGTCACTTGCACAAAAATAAAGAGGGAGTGATTATACAGGTAATAGATATAAAGATCAATTAAAAAATTGATATAAGGATCGCTGGTACAGCATTTACCATCTGAGAATTTTATTAAATAAATATACAGGTAGATATATGCAGTTTTTGACAGAAGAAAATAGAAGAGTTGACTATGTTTTTATAGAAGAGATGAGCAACCTTTGCCCTTTTTACCTGCCAAATAAAAGAAGAGTTAGGGGGAAAAAAGAGTATTAATATAGAAAATTAAACATTCATTATTTAAAAATTCAATCTCATAATAATTCAAGAAATTGATACATAATGAGATTTTCCAGCATAGTATCATTATCGATTGATTCATCTGGATATGTAATGGGATCAGATATTTTTAATTAATCATGCCTATGAAAAATAAGAAAACAATATAATATATTGCAGATACTTTCATATTCTATATTTATAGGTTCCCAAGGTGGAAAATTTGAAATATTATTGAATCATATTCAAGATTTGACATTTATACGAAATAACCGACAACAAAATTTTACTCAAGTTGACACAGGTATAAATAATAATAACAGCAACAATAAAAACTCGAATGATCATTTAATATATACCTCTACTAACACTTTTATTAATTCGATAGGTACTAATAATCAAAATTTGTCTGTCACTAGCATTACACCTTCCCAATATGATAGTTTTATATTCAGTGAGTATGGCTCATTGATTAATAATAACAAGAATTTAGCTAACCAACTATTGTACAATTTATCTGATTCATCATTTACGTAATTATTCGATGAACCATTTATATCTTATTAATTTCAAATTAAGATTCTTCTAATTGTTAAATTTCCTTTTTCGATATCAGATTTAAATAACTTACTTTCACTAAGTACTGTATTATAAGATAATTACAATAAAATATTATATATTTTGGTGGAAATTTTGGTCTTTCCAATGACTAAAATAATGTTAACAGTACTATTCGAAGGAACACCACATCCAGAAAGCATCAGTCTTTACCATTTCTCAAATTTGGTTCAAATTTACTTATAAATTCAGTATTTGTTTTAAATGATGATAATATTCTATTTATCAGGAAATTTAGTACTTTAGATGATAGTGCATATTTATCCAATTCGATTACAAGACATAGATAAAGCCCATTCAACCCCAAAATACCTTTAACTAATTCCAAATGGAGCACAACATCCGCCGGCATTTTTAAAACAGCACTCTTATGTCCCCCAACTTTGAACAATGGTTGGTTTGTTAATGGTGTTTCAAACATATTAACAGGTAAACTTCGTTTTAATATAACTCCATCCAAGAAAAGAATATACAACAATGATAATGACAATACAGCCATGTCTTTGTTTAAAATATTGTCTAATCCATCATAATGTCCTTTGTAGTGGCAGAGAGAGTATATGTTATTATAATTTCTTTAACTAATGTAACATAGTATGATAATTCAATTAAAATAAATGGTATCTTCCAATATCAGTCTTCAAATTTTAGAAATAGAAATGTGGGAAATCCTATAAGTTTAACAAATTTAAACAAATTTGGTTCTCAAATATCAAAAAAGAATGAAAACGATATTACTGCAAGTTTCTATAGAAACTCTACTTTAATCATCAACAATTTACAGAATCAAATGTATGTATTGGAACTTAGTGATAATCTCGACATAAATCAGATATCACAACTGAACGTCTCACAAAATGTTGTCAGTCATTATCTATTTAATCGAGGTGTTGTCTTACTTACAGAAAATTCAAATGAAAAGTTTATCTAGAATGGGCCATTGACAAGTTTATCTGTTTCAAACAAACCTAATATTAACTCTGTATCCAGTGTGACTTTGTTTGACACAGAATTATTAATATTTAATAATGGGATTGTTTATAACGTGACATCGTCTCAAATATCAGGTTGAATACAGAGAAAATTCAGTATTTCTTTACAGAGCAGCGGTTAAGATAATATAAATGATACAGTATTTTTTTTGGTTGAATATCCATAGTTGATTATTTTTCCATCAATAATCCCATAACAGTTTGATGGATTGAACCGAAAAGTTGAATTACTTAATTTATTTATTAATGTTAGGCCTTACAAGGCAATATATTTTACCTACTGTCTTATATGAAAAGCAATAATTATTTATTTGTTGTTGTTACACGACCAAGATCAACTAATACAAATACAACTTTTTCTATAATTGATTTAACTAATCTTACTACTATTCAAGAATCTTTTTTAGGTCAAAAATACTAAGATTCATTCGGTATCAGGATTTCCACAAAATAATTCATTGTTAATTGGAGGTATTTTTCAGTTGAATAATAATCATTTATGTTTTTATAATTATAAAAATAATAAATGGTTGCCATTTTTGTCACATTCATTAATTGATGTAAAAATTAAGAAATTAGGTCTTTTCAATCAACAATTCATCGAATATCAATCACTTATTAGCTATTAAATGTAACAAATAATAATTTAAATTATTTTATCACAGGAAGAAAACAACTGAAGATTTTATTAGAGGACTCTAATAATAGTAATTCAATTATTGCAAGGAGCAATTCCCATATACATACACTAGCTAATCGAAAATTTATCATCTACATCTATTCCAAATATAACTCGAAAAAGTACCAATAGATTCAATTGAACCAGTAACTATTGATAATAAAGAAGAAGAAAATGGATTACTAATATTAGGACAATTTTATGATTCCTGCTATGGATCATTTCAAAGTATAATTTATTGGAAAGGCCATTGAATTCCATATCTTTATTTGTCTACGACCAATAATAATAGTACAAGCGGTTTATCTAAATTTGAATTACTTGTTAATAAAGGCATTCTATCTTTTTCAATACTTCAATATCCATTGCCCGATTCTATTGCGAATCAACACATTCAATCCACTAATACCACTGGAACCAAACCTACAAAATCGACTGGTACTTCGACTAAGAAACCAGGTAAGAACAAAGAAAAAAAAAGGATCAGTAGTATGTTTCTTGTATTGTTTGGATTGGCATTATCTTTAGCTACAATATCCATCGTTGGGCTTGTTGGGATATTACTTGCATATATCTTTAAAAAGAATACAAGTGAAAGTTTCCAAGATGATTAATCCTGTTATTGCCGAAAACGAAATGGTTGACATATTGCCTCCATAGATGATTTTAAATTTAATGAAAACTAATATATATATATATTTACTTATTTATTCATCTTGCATCGATATTATTTGCTATAATGAACCTGTATATATCCATTTGAACATATTGCAGTACTCTAAGAAAACAAAAAAAATGTGGGAACACTAAACACGAGATGTAATTAACACTGAAACCAATAATAACACGATATTCACCTATCTGACCTTCTTCTCTAATATTTGGCTGTAACTGACTTTAATTAAAGTCTTATCATTTGTTTTTTTTTTTGTCTCACTTCCTCGAGTCTTTTTTAATTTTTTTTGTTATCATAAAGAAATATAAAATCAATCAACAAAGAAACAAAGAAACAAACAAGTTGATCATTAAATGAATAGAACAAACCAGAAGAAATACAGAAGTTAGAACACTTCTCTTTATTTCTATTACGTATCATTATATAATTGAAGAGATATAAAAGCAACAAGACAAAAAAAAAGAAAAGTTCTCTTTGAAAAAGAGCATCGGTGCTTTTACACTCACATGTTATTATTACAGTGAAATAAGTGATATTTTCTTTAATATTCCCCCCCCCCCTCAAAGATCCATCAAATTACATACAGACATATATATCCATCCACTATTTTTATAGTTGTTTCTGAAATTTCGCAGGATAATAACCTTAGATATTGAATAGACTTAATACTAAATAATGTTAACAATTCTCCCTGTTATTTTAGGAGTCCTATTGTCACTTGGAGATGCTTTTTACCTACCTGGTGTTGCACCAACTACTTTTCATCAAGGTGATGACATTCCATTACTAGTGAACCATCTATCACCCTCCATCTACTGGGAACATGAAAATGATGAGGGCAAGAAGATTGGTAAAGAGAAATATCTTTATTCGTATGATTACTATTACAAGAAATTCCATTTCTGTAAACCAGAAAAAATTGAAAAACAACCATCTTCATTAGGTTCGATTATTTTCGGTGATAGAATATATAATTCGCCATATCAAATCAAAATGTTAGAAGAACAAGTTTGTTCGCCACTTTGTAAGACAGTCATTCCAAAGGATGATGCTAAATTTATTAATAAATTGATTAAAAATGGGTTTGTTCAAAATTGGTTAATTGATGGGTTACCTGCTGCAAGGCTTGTTCATGATCCTACCACTAATTCAGACTATTATAGTGCTGGGTTTGAATTGGGGTATGTTGAAATTATTCAAGGCCTTTTTAATGATAATAATGGAAACGTTCAATTGAATACCCGTGACCCCAAAAATGTTAAAATTATAAAAAACGTAGAAATACCTTATTTTGCAAACCATCATGATATCACAATCGAATACCATGATCGTGGTGAAGGTGATTTCCGTGTTGTTGGTGTCACTGTCACGCCTGTCTCTATAAAACGGTCTTCTCCAGGTACTTGTGAAACTAATGGTACACCATTAGAGTTAAGTGAAGAGGAGGATAATGAAGTTTATTTCACGTATTCTGTCAAATTTGTGGAATCTGATACTGTTTGGGCCACTAGATGGGATAAATATCTTCATACTTACAATCCAACTATTCAATGGTTTTCTTTAATAAATTTTTCAGTAGTTGTATGTCTTTTATCTGCTGTTGTCATCCACATGTTATTAAAGGCGTTAAGAAGTGATTTTGCTCGTTATAATAATTTGAACCTAGATAATGATTTCCAAGAAGACTCTGGTTGGAAATTAGTTCATGGTGACATTTTCCGTATTCCAACAAAATCAATGTTATTATCAATCTTTGTTGGATCTGGGTTACAGTTATTTTTGATGATTGTGGTCAGTGTTTTCTTTGCTGCTCTAGGTTTCCTTTCACCAAGTTCAAGAGGTTCTTTAGCTACTGTCATGTTCATGTTATATGCATTATTTGGATTTGTTGGATCATATACATCTATGGGTGTCTATAAATTTTTCGGTGGCCCATATTGGAAGGCTAATTTAATTTTAACTCCAGTCTTGGTTCCAGGTTTCATTTTCTTATGTATTATTGCATTGAACATGTTTTTGTTATGGGCTCATTCATCAGGTACAATTCCAGCAAGCACTCTATTTTTTATGGTTTTTATCTGGTTTATCTGTTCTTTCCCATCCGCTATTGCAGGATCTTTGATCGCCTATAAGAAATGTCATTGGAACGAACATCCAACGAAGACAAACCAAATTGCAAGACAAATCCCATTCCAACCATGGTATTTAAAGACAATCCCAGCCACTTTCTTTGCCGGTATTTTCCCATTCGGATCCATTGCCGTAGAATTATATTTTATTTATACCAGTCTATGGTTTAATAAGATTTTCTACATGTTTGGATTTTTATTCTTTTCCTTTTTATTGTTGACTTTAACTACATGTTTAGTGACTATTCTAATCACTTATCATTCTTTATCTTTAGAGAATTGGAAGTGGCAATGGAGAAGTTTTATCGTTGGCGGTGTAGGTTGTGCAATCTATGTTTTCATTCATTCTATTTTGTTCACTAAATTTAAGTTGGGTGGATTCATCACTATAGTTTTATATGTTGGTTATTCTGTATTGATTTCCTTATTATGTTGTTTAGTTACTGGTTCAATTGGGTTTATCAGTAGTATGTTTTTCATTAGAAAGATTTACTCATCCATTAAGATTGAATAAAATGGATATGTGTGTATAAAGGAATCAAAGAAAATAATTTAATTAAATTACATCGAAATATTAACTCTATCGATAAAAATTCCCTGATTATTTACAATTTGAACACTATTCTAGAAATAAACAAAAAGGAAGAAAGAGTTGTAGATTATTTACAGTTTCAATATCTTTACAAATAAATATAATATTATTACTTCTTCTTTCTACTTTTATTAAATACTACTATATATAGATGCTTTATTTTACTATATATGGATATTTTATAATATTGAGCTCTTGTAACAATCGTCAGAGAGAGAGAGAGAGAGAGACTGAGTAATGCTATGTGTATGTGTTATGGAACCTTATTTAGAAGAATTGTTGTGTGATCTTTTTTTTTTTTTTTCGAAGATCACCCATTTTTACAATCCTTGACACTTACCCAAAAAAAAAAAATACATTTCTTCTTCTTCTTTTTTTTTTCCTCTCCAACTAAATATAGATATAAAAGATATTATAGACTACATATAGAAATACCATGGTTCCTTTCAAGTAAAGAATTTGAACTGCAACTAACTTTACTCTTTCCAACAAGTCACTCAACAAACTGGATCTAGTAATACTCAACGTCTTCATTTCTTTCTTTTTCAAATTTTTACATTAAATAGAAAACAACAACAATAATAGCATAGAAAAGTAATATGTCAAAGGACTCTGAAGCCACTACAACTGCTTCAACCAATAAAAGGACATCACAAGACGAGACGTTATTGAAAGAAGTCAAACTGCTCAGAGATACGTTAGATTTACTCTGGAACAAAAATTTAGAGCAACGCAAGATTTGTGATGAGTTGAAACATGAAAATGAGTACTTACAAGATTATATTAATAATTTAATGAGCTCCAGTAATGTGTTAGAGAAATAGATAGAACATCATGCAAATAGTTGATTATGGGGTTTTTTTACATCGATGGATTATTACTCAAGAAAAGAACCACGTTCTATTTTACTGAAGGATCGAACTATTCCAAACGATGAATAATCTTATTGAATGAATCAATCATTATACGATTTTAGTGATGATAATATACAAGAATTTGTCATATATATATACTCATATTACGTAGAGAAACAGGACCAGAAAACAAGGATTTTTTCGAGACGGCAATATGTTTGTTATTGGTTTACCTGTGTTACATGGATGATCAAATGGTTATGAACCAGACTCATTTTTGGTTGTAGTCCATTTAAGAGATGTTCAAAACTATGAGAGAATCAATTGAATCATTTCTAATTCAATAGAAGATTAGATATTCATTATCCCATAGGAATTAGAGTATCAAGAATTATCCAACTTAATATGTGATGTGGATAAACCGATATACTATTGATTTGGTAAATATATATATATATAATTAATAAAATAAATAAGTTTGTTAGGTTATCGATAAAGTTTTCTTATTGTTGTTGGTCCTATATGTACATTCAGTTTTAGTTAAAAAAAAAAGGTATTAAAGGTTAAAAACAATTAAAACCTGCGAAAAATATTTCAAGTTAGCTAATGGAGGGAAAGTAATTTTTTTTTTTTTTTTAAAAATAAAGCTATAATATTAGCCAGTAGAATCCGAGATACCACTTTCTGTGATAATATAAACACATTCCTTTTCAGGCATATCTGGAGAGTCCTGTAATTTTGCTACTCTTTCCTCACCACGACCCTTTCTTAATAAAATCCTGGTAGCGGATGCATGTGCCAAGACGTGACCACCGACTGGTTTTCTACCATCAGCAGATGCAAATAATGCTGAAGCACCGGGATCTGATTGAACTTGATTTGTCATAAATACAGCAACATTGAATTCTTCTGCCAATCTATTCAATTTGGATAAATGTTGATTTAGTCTCTGTTGGCGTTCATTTAACTCACCTCTACCACAATAGTCCACTCTAAAATTTGCCATTATTGAGTCAACAATGACTAGACGATACTCACCGGAACTCAATTCACTACCCAACTGTTCAACGAGTTCCATTTGATGTTCACTATTGAGTGCCCTTGCATAGGTGACATTCTCCAAACAAGTTTCTGGAACGAGATCATATTTTTCTGCGATCTGTTTGATCCTCTCTGGTCTGAAAGTGCCCTCAGTGTCAATATAAACAACTTTGCCCTCACCACCACCCATTTCTTTAGGTAACTGTGAAGTGACACATAGAGTATGTGACATCTGTGTCTTACCACATCTAAATTCTCCGAAGACCTCCGTGATACTCATGGTCATGACCCCACCACCCAAGATTGAATCCAAATTTTTGGACCCTGTAGATAAGGAGAATATTTTTTCTCTTATATTCAATTGCAGAGTAGCTGGAATGAATCCAATAGTGATAATTTTACTTGCAGATTCTTTAATTTTCTCCACTTTGATTTCTGAAAGACCTTTAATTTTACATAAGTGACGTCTTGTTGTAGAGAGGACAGTGTTGATTGTGAAAATGCCACCAGATTTCAACTTTTGTATATCTGAGACATTGATACCGTAATTTTGTAATTCATCAACCGATATAACTGTTTGTTTAGCTTCTTCTGTCATTGTAAAGAGGAAGGGTGGGGATAGAGGTAACAAAAAATTGAAAGAAAAGAATAAATTATGACAATTCTGGTATTGGAATATATCAACGATAAATAAGTAATACCCAAAATATCTAGTATATATATATATAATTATTTATAATGGCCACGATATTTGGGCGGCTAAAATGAAAAAAAAAAAAAAATGGTTCTAGAACCAAACTATATATTTTAGACGAGATGTGGGTGTGTGGGTGTTCACGGGCCAATTCTCCTTTTGCTCTTTGTATAGGAATAATAATAATGAATAGTTAGAGATCAATATATATAGATATATAGATATAGATATAGATATAGATATAGATATAGATATAGATATAGATATAGATATAGATATAGATATAGATGTATTGATTAGTTAAAGATAAAAAAAGAATAAATAAGAAAAGGGAGGGAGAAAATACATATATATATATTATGTTTGGTTTGTTTGTTTATTTGTTTGTTTATTTGTTTGTTTTTTTTATGTTACATTACTTAATAAGTCTTGGCAAAATCATTCTTTTCAAAATCCCAAGTATCTTCTTGGATCCTGCCTCTTAAAGTTGGGATCTCAGACCCCTTCACATAAACATCTTCAAACAATATAGACAACTTAGGTTCAGGTGGAGCAGCTTTATCAGCTAAAGCGACTTGTTCATCAACATACTTTCTAGCGGCTTTATCATAAGCCTTAATTTCACTCTCAGTAGCAATACCCAACTCATTAGTCAAATGCATCTTCAAGCCTGCAATTGGATCGTTCTTAGATCTCATATTCTGGATCTCTTCTCTTGTTCTATACGTGGTACCTGGATCAGACATCGAATGACCACCGTAACGGTAAGTCTCGAACTCTAACAACAAGGGACCTTTACCAGATAGACACCAGTCCTTAGCGAATTTAGAAGCTTGGTACACAGCAAGAACGTCCATCCCATTGACTTTAATACCAGGGATGTATTGCCCACGTTTATAGTATTCAGTCATGGCAGAAGATCTAGAAGCAGCAGTACCCATCCCGTACTTGTTATTCTCGCAACAGTAAACTACAGGTAAATTAAACAATTTAGCCATATTAAAGGATTCGAACACCTGCCCCTGATTTGAAGCACCATCACCATACAAAGTGAAAGAACAAGCATCTTCATTTTTGTATTGATGAGCGAACGCCAAACCGGTACCTAATGGGACTTGAGCACCCACAATACCGTTCCCACCGTAGAAACCTGGTGCATACAGATGCATGGAACCACCTTTACCGAAGGAGACACCTTCCCTTCTACCCATCAACTCAGCAAGGACGCTCTTGACGGAGGCACCTCTCATATAGGTGAAACCATGACATCTATAGGAAGTGATAACGGAATCTAACTTAGTGATGGCGTTTTCCACACCGACGGCGATGGCTTCTTGACCTATAGATAGATGGCAAAACCCTCTGATCTTTTTGGCTTTATATAGGGCATCGCAAGCCATTTCCATTCTTCTAATGATGACCATATCTTTATACATTTGTAGAAGTGTGGATTTATTGGTTTGGTAAGTCAAGGATGGGATATCGATTAAGTAACCTTCGAAGGACTTTTCTGGTAATTGAATGGTGACTATATCGTTTTCATTGTTTGATTGGGACTGATCCTTAGTGTTGTTATTTGTTGTTGAGTAATTTTTTTTCTTTGTCGACGATAATATAGAGTGATGGGTAGCAGAGGAAGAAATAAAGGTGCTAGATACAATTGATCTTCCCAATAGTGATTTGGGGGCATGTAAACGTGAAACAGTAGATAACATGACTCAAAAACAAAATCCGTAAGATTAACTATATATATTCCTTTGGTAGTATTTGTTTATGTTCAATCAGCAGTCAGATTCGTATGATGATACTTCTATATTTTACTTTCCAAAAAATATATATATACATACATACATATATATATATATATATATAGATAGATAAATTCAAATCCTCAGTCAATCGACAGTGAACAGCAACAATGAACACAACCCTCACTCTTTCCACATGATTTAATCACACCTTTGTACAATTGGCCAACTCCCAAACAATCATGAGATAAAAAACAAAACCAAAAAACAAAAAAAAACTGGAAGGTGCGGGGGGTGAAAGAGAGAGAGGGAAAAAAAAAGAGAAAAGAATTACTGACAGGTTACTGTTGATTAAACATATATAATACGAAAGAACATACTATCACCGGGTATATGTATGTTAGGTATGTATATTTACATCTATATGATCCTTTTTAAATGATAATTAAACTTTATAATTGTTTTATGTATATTCTTTCCTTTCTTCTCTCATATTTTTTGAATTTTGCCTCGATTCCTCCTTTTGTTCAATGGACAAGACAATATAATGGCTGGTTCGATAAGCAATATATATATAGATATATATATGGTATGTGTGTCTTTCTTAAAATGAATATATATATATATATAAATATATATATATAATAAATAATTCAAGTAGATTATTTTACATTACAGGAAAAAAAAACTAAAACAAAAAATTACCATTCATTTCTTAATTCCTGAACACAAGAAATGTTATGTTTAGCTTTCTATTTGGGCTCTTCTTAATTCCTAATTCTTGAAAGGAAAAACAACAACGACAACAATGACATTTGGTACTAATCAACTTAGTAATAATAATAATCATAATAGTATATGTATATGTATATGTATACGTATATGTATTTATACTTTTTTTTTTTTATTATTGTCATCTTATTTTGGCTTCCATTCTCTCTTCACACTCCGAGATCTCGCAAAAGGTCTTTGCCAAATGACATGAAGAGGGAAAGAAAAACCGGAAAAGTAAAAAAAAAAAATATATATATATATATATCATATGGTGAGGTTCAATGACTTTATTTAGTAATGTTATATCCCATTTCTACCAGAGACTCCATGTCGTGATTTAAAATGATATATCTATATATATATAACAAAAAGGTGAAACCAATATTATATATATATATAAGAAGTATGTATATGTAAACTTCATTTTCTTTCATTCAAATTTTTTTAGTCAAAAAAATGTCTGTCTTTTCCAAAAAAACATTCGATACTGCGGCATATGTCTTTGGTCGTCCAGTTTATCCTAAGTCTTTTTACCAAATATTGAAAAATTATCATGAAACTAATCAAATCAGTGAAAAAATCGGACAGAGAGTATTGGATATTGGTTGTGGTCCAGGTACTGCAACATTTCAAATGTCACAATATCTTAACGAAAATACAATTTCCACAAACAGTGTCTTGCCATATAAACTGTTTCTTGGTATCGATATCTCTTCACCAATGATCCAAGAAGCTAATCTCGAATTACGGAAAAGACAGGAAAGAAAAGATATAAACCCGAATTTGGATATTAAGTTCGATGTTTGTTCATATGATGGAATTTGTCAAGTTTATCAACACTTAAATAAATTCGATTTGATTACCGCGGCCCAATGTGTCCATTGGTTCGATTTCCACACTTTCCAAGAAATTTTATACAATGACCTATTATTACCTGGTGGCACTATAGCCATCTGGGGGTATGCTGATGCAATTTTGATTGATTACCCAGACTTGGATCATATTACATTCGATTTCGCATATTCAAAGGATCAGATCGGTCCATATTGGCAACAACCTGGAAGAAATATCTTACGTAATCTATTAAAGGAGTATAATTTTGATTCAAATAAATTTACTCATATCAAAGAATCATATTTCAATGCTTGCGATTTAAGAAGGGATAAACAAATGTTTGATCGCGATGACGTTTTCAAAATGTGCATGACTTGCACTTTACAACAATATGAAGATTACCTTAAAACTTACAGTTCTTATCACTCATGGAAATTGGATCCTCGAAATTCTGGGGAAAGCGATCCCTGTGAAACTTATATTGATGAAATAATTAAAAGACATCCAGAATTATCTAGAGATTCTAAAGTAAATTTAGTTTGGAACACATTCTATAAATTTGCAACAAAAAAATGAGTAAGTATCAAATGAGCTACAAATTGATATACTTCCTCATCACCCACTTTATTATCCCCTGAATATATATCTTCGTGTCTCATTTTGTATATTCACTATTTTTTCCTTTTTTTTTTACGTTTTTAATTAATAACCAATTGCATCATTTAATGTCTTTTATGTTTCAATTTATATCGTGACATTTGTTCTTTTTTTTTTTTTTTTTTTTTTTTGTTATTACTATTACCACTACTATACTCGTGACTGTAACCGTTATTACTTAAGAGTTTATTTATCATTTCATTATCATCATTCAAATTCCTATCTTTATCATGACACCCATATATAATCTTGCCAATACTATGAAAGAAGGAAATAGATTCATTTCTTAAGTATATGTTGTAATTAATAAAGTTACTTGAACATTCATCTCTAATCTCTATAGTATCTTTTGAAGTTGTCCAAAATTGGAATGACGATAGCATTGACCTTATATCACCATTATTTGGGAAGCCCATTTATCGTTTTGTTTTAACAATTGTTGTTCTTTTAAAGCAACTTTATTCAACAATTTTTTCGATAAAGTGTTGTTTACTGAGTTAATTTTTATTCTTTTTAATCTAGAATGGTTTAAATTTTCTCTATTTGAATATAGTCTCTGCAGTGTAGTAGTAGTGTTAATATTGATATTACAATTTTTCATTCTCTATCTCACATTCAGTAAGGTATATTATTAATGGTGGCAACCTATGATTATTTACAGATGATAACCAATCTTTAATAATATACTGAAATTTTAATCTTGTCTCCAAATGGAATACATTAGGTAAATCATCCACTAACAATATTGACAAGTTATATACACCGTTATAATATTTAGATCTTTGTAAAAAAATCATTGAAGGATTTTATATGGTTCAATTCTAAAGAATCTTCATACTCTATAACACAATCTCGACCAAATTGATCATTTCCACTATTAAAGTTGTCAATAATATTCATAGTTTTGTTTCTGTCTCTGTTTTTATATCTATATAAATGTACCAATTTTTCACCTAGTCTTTTAATTAGAGTACTTTTACCAATAGCCACTTGGTCCAGTTAGCAGCAGAATTCTTGTATCATCATAAAAATTTGACAGCATACCCGTAAGGGCTTGTTCAACATCTCTTATCTTCCTTTTATGAATACAATACATCGTCAACAGTCTTCGGTGAATATTTATCGTACCATTGTGAATTACTGTCACAATTGTCTTCATCCTTATTATCCTTCCTGGAATCAAATAAATTCTTATTTTAACTCGTAGTTTCTTTATTATTATTATTGATAGTGGTAATTTTGTTAATATCATCTGATACCGACTTTTCACTTTCGTTTTGAGTAGACCGTACGGATTCCCATAATTTAGTTTGAGACTCTAGAAAACTAGAAGAACTTCTAAACAATAAACCCATCTTTTATCATAAAATCAATATTGTTAAATAAATTCAAACAGCCAAATAACTTATATAAGAATAGGTAATTAAGTGTGTACTTTTCTCTATATATAAAATAAATCACCAATTATTAAAATCTTACATTCAAACGAATCCACTTTTTTCCCTTTGGTTTCAGCTACTCCAATAAATTGATTAGTTAGAAAGTCAAAAAAGAATACTTAATAGTGGAAACACTAGTAACTGGTTCTATCTTAATCAAATATGGATTCACTTTTCTTTTACATATACTATCTCCTTCAATAACATACAATGATATCTTCTTACTATTTTGTGTCTACAGATACTAAACAAAATTTTCTGTTTTTTTTTTTTTTTCGGTGAAAAGTATTTTGATATAATCAAAGAGAGAAGAGTTAACAACTATTGAATAATACATTACATATAGTACAAGGTGTGATATCATTCTTTAATTTTGTCAGTAGAAGTAAATATATAACAATTCAGTGTGACATTTTGTCCAAAAGTAGAAGAGGGGTGTTGTTTGAATAAGTTTTTGTAACGTGTGTTAATGAAATAAAAAAATAACAAACAAGCAAACAGTAAGACAAATCCAAGTGTGCTCTATATAGTGTAAGACTGTACCCTATTAAACATATACTCATTATCAAACATGTCTGAATTCAATGATGATAAAAATTCTAGAGATAGAAGAATTAAAGAAATATATAGACATGATGAAATGTCGAATAAAGTACTTCACGTGGACAAAAGATTGCAAAGTTCTCATTCAGATCCATTAAATGATGCAGAATTATCTAAACCAAAATCCATGTATGGAAGAATCAAATTAAGTGATATGGGACAGAATGTTAACAATCAGTTAGACCCTAATGAAATTGATGATGTTAAAAGACAGATTAAACAGAAAGATATATCTTCTAACAAGAGTAGTAAGAATAATAAAAATATAACCAGTAATATAGAAAATAGGACTATTCTGGAAATGGACACCATTTCCACGTTGAGATATTATCCAAGTGATAATTACAATATCGAAATATACGAAAAAATTTTGAAATGGATCACAGAGTTGTTGGGCAACGATATGCCGCATGAAATTATCTTAGAGACAGCAGATGTTCTTATTTATAACTTAAAGGATCAATCAAATGTAAAAGGTAATAAAATTGACTCATATATACAGGTACAACAAAGTATTGAAAATGATCTAGGTATATCTATTGACAAACAAAAATTTACGGATTTAATTAAATTGACAAATATGATAACAGATTTTGATTCAAGTTCAAAAAATAGTTTTACTTCAAAGCAACAAGATAATACTATCATAAAGACGGATGAACTTAGTGATGACGATAGTAACGATATAGAAGATATGAATGCCTTAGAACAAGAATTATTAATGGAAGAAACAGAGGAAGCAAATGAAAATGGATTAGAAAATGAAGCAAAAACTAACAATAGCTTTAATTCTAAAATTGTTAAAGAAAACACTTTGGATACAAAATTACTGCCAAATAAAGAAGATATCGTGATTGATTCAATAAAGGAAAAAACTAGATTACCAATAATCACACTTATAAATAAGACCTATATCCAAAGAAGAATACAGTTAGATCTTGAAGAAGAAGAATCAATAGTAGTTAGCAGTATCTCTAACAAAATTATTCAGTTGTTAAAATCTACACAACATGATAAAAATTATTTTAATGAAAAGATTAAATTTATAATAAACCAAGCCAAGTATCCAAATTTAACTAAATTTCTTTTTGATAACTATAATAAATTATCTTGGGGGTTAATTTTATCTGAAAATAAATCATCCGATATGAGTGATATTTTTGACAAAATGAAATTGGACAATTGTGAAGAATTCGTAGAGGAATATCTTTCAAATAGCAAAACTATTTCTTCAAAGAAAAGATCATTGAAGGCAGAAGAAGGTGCAAATGAGATAGAAGAGGAGCAGAACCAACAGAAAAAAATATTATTAAAGAAACAATTATTTCCTCCAATAATAGACCTTGATAAAATTAAATTTGATCAAAATTTAAAACTTTTATCCATCGATAAAGTTAGTCTTCCAGAAGGTTCTTTTAAAAAAGTAAAGGATAATTATGATGAAATTTATATTCCAGCACCTGAGAAACCAGCAACTGAATTTCCATTGATATCTATATCAGAATTACCAGATTGGGCTCAAAATGCCTTTCCTTCTAAAGAAACAGTTACTCTAAATCAGATCCAATCAAAAGTGTATCCTAAAGCATTTGGAAGTGATTCAAATCTTCTATTGTGTGCACCTACAGGTGGTGGGAAGACCAATGTAGCTATTTTAGGTATTTTACGTGCATTATCTCATTTCCACAACGATTCTACTAAGAAATTTAATCTATCTAATTTTAAAGTTGTCTACATTGCTCCATTAAAGGCATTAGTTCAGGAACAAGTCAGAGAACTTCAAAGAAGGTTGTCATATTTGGGTATTAAAGTGTCTGAATTAACAGGTGACTCAAGACTAAATAAACATGAAATTGCTCAATCACATATTTTGGTATCAACTCCAGAAAAATGGGACGTTATTACCAGAAAGATGGATGACTCATCATTTGCACTTGATGTAAGTTTGATAATCATCGATGAAATACATCTTCTTCACGACTCCAGAGGTCCTGTTCTAGAAAATATTGTTGCTAGAACGTTAAATTCTCGATATTGGCTAAAGAAACCTAGATTACTCGCATTATCTGCAACATTACCGAATTACGCAGATGTTGCCAAATTTTTAAGAGTTCCTGATGATTTTGTTTTCTATTTCGATTCCTCTTATAGACCATGTCCGTTGACTCTACAATTTTGTGGTATTCGTGAACAAAATGCATTAAAGAGAATAACAGCTATGAATCATGCATGTTACGATAAAGTTTTTGAATCTTTATCAAATAATAATCAAATCATCATCTTTGTTCATTCTAGGAAAGATACCACACGTACAGCTATTTGGCTAAAAAATAAATTTCTAGAAACAGATAATATTAATAAGTTGAAACCACAGGAAGCTGGTTCTAAAGAAATTTTGGTATCTGAGAGCAACAACGTTAAAGATCCAAATTTAAGACAACTGTTAGAATATGGTATTGGTATTCATCATGCGGGATTAACAAGAGAAGATAGGTCATTATCTGAGGATTTATTTGCTGATGGTCTTTTGAGAGTGTTAGTTTCAACTGCTACTTTAGCGTGGGGTGTTAACTTACCTGCCCATACAGTTATTATTAAAGGTACTGATGTTTATTCTCCTGAACATGGTGGTTGGGAGCAACTTTCTCCTCAAGATATTTTACAAACGCTAGGGAGGGCAGGTAGACCTCGATATGATACCCAAGGTGAGGGTATCATTATAACTAAACAGGCAGATTTGCAATACTATTTAGCAATTCTTAATCAACAATTACCAATAGAATCGCAATTGATGTCAAGATTAGATGATAGTGTGAACGCAGAAATTGTTCTGGGAAATATTAAATCAAGAGAAGACACAATGGAATGGCTCACTTATACTTATTTGTATGTTAGAATGCTTATCTCTCCCTCATTATATAAAGTAGACATGTTTGAAAAGTCTGATGAAAAAAATCTTTTAGCCTGTAGAGCTGCTATTGCACATAGTGTCTTGACTAAATTACAAAGTCAACAGTTAATTATATATAATGCAGAAGATGGGACAGTCGAATCTACAGAACTAGGGCGTATTGCATCACACTTTTACATCAAACCTGAATCAATAACTATCTACAATCGAGAATTAACTGACCGCAGTACTATCATAGATATGTTTAGAATATTTTCTCTCTCTGATGAGTTTAAATACATACCTATTCGTCAAGAGGAGAAAATTGAGTTACAAGAATTATATAATAAGTGTCCAATACCTATCAAAGATGATATCACTAATCCCACTACTAAAGTGAATATTTTATTGCAAGCGTATATTTCTCAGATGAAGTTTGACGGATTTGCTTTGAATGCAGATATGATATTTATTCAACAAAATGGTGGAAGATTGCTAAGAGCTATGTTCGAATTGTGCTTAAAAATGAATTGGTCACAACCAAGTAAAATATTATTAGATTTGTATAAATCCATCACATGGAGAATGTGGTCCACTAATACACCATTAAGACAGTTTGGAAAATGTCCGATGGAAGTTATAAAGCGTGCCGAATCATCTACACTTCCATGGACGGAGTATCTTAAATTCACTTCCCCCTCAGAATTGGGTAAAGCTATAAGAGTTGAAGGATATGGAAAGTTAGTGTATGATTTGATCCAAAGATTTCCAACTGTGAAAATTAATGCAAGTGTTCAACCCTTAACTCCAAGTTTGTTAACATTTGATATACAAATATTACCACATTGGATATGGGATGAGGGTATCCATGGAGCTGGTGAAATTTTCTGGATATTAGTAGAAGACACAGACGGTAGGAAAATACTTTATGCAGATTCTATTTTGATAAAGAACTCTGACATCGATCTTGAGCAATCATTATCTTTCTACCTTCAGTTTTCAATTTCAGAACAAAAACAGTTACCTCCTACAATCTATATAAGTGTTATATCAGAGAGATGGTGGCACAGTATTTCACGGCTTCCTATTGTACTAGAAACTATAAAATTGCCAAAAAAGTTCCCCTTGGGCAGAGAACTTGATGAAGTTGATGCAATTTTTACATCTGCATTAGGAAGTAAAGAACTAAGTAATATATTTACGGAGTCCACATTTAATGAAATTGAGAGTGATGTATTCCCTATTCTTTATGAATCAAACGAAAATATTTTAATTGGCTGCCCTAAGGGATCTGGTAAAACAAATATGGCATTACTTGCGATATTAAACCATTGGAGACGGAATAAAGGTAGAGCTGTGTATATCAGTACCTCTCAAGATCACATCGACAATACATACAGACAGTGGACTAAACAATTAAGCCATATTGCTGGAGGAAAAATTATCAATAAATTAGGCGATAGTTTGACTTCTAATATCAAACTCCTAGCGAAAAGTCATCTAATATTAGCCACACCACAACAATTTGATACTTTATCACGTAACTGGAGGAAACGTAAAAATGTCCAACGTATTGAATTATTTATTTTTGACAATATAAATGAAATTAGTTTTGAGTCTACAGGGTATCTTTATGAGAATATGATTTCCAGAATTATTTTCATGTGTTCCCATATAGATAATGATATAAGAATCGTTGGGCTTTCATCCTGTTTACCAAATGGTTATGATTTTGGGGATTGGATCGGCGTGAAAAAAGATAATGTTTTCAATTATACTCCAAATACTAGAATTAACCCAGTTGAGATTCATCTTCAATCATTTTCAAATACCAATCATCTTTCTTACACACCAATGATGATACGTTTTGCGTTTGATAAAATAAAAGATAAGACAACCCAAACACCTTCAATTATATATTTGAATTCTCGTAGAAATTGTGTGGAGGTAGCTCAGAAATTAATAACTTTTTCTAAGATTTTTAAATTGGATATGTTAAGTATTGAACGTGAACAACTTGAGACTTATGCAAACTCTTTGACTGATAAGACACTAAAAACAATATTATTGTATGGTATCGGCATTTTGTATACTGGAATGAATGAAAACGACAGAAAGGTTATTCAAAATCTCTACAACCATGGCGCTTTTTCCATTCTTCTCATTACAAAAGATATTTCACATGATGCTCCTAAGTCAGATATGGTAATAGTTTTAGGTACAGAGTTTTTTGAATGTAAAACTAATAAATACATTAATTACCAAGCGAATGAAATATTAGAAATGCTAGGTTGTGTCATTCCATACCATAATACTGCGGGAAAATTAGTACTTCTTACAAGCGATAATCAAAAAGGTTACTATAAAAAGTTTGTTTCAGAGCCAGCCCCGGTTGAAAGTTATTTATACTACTTCTTACATGATTCTTTCATAAATGAAATAAGCAATATGGTTATTACCAACAAACAAGATTGTCTCGATTGGTTAACTTATTCATATTTCTATAGAAGGATACATGCCAATCCTAGTTTTTATGGTGTCACTGATAATTCCTCTTATGGGATATCAGCATACTTAAGTGAATTAGTTGAAACTACAATTAATGACATGATTGATTTGAATTTGATCCAAGTACAAGAAGCTAATGATGAGGAAAGTGTTGAAACATTATCTCCATTAAACGGTTGTTTGATCGCCTCTCATTATGGTGTATCTTTCTTAACAATGAGTATTTTTATAAAGGCATTAGCGATTGATTCGACATTAAGAGATATGTTATTGACCTTGTCCTACGCCACTGAATTTGAGTGTATTCCTGTTGAGAAAGATGATATTTTAAGGCTTTCTAAGATAGAAAAATTATTACCAATTCAATATCCTGATAATAAAAGAATTAATATTGTTTCTTATAAAGTGTTTGTATTATTGCAGGCATATTTTTCAAGAATAGCACTAGCAGTAGAATTTAAGAGTGTTTTAAGAATGATTCTAAGCAAGGCAGAACCATTAGTTAATTCCATGGTTGACATCTTATCAGGAGAAGGCTTTTTAAATGCAACTGTAGCAATGGATCTTTCCCAAATGATTATACAAGCTGTCTGGGATGTTGATTCTCCATTAAAACAAATTCCATTCTTTACAAAGAATATACTAGAAAAGTGTAAAGAATTAAGTGTGGAAACTGTGTATGATGTCATGGCTTTAGAAGATAACGATCGCGAATACATCATGACAGTAGATGACGAGAAGTTAATCAAATTGGCTAATTTTATAAATAATTATCCTAATATTGAAATGAATTATTCTATTGAACACAGTGGGTTTAAAATTGGTGAACAAATTGTGGTACATATTACGCTAAGAAGAGATGATGAGCCAGAGACATTAAATGTAACTTCTGAATGCTATCCCTATGAAAAAATTGAAAAATGGTGGATTGTAGTAGGTGATAGTTCTAAACGTGAGTTATACGCTATTAAGAAAGTTGTGTTATCAAAAGAAACTCAACAATATGATATACCTTTCGAACTATCAAAAATAGGACAACATGATTTAACTATTTGGTGTGTATGTGATTCATACCAAGATGCTGATAAAGAAGTTTCGTTTTCAGTTGAAGTTATTCAATAATTATTTCTCAAGTTTACTTCTAGATAATTATATATCAAATATTATTATAGGGTTGATCACAAAAAAAAATTAATTGTTACATTTAATAAATATAGAGAGAGCCATGTAAGATTTGGATGATGCAGGATTACATCATTATTAAATAGTAACTTAGAGTGGGACATAACAATATCTTTAATATTTTATATATATAATATACATATATGTATTTGTATCTATTAACTTGTCATTTGAACATCACCGTCAGCATCGGTAATATCCTCTACTTTGCTTTCCGCTGCAGATTGATTCTTTTTCTGATATGCTAAAATATCATCTAAACTCCAAACAGAGACACCCTCTTGATCCTTTGGATCAGTTGGCTGAGCCATTGTCCTTAGGAATTGCTTTGCATTTGATATAGCCATATCAGTCGATAAATTCAAATCAGCATCAGAAAGGCCTTGTGCAATCCATTTTGGTAATTGTGCTTTTTTTCTAGAAAATCTACGATCCGCTAAAACCATCACACCATAGTCATCTTTCCCTCTTAGAACTCTACCTAAACATTGTGCAGCGTGTCTCATTGCATCAAAGGAAAGGAAATCGTTTTCTCTAATTTGGTAATTTTCTCTTAAAAATTCCAAACGGGCTTTTAAGATACGAGATTCTGTATATTGGAATGGGATACCTATCATTAAAACAGTTCTACCGTATTGATGATCAAAATCAATCCCTTCTGAAACTTTTCCTCTTGCCACAGACAATAAAATTGCACCACGACCATTAGAACATGCCTTTCTATAGGTCTCTAAAGCTAAAGATGTCTCTTGTGCATCCGGGGTCTCAACTAAGATCAATTTATGTTTCCAAACTTCATCTAATATACCCATAGTTTGCCACATAGACACTATACTTTCCATATATAGATACGATGGGAAGAAAACAACCATACCATCTGGAGTGATCTTAGCAAATTCCACTAACATGGAACCATAGTTACGAACTATACTTGGATCATTTCTAATTTCAAATCTGGAAGAGATGGCAACTTGATCTGAACCCTTTGTCACAATCATAGGTAAGAAAGATTTTTTGGCCAAAGTCATTGCATATGATTTTTGTAATACTGTATCAAAATTTAACATTCTTGGATACATGTCCAATGGTGAGATAGTACCTGAAGTGATAATAACTGAGGAGAACGTTTCAAACACGGGTTTAATAGCAATGGATGCATCCAAACAAGTGAAACGCATAATTGGGTTAGGAACAGCAGCATTCTCAATTTCATAAGGTTCAATGATTAATAAGAAACCATTTTCATATGTAGAGATCAGTGTGGCAAAAGTTGCAATCTCTTTCAATGCAGTAAAATCTTCCACTTCTGCTACTTCCAAAGTTCTTACCAGTAAAGAAAGACGTTCTGCACAGAACCGTAGAGGTTTTCTATCTATGAACGTTAATTGTTTTAAATGTTGTAAAAATGATTTAGGTGTTTCAGATATAACATGTAACACTTTCATTCTAGTCTTAATATATTCAATGAATCTTTTCAAGAAAGATATAAAGTGTTCAGCTCTACGAATATTCCCAGGTACTGCTTCTTTTAGTAAATCTTGTGGTAAAACCGGAGTCTCTACAAATTGTTCTTCTTCTTCAGTGATAATATCTTCAGTGTGTAAACCTTTAACTAATTTTTCATATTCATCCTGTAATTTAGCTGCATCCACTTTACGTACTTCATCTATCTTTTCTTCTAAAGTGATGGCACCCTTTGATGCTCTTCTTAGTACATCATTAGTCAGATCTAATGATAATGATTCTATACAAACGTTATCGATATTGTGAGCTTCATCAAAAATCACGATACTGTCCTTTGAGAGTTCTTTAGAGACTCTTTCCGCAATTTTAGGATCCAACAGATAATGATACGAATAAATGATAATATT
This sequence comes from Arxiozyma slooffiae, assembly GCA_017347545.2. Lineage (NCBI taxonomy): Eukaryota > Fungi > Ascomycota > Saccharomycetes > Saccharomycetales > Saccharomycetaceae > Arxiozyma > Arxiozyma slooffiae. The sequence continues at coordinate 249,574 of JAFHAQ020000024.1, read as the reverse complement.
ACACATGGAGATCATTCTACGAACAATAAAATAAGGACACAATTTTCTTTCCTCACAGTATTTAATCAATTTTTCAAATGAGAACACCCCATTAGGTAAATAATTTTGTACTTCCAAATCGTATAAGTTCTCATGGTACTCACATAGTTCAACATCTGCATTTGGATCAGCCTCCAATTTACGTTTATTTACCCCATTTGTCAATCTACGACATTTTTCATCTACGACGGTACCCTTTCTTTCTTTACTGACCACAGGATGTAAACAAAGGTTCTTTCTTGAAGTTAAACCCAACCCTCTGAATTGTTCTCTGTGACCTAATTCTTTAGCACGATATTCCATGAGATTTTCCAATTCTACTAAAGCCTTCTCGATTTCTGACATGGTACGAGAACAATATATAATCTTTCTGTGTTCAGGATAATGCATTTGATATGCGACAGTTAAGGAGAGTAAAGAGACGGTCTTACCTGTCCCTGAGGGCATTTCTAGAATACTGTTGCCACCCACATCTAAAGTCTTTTTAATATCACACATATAGTGGTATTGTTCAGGGTAAATTTTTGGGTATGGGAATAAGACTGGTAGGTCATCGATATAGAACTTCATGTTTTTTTTTTTAATCGATTTATTTATTGATTGATTGATAAACGGTAATAACGATAATGATTTTGATGAAAATAAAAATGGTAAAATATTTATGTATATCTTTATTTATATGATTGAAGGTAACAGTTATAGATAGATTACTTCAAATTATTAAATAGAAAATTTTACCAAAATTTATGAATGTGAATATGTTAAACATGCACTAACTCTAATGTATTTAGGGCCTTTGTAGGGTTAAGACTAATAAGAACTGGTGTTATAACTATATGAAAGGGTAGCAAACAAAACTAATAAATGTAAAATGAATACGGATTTCTGTACTGCGAACTTTAATGAGAAACAGATTCCTTATATTTTAATTAATAAATAAATGGGGATATATATGTACATGGACTTGTGCGAATATATATATATATATATAGAGAGAGAGAGAGAGAGAGAGATACACATATGTGGGCAATAAGTTGAATTTAACTGATTCATTAATTATTTTAAATTAATAATCTTCAACAAATATTTTTGAGGAAGGGTAAAAAAAAAAATAAAGAAAAGAGATTTATTCCTCGACTTTCAGATTTAGGTCTCTTGTGCACGTGACACGTCCAAGACAGTGTTTAACAAGAGAGGATAAATCTGATCAGACGAATCTCCAGAGATGGTAGTCAACAATCCTTTGCTCTTATAATATTGTCTTAATGGAACTATAGTGGCTTTGAACTCTTTTATCCTTGTCTGCATGGCTATTTTGTTATCATCGGACCGTCTAACTAGATGTTCGCCTGTAATATCGTCTAGCCCAGGAATTTTAGGTGCATTATATGTCTCGTTATAAGTTCTTCCACTAGGTAAATGCACCCATCGTTCTTCAATTCTGGATAGGATAATAGATTCTGGGACATCTAATTCTATCACCAAATTGATATCTTTATCTAACGGATTTAAATATTGAGACAAATTTTGCGCTTGAAATAAAGTTCTTGGAAACCCATCAAGGATCCAATCACTATTTAAAGTGGAAAGATGTTTAAAGATCAATTTGGTGATCAAGTCATCAGGAACCAATTTCCCCTTTTTAATGAATTGTAATGCTAGAGAACCGATCCTTGTACCGTTTCTAATATGTTGACGTAGGATGTCGCCTGAAGAGACAGTTTGCAATTGTGGGAATTGCCTTACAAGCTTTGAAGTTTGGGTTCCCTTTCCCGCACCAGGGGGTCCCACTAATAATAGTCTTAATTGGTTCATCATTATACTTTATCAATCAGTTTTTCTTCCTTCCCTTTTGATTCACTTTTTTGTGTTCGTTTAGTTATTCGACTGTACCACTACTGTGTACAGACTTAATATGTTATACTACCAGTTGCCAGACCCAAAAAGTGGTTTCTAATAGTAAATCTACAAGTTATAGTCACTTTTTGGTTATAAAGCTTCGAGAGATGAAACTCTCTGTGAGTCTGAAAGATGGTAAGGCAATTGTGTGTTTCCCTCGAAGATATTTCTTCCCCTGTCTTTTTTTTTTTTTTTGTTTATTATTATTATTGTTATTACGGCCTGTATTTCGAGGTGTTCTTTTACAGATTAAGAGAGACACTTCAAAGGCAAGCCAGTAGTGATTAGAACATCCTAGAGGAGTTGAAGTTGGTGTTGGTGTTGGTGATATTTTGGAAACATTTTGTTTTCCTTCCACCTTCCAGATGGTCGTTGCTCTAAATATATTCCTAGTGTAATTAATAGTAGATGATTTAACACACTGACAAAAAAAGAACTAGGTACACAAAGAGAAAGAAATACAGAAGTAGGAAATATATATATATATATATATAATGTTTAGATATCTTTTAGACATTTTTATATTATTGTACTTTTCTCCTTTTTCTTTTTCATTGTATATATTTATATATATTTGTGGGTAAAATAAAGTGCAGCACTCATTGCAATCTTGATAGGAACTCTGGTGTTTAAACATCATTTACATTTATTCGAAGGACTTATTGACGCATAATGACGATATTTGAACATTATATATATATAGATCAACAATTTCTTTTTTTTTTTTGTGTGTGTGTGTGAATCAATTGAATATACACAAGGAATTTTACCAAATTGTATATACGCAGTACTTAGTATCTTTCTTTTTTTTATCCATATCGTTATTTATGATTACATAAGGAAAATTGGGTATAAAAGTTGATCAATTGATTTTATTTTTGCATATTATCGAAAAAATAATTGGTTAATATATCAATATCTTGATAATTCATAGGTATATCATTAAAATCATTCACATTGTCATTGTTCGTCATTGGCTTTATATCATTAAATTGGTTTGTGATCAATTTGTTCTCTACTACTTGACAGTTTTGAACATTTGATTCAGTATGCATTAAATTTATAGGTTTATTGTTTTGGTTTAAAAATGGCATAACATTCGGAGCTTTATCAATTGTAGAATTATTAGAAATGTTTGTACTCATGTTATTGTTGGAATTTTTAATTACACTAGTATATGGATTTGTTTGCATGGTAAAATTTTCAAAGGTTTTTACTTCAGAATCCATTTGTTGTTGCATAAATATTTGTTCTTTACATTTGTTATTCACAGCATCCGTTTTCTTATGATCTCTTGTATTAGTAAAGTTCTCATCTTTATCGTTATCTTGAAAGAAAAAACTTGGATTTTCAAAATTAAATCCAAGGCACATCTGTTCCAATAATTTATCATCTTTGATATTTGTTCCATTAATGTTATGATAGTTATTATTATTTTTATCATTCTGGATAGTGATTGTTTCTGGGATAGTTTCTTTATTATTATTGTGTTTTTCAACAAGAATTTCATTTAGGTTACTATCTGCCTTGAGAAAAGTATTGTTACTAACACCATTTGAAACTAAGTGCGTATTAGTTTTATGATCATTGATTAGAGAATCTTGAGGTATTGGATTGGTAATTGTTGTCGTGGCAAAAGGTAATGTATTAGCCATAACAGATTCCATACTACTGCTGTTAACGCTACTTTCAACAAAATAAGGGAAGCCATCTAACCTTAATATATTGGCGGCTTCCCCATTCTCTTTTTCGTTGTAGATATTCGCATTATTATTATTATTAGTGATAGAGTAAGTACCGTTGCAACTGCCTTTAATTTCCAATTTTGGTTTATTATCGTCGGCAGAATGCACTAAATGCTTAATGTTGTTCATATTAGTCTTTGTTTGTTCTTTTGAAATTCCCTTTATCAATGGTAAAGATTCAGTAAAATCTGCTAGTGCGTCACAGACATCATTTGATATTTCCCCATGTTGTTGAAATTGGTTAATGTAGGTTGTTTGTCTTGAAGAATTATTTGCATTGTTTAACTTATATAATTCGATGCCACTAGGAGTAGATGCTACAGATAAGGAATTTGCTTGTTGTGTCAGTGATGGTGTAGCATATGGTGGTGTCAATAACAACCCTGAGGATGTCATAGGTGCAAATGAACTTGTATTTAAAGTGGTGTTTGGTGTAGTAGCTGATGTGGTGGATGCACTACGGCTACATGTTCCATTACTGAAAGTGGACACAAATTTATAATTATCTGATATCGACTCTTGTTTTCTTCTATGACCAATTTTATTAACATTTGTTGAACTACCTGATGATAAAACAGATATTCGTTTTGATGCATTGTTTGTAGAGTTGTCACTATTAGGTAAGCGAGAATCTAAGAAGACTGTATCAGTCTCTAGTAACGGGCTAATATCGTGTTGCGCATTATTAGGACTATATATGGTGCTAATATCACGAGACAGCCTATGAACTGAAGATCCTCTTGTTGACGACCTTGGTCTTGCAGGAGATTGAATTCGTAAAGGTGAATACCTTGAATTTGTCGAAGAAAGCGATGTGACACTTGCAGTTCTTTGATTACGAGGCTTTGATATGGTAATCCCATTTGCATTGTTTGTGCTTGTTTTATTGATACCTGTGGTAGGAGGTGAAATTAGGGATTGTGAAGAAGTATTTGTATCTGTTCTCTTTTTATAAATCAATTTGCTGAATGCAACAGAGGCATCATTTTCTTCTACAGCCTTAGAATCTATACCCTCTTGCTCGATATATTGGGGGATAATTTGTCCTAACCCATATGATCCAACTTTCAAACCTTCATTCACAGATATTGATCTTTTTATCACGCTATTACTGTTGTTGTTGTTACTTTGGCTATATTTGCGATTAATAGATTGTGTCATAGTGTTCAAACTATTCAATATCAAGTTTGATTTAGAAGCGGTAGTGGGTGGTTGTGCTAAAGTTGAATCATTTTTAGATTTTGGGACATATTCCATATTTGCGATATCTATTTCGTTCGAAATTGATGGATTGTGATTAAATGAAACAGTAGTGTCATTGGTTGTGGTATCATAATTGCCCTCACGATTCAACTTACTATATTTAAGAAATGCATTATACGATTTTTTACCAATACAATTGGGATTATAGAGATTAGAACTTGACAATGATCTCTCTAAAGCTACAGACGCTTCATCGGTACCATGATTCAAGACTGGTACGGATTTTTGATGTTTTGAAGAGCCAAAAATTTTAAACATTCGTTTCCTATATAGTTTTTGCGATACTGGGAAAGTTTGTTCTTGTTGTTTGGAAGACTCACTTATAATAGGAGATATCATTTCATCTTTAAGAACATCAGTTGGTTGTTGTAAATGTGTTCCTTGTTGTAAAGAGTTTTTATCATCCACTTTGTCTTGCACTGTATAATTCACAAATACCATGTCATTTTTATTCTTCTTCTTTGAATGTCTCTTTAGTGAATTAGTTGAAGGAACTGAAGATACGGATTTATTTCTGGATCGACTCTCCGATACAAGCCTTTTAGGACTATTTATAAAACCTGCAGTAGAAGAGGACTGAATGCTCGGTATATTAGCAATCCCAGAAAGGGAACTTTCTGTAATATAGCTGTCGTTGTTGGAATTAGCAGAAGTACTGGAACGTTGATTATCAGAATTGTTGTGATGACTATTCGAAGATCTTTTATAATAATGTGGAATTTTCCATTTATTCATAGAATCTGAACTTTTCAACATGTTTGATCTTGGACTTTCTTGAGATTTATGACCACTTATAATCCGACCCATTTTAATTACTTTTTTTTAAAATAATAGCTATTAATTCGAATTTTGTTGGATTTTAATATGTATTAAAAAAAAAATATAACTGGAAGAATTTTGAAATGATAAAAATAGACTGAAAGGAAAGATTTTTTCTGTTACAGTGACACCCTACAATTTTGAATACTGTATATTTATAATTACGTTATATTCCTCTTGAGTTATTTACTGTCAGTTTTTGCTTTAGTTTAGTATATGTGATCAGTAACTTCCAAATATTGTGTGATAAACTTTGAGGAGTGTAAAATATGGTTTTCCTTTTAATAATGTTCTATTTTAGGTATTAATAATCAATATTTTCTTCTATATTTGGTAATAATTTAAACTTGATTTATTGAAAGGATCACTTTTTCCATTCACTGTTGAATTAAAGATTAGATCAAAACCCTCTCTATCGAATATTAATAAGGTAATATATATGTATATCACTAAATATAAACAGAATTGCTACAGAGGGTTAAACTATTATTAAACGTAGCAATGATATCGATAGTATCTTTTTTTCTTTACTTAGTTCTTGCAAATTAGTCCCTTCTTAATACATAAGTTATCAACCAAAGGTATGTATATCTGACCTTCCTTACTTATTTGAATAATTTAATTTTAACTTGATTATATCTCTTTTGACGTTTTTTCGGGAAATTGCCAAGTAAATTTTTAACTGTATTTTTTTTTTGATCATTTTGAAATTATCCCCTCCCTCTGTGTCTCTCTTGAGTTTTTCCATTTGTATTTCTCTCCCTCTGTTGTTTGTCAAAAATTTCCTGGCCTAAATTTGATTTTCATTCGTTTGATCCGTTTCCTTTCTCCTCTCGGCTAAGCCACCACGGGCGGTTTCCTGTCTAGCCAGTTCTGTCTGGGCCGATATCTGAGCCTGTACATGCTTGTCCTTCCCCCGCTTCATATTCTTTCTCTCGTGGGTTTTAGTGCAGTTAGTTATACATCTCAATAGGAGCATATTCTTTTCCCCATTAGTTAGAGTTCTGGGTTTTTTGCTAATAAGATAAGACAAAAGCATATATTAGATCCTAACTTAAACATGGTGCATTATTTAAGTTTAAAAATATCTAAGTTAATTAATTATATGCAACAGCAAAATATTCTTCTGATTTAGGATCAAGAATTTCATAAAATTATCTCTTGTTCTCTATATTTGGTTACATGCCTTGGTTTTGCTATAATTAATAACAAATTTCTATTCTTTTATTATGATACAATATTTAGAATGTTCAAATAATATATATATGGATTGCTAACTTTTACTTAACTCTCCCTGGCAAAACTATTTCAACCTTCTAATAAGTTTTCCGCATTAGTTATTCCAGGTAAATCTAGGGAGATACGTGCTCTATCCACTGAATATCTATTATCTAATTCATGATTAGCTAACATATGCTCACTTGTGAAATCTAATGAAGTTCTAGTATTTTTTTTCTATTCATTGAATCAGTGTTTCTTGAATTGGAACCATTTTGTTTATTTAAAGTCTCAAACTTGCCATTATCATTACTATCACTGTCTATCACTGGAGAAAATAATAAATCTTGTGTCTCCTTTGGCGAGGTCATCCAATCCCTATTAACACTGGCCCTACGTATCTCTCGAGTGATCCCAATGGATTATTCATAATATTCATTGGTATCTCTTCAGTGACAACAACACTGTTCTGTGATAAATTATCTTCTGCATAATTATCTGATAGCATAACCCCACCAACTAAACCAGGTATATTTGGTGAATACCTGGTTTAAGTACTCTTGGTCTATCTGGATCAGTTGGATCATAACCTGGTGGATAATGATCGAAGTCACCTCTTGCCCACATTTCTCTGACTATCTCCACATCAGTCGGATAAAAAAATTTTCTTAAACAATCGTATGTAAATCTTGGAACCAAACAATAGAGAATACCAATGAATAACACACCCCAAAATGAAGGTGATTGATAAATACGTGAACCTGCTTTGAAGAAATCCTTGGACAATAATGAACTAGTCCAGATACCGATCCAAAAGAATAATAATAAACAGGACAATATAGTACATAAGACACTAAACCAATCCCATCTGTATTGATGTAATAGGATGTATAGGTTGCATGATATTACTGCAATGCTAGCAACCATAACACCAACTTCATAACCATGTTCTAACCGTAATTCATTTCTTGTAATGATCAATGATCTACGATATACTTCACTGGGGAAGAAAAATGAAGTATAAGATTGATAAAGTCCATCAAACATGTACCATACAATTTTTTTTTGTTTCCATTCCAAACCTAAAATACCAGCACGGTACAATTCAGGCACAACTAGGGAAACTGTATCACTGACATATTGATCTAAAATACCAAGGAAAATAACAGGTAATGCTGTAAAGGCCAAATTATAAAACATTAGATATGTGTACTTAAACAAATATGATTCGTCATAATTATTGTTAATACCATACCAAAATAACGCTATAGTGAAAATGACATTTTTGTAGAAGAATTCTGGAATCATTTCTGCCAATCTCTTATACGACCATCTACCATGAACAAGCAATAATCTAGCCAGATATCTAAATTGACCTATAATATAATCCGAACACATGACTGCTTGACGACCTTCTTCACCAGCAATACCACACCAACATCGGCAGATTGGATCATAGAAACATCATTGGAACCATCTCCGATCGTTAAAGTCATTACATCTAAAGTGTTCTTAACTAATTTAACCACGGCCGCTTTTTGGAATGGTGATATTCTACAATACAATACTGCACGACAATTCTTGCACAGCAATAAGAATTTTTTTTCTTATCTCATCATTCTGCAAGAATAATTTCAAAGCTTCACCATCAATTATAACGGCAAAATTCCCTTTAGGATGTTCATGATCTTTCTTTGCATCTGCCAATTCTTGATCACTACCACTTAAATTGAAATTTTCCCTTAAATATTTAGAAATCAGGCTTCTAACAACTGTGGAAGGATCTTCTCCGAATTCTTTTACATCATCTCCAGATGTCTTAATAACTAATAGATCCATATCATTGTTTAATAAACTACATGAAAACCCAATATTGATAGCTGTTTCAACTGTATCACCTGTTAAAACCCATAATTTAATACCAGCTTTAGCTAATAACGCAATGGAGTCTGGAACACCATCTTGTAAACGATCTTCAATAGCCGTCCCACCAATTAAAATTAAATCACGTTCAATTTCATTGGAAACAGCATCCAGTTGTTCTTCACAATTATTTAAAACAGCGGCTGCAACATTATTCTTGTCATTCCAACGCCGATAATCTGACCAAGATATATCCTTTTGAGCAACACATAGAGTTCTCAAACCTTCAGTGGCATATTGCTCTAAATTTAAAGCAGTTTTCTCTAACAATGTTTTGTCATTGCCACCAGCCTTGGTGGATAATCTTGAATATATAATAGAATCAAAAGCTTTGCATATTAACAAAGCTCTTGGTTCATCATTAGGATTTGCTCCGGGAATCTTCACAATACAACTCATTCTCTTTCTTGATGAGTTAAATTCTAAGATATTTAAAATTTGGAATTCCTTTTGAACGCCTTGAATTTCTACAATCATACCTGTCTTTGTTTTACCAAGGAAGCTGAACCCCATATCTCTTGCAGTGGTAACCAAAGCTGCTTCGTCCGGAGATTGTGCTTTAATGTCCAATTTATTAGGATCAAGTTTATTCTTTTCAGTTAACACGGTATGACATAAGGCTAAGGCTAGCGTAAAATGTTGACAGCAATTTCGTTGTTCTTCACCATGAGCACCTGCTAAATCTTCGACAAATTCTCTTGAGACAAAAGTAATATCTTCGGGATAAAATTGAGAATTTTCAGATAAATCCAATAATTTTTTAATCATAATTTCCCTATCCCTCTTGATTCCCTCTTTTTCACGGCGGCTTTCACTTTCAATATCAATACCTTGTCTCTTTCTTAAGCCGGCTAAAGCTTCGGTGTATGCTCTACCAAAGGAAACACCATTAATTGTACATTTCTTAAATTCCATCACATTTTGAGTTAGAGTACCTGTTTTATCAGAGAAAATATATTCTATTTAACCCAAGTCATCAGATATATTCTATGTCTTTGGTGTACATTGATAATCTAGTCTAGCATTATACAATAACACATTGCCATAAATAAAAGCCGTTTAAGCTGTCTTGATGATTTCCACAGAAATGTATAAGGAAATTGGGACTAACGATTGGCATAAAATAACTGATACCCAAAATGAAACAAACTCATTTAGAGCAGGAGACCCAATAGAACTAATTTCAAAGAAATTTCTTGGCACAGGACTCTTTTGATAGTAAACACTATTTATAACAGCAGAGATAAAACATAATATAAATAAGATCAAGAAATTGATTGAGGCAAAAAAGTTAGGTTGTCTGGAAATCTTTGAATTTTTAGTCGGAGTAATCCCTAAATTTAACATGATCTTGGTTTCATCACCGGTAAATATTACCATACCCATTGCCCATTTTGTATTTCTCAAAATATAGCCACGTAATAATAAATTGTTAATAGTAATAGGTTCATTTTTCAAATAACCGTCTTTAGTATCAATATATTTTAAATTACCTTGGAATGAATATAAATTTGCATGAGGACCTTCACTTTCAACCCAGAACTTAGTTCTAGCTATGTCTCTGTAACTCTTAATACTAAGAGCCACTTTTAATGATTGACGGATTTTTAGGTTTGTTTCACCATCCAAATTTTTAGTCTCAATGTAACAGGCACCATCTGAATCTGATGTGGATAATAATATTATATTAGCAGGGATTTCTTCATTATTATGGATTCTTACAATGTCACCAACTTTAACATTCTTCCAAAAATCTTTGCCAAATGTAGTATCATCACTGACAAATAGTGATGTATCAATAATGTGGCCTTCACAACAACTATCAGTTTCATTCATATTATCATAGTCCCGAGAAGGATGTCTAAAATCAGCAGAAAATTGGTAACTACCCATGGAATCAAAAGAACCACGAGGCATATTAGGGTCACCACTAGTAGTAGCCATTCTTTTGGCACGTAACTGGTTTCTTTTACACATAGCCCGTTTCCTTTTATCTTCTTCAGTGAAAGTTTCTTTACAAAACTTAATAGATCTAAATAATAATCCAGTATTGGCCTTTTTGAATCTTCTCCAAAGAGAGATATTGTCAGTGGAAACATTTTCATTCAAGACTCCAGTTAAGATATGTGTCTTTGTATTATTAACTTGTAAATCCGAGACAGTTCTGCTTGAATCTTCTATGGCATCTTTGATGGCAGTGATGATAACAATAACAATTAATGAAACAGCACTTAAACCAGGGTTAGTAACACCAAAGATTTGAAAAGCACCTAATATAATTAACATTAAGAAATAAACATTAGCGAAATTTTAGAATTGAAATAAAATATTTTTAGGTAAAAAAAGTTAAAGGAGTATATTTTGTGGTTCTGATTTTACTACGATCATACACAGCAAGCAGTTTACCAGTTTCGTCCAGCATATCACTAGGAAGTGGCATGTTATGATACGCGGTTCTTAGTTCATCGGCTCTATTTGTTAATCCCTCATCATCAAATGCATCTTCTTCTTTTAAGAGATCTTTGAAGGGGTTATGAAAGTTTTGCTTGGCCCAACTGAGTGTCTTAGCTCTACCTACTTTATTCCTACCAAATTTGTTTCTTCGGGTACCCATTCTTAATCTTTTTCATCTCGTGTACTTCATTATTATTATTATTATTATTATTATTATTATTATTATTATTATTATTATTATCTAATTCAATATAGCCGAAAGTCCCTGATTCATTTAGAGTTGTACCTACATTTGGGGCCGCTGTAATTGAGTCATTATCAGATAGTTCATGAGTTGTGAAATGGTCATTAAAATGTAGTGTCTTGTTAGTGTTTTGACTTTTGGTAGTATTAGCACTATTACTAATATTATTGTCTAATTCATTTGAGCTACTAAATGGATTGTTTTTGTCGATTTCAATAGTATCCTTGTTGGCATTGTTTTTATTCAACAATATATATATATATATATATATATATATATGTATAAAAGAAGATAGGTAGTTGAAAAATCCTAACTGGATGCACTACTACTAATACTTTTGTGTTATTCTTTTTATTATTCTATATCCTACATTTATAGATATTATGCGTTTAATGATTGGGATCACATCTATAAACTATCAACCTCATCTTTAATCATCTTTAGAATAGATATGTTAAGAATAACTTATTATCATCATTGCATTTCCTTGCATGACAAAGGGACATAACAAAAACAATTAAACAAAGAAAAAAGAAACGCGTCAACACGTAGAAAAAGAGGGTGGTGTCTGCGGAATTAAATAAATTCAATGGAATCTTAAAACCCGGACACGCGGGTTCTCTTGACCTAAAAAAAAGCCGAAGAAGGTTTTGTCTTTCTTTGAAGCAGGAATTTAGGAGGTGTCAAAAGGAAGATTTCTTAGAGACAAGCTAGAGACATTAGAAGTTCATGGACATTTAGGTACAGAGGGGACGTGGAACATATTGGATGTAAACACAACTCAATATAGAAAACGAGTAATATTTAAATAGAAGTAAAGTCTCTTATTTGTTGAAATATGTCAAACAATAATATTGTTAAGCACAATATAATATTTTGGTTGCAAATACTTATGCTTTTTTTATTGGTCACTGTTGTTTTGAAATTATTCAGGTAATAAGATACGTTACACTGTTGATACCTTTACTAGTGTAGCATGTTATTTTATATCGCACTTTAGTCTTAGGTAACATTTCAGTCCCATTAAATAATTTTTCTTTTATCTGTTGACCCCACTTATCTGAGGTTGTCTTATTTGACATAATTTCTTGTTCAAATTAAGGTGTATATTATTTAAGAAATTTGTTTTTATTCAAATGTTAAATATTTGGATCAATAAACCATTTTTAAATCAATTAAAAAGGTTGTAAAGTTTAGTAGTGTCACCCATGTAATTACATTTATGATAATTTTTTTTTTCGTCTAAAATAATAAATTTTAATGAAAACAATATTAAAATGTAAATATATACTATGATACCATGGGTCACTTATTAACAAAAAAAAAGTACTTCCAAACCAGTAACATTTTTTTTTTTTGTATATTCAAACACTAATTTGTTGTTCTATTGTCTCAAAGAAGAATGTAGTCAGCAAACCGCTTATCTTTTCAAAAAATATATTTCCAAATAGTCTGGTAATATTTCCTTTGCAGGTATATGCGAGAACCAAGAGATCCGTTGTTGAAAGTTTTGAATATTTGTTCTACTCAAACAAAATAATTGGTAAATTGTTTCTGAAAATTTTGTTTGTTATCCTTAAGTCTAGAATACTCTTGAAAGTATTAGAAAACCCTAGAGTGAATCCCAATATTTAGCTTCGTATTTTAGTTAAGTAAACAATTCAGGTTTGGTCTCAGAAAATTTTATTAGATAATAGATCCTTTCAGTAGCAAGGATAATAGAGAATCTTTAATTCCAGATTTTTGTGCTAACCCAGGCAGTTTCCAAATATTAATAATGAAATATTGTGCACATGTATTTACATTACAGAGTATTAGGTGTAATGTTCTAATTTTTTTTTAAAAATTTTATGTAGTAAATATACTTACTCTACTAATTTCTTAACAGGTTATTAACCTTGTTTTTTCAAACTTAAGACGACACTGTTTTATATATTGTTTAAAAGTAAGAGATTACGGAACCCAATCGTTAACACTTCAGTTACTAACTATTCAATAGGCCCCTGATTATTGAGGAGAAGTAAACCAACTTTTGTCATAATATATATATCTATTTTAACTACCTCCTACAAACCTATAAAAGGGAAACAATTATTAATTGTATTGAACACTATGTCACACTTTATATAAACTTATATAAGACCACATTCATTTTTTTCCAAAGAGCTAACATTATATCTCCTACAAAGAGACACTGTTACTTACAGCTAACAGCCTCTTATTTTGGTGTGGTTATACTGATACTCTCACGAAATTTTCCGTATCCGGTAAGCGTGTCACTGCTTCACAATATTTAAAACAGTGAAACAACCTATTTTGCAACAATCATACATAAAGAACATCAAGAACATGGAACCAGAACTCTGAACCCCTGTACACTCCAACCTTTGTTTACTGTTTTCCCACTTTGGGTATATTAGTTTGTTTCTTCACTTTGTTTATGCTTTGTTACCACTTTTTTAATGTTCTATACCCAATATATTCTTTGCTTTTATCAATGATTAATTAATTATCTACCAGCCAAAAATTAATTTCCCTTTTATAAACATATAAAAGGATCACAAGAAGATATTCCCATTTCCTTTCTCTTACACTCCACTTTCCCACTTGCTCTTGTTAGATTCCTCTTGTTTTCTTACTTGTATTTTTTTGTATTAAGATCCCCAGAGACTTTTTACAGCTAAGAAACATCAAATATACATATAATATTAGTGTTTCCCATACAGCAACAAAAAGTTTATTTTAAGTGTTCACTTCAGTTTTCTCGTATTACTTATCTTTGGAACAAAAAATGGTTTCCCGTACAAATGGTACACACTTCAAGGCTTCCTCGACTAGGGACTCCTTATCGAAGTTGAAATCATTTTTCAAGAAGAGTAAAGATGAAAACAACAAACAAGTCAACACTTCTTCGGCCACTGGCGTCAAATCAGTGGTTTTTCATGACACTAGACCTTTGTCAAAGGTTGAGCAAGTTACAACTGCCCAGCCTAAGGACAAGTGTTCCATGAAAAATAAGTTGAAATCCTTTTTTTCTATTAAGGGGAAAGATGCAACAGCACCAGCAGCCGTTCAACAACGACTACCTGGTGGAAGAAGAAGAGAGGCGATGAATAAGATCAGAACTTTCTTTACAGAGGAAGTTGTCCCTGTCTTCAAGTCTTCTCACAAGAAGGATGAAATGTCTGAACTTGTGAAAAACAAGTTGACTGTTATAAACATGGATCATGACATTAGACTCCATGTCGAGGCTATCAAGCAATTGACATCTGATATCAAACAGGTGGATTGTTGCTTGCAAGGGGAAATAGCAAAATATAACAGGGAGTTCAATCCATGGATATTGGATGATATGGAAGAACAAAACGAAAAAATAGAACTGTTGAAAGCTCTGTTACAAGAAAAGAAAACAGAGAGAAGAAAACAAATCAACGTTCTGGAGGAATTAATGCGTCAGCAATTGTTTTTAAAAGATAAGGTGGAAGAACAGAAAGAGCAAGACTACTTGCTGGAAGTCCAGAGGAGAGAAAAATATAGGCAAAGATGTAATCAACTACTAGAAGAAAAGGAGCAACGGGAACAGGGAACTGAGTTGTACAGGTGGAAGGTCTACCAGGTTAAAAAGCAAACATTGCGTCCCAAAGAAAATCAAAGACCAATAGGTCACTACTCGAAGATGAACCCATGGAGGGCGCACAAAATGTTAAAGAGTGACCACGAAGAACAGCTTTCAGCCTGGTATCAGAGGTACAACTTTCTGAAGCGAACCAAACCTTCTGTAACCTTGCAACAGTTACGGAACGGTGAGGTGTCATTATCAGAGAGACCCAGTTGGACACAATTACCATCAGAGGAGTATGAAAGAAAATGCTTCTTCATGAGGATGGAATTGCAACATATTCTGAACCAACAAAGACAAGAAATTTCACAATTGCGGTGGGATACAGTATACTACGTAAGGGCATTCTGGAATACAAAAACGGAACAAGTGGGAAGATTCATTGAAGAGAGTGCAATCAGCAAGCAATTGACAACATTTGGTAGAAAGCTTGGGTGGTATACAAACAGGCTCTACCACAAAATCATCTAGAGTTCCGAACCACAACTCTGGGTGATTGTATAAGTATCTGGCTTTGTATTTTTTAGAGGAGCTATGTAATATATAGTGAAGGAAACTTACTGGGGAATATTCTGGCCAAATATTCTTCATGCAGTTTCCTTCTTCCTGCTCCTCTAGAACGTACAATTAGCCAGATCAGTTGTCAGTTGCGGAAATTCACTCTCGATTTCATCTTCTTACAGATTCGTTTCCAGTTAATGTCCTCTTCCAAACATTATTTTCGATTTCAAAGTTCATGTAGTCTACCCTCGCAATTGTTGTTTGGTTACATTACTACTATTGTTGTTTCTGGGATGTTGCTATATATAACTGGTGTCATGTGTCGTGTGTTTCTAGCCTGACCTGTTCTCTCTAAAGTTGGTTGCCTCTTATATAGCTCTCTGGATCTGTTCATTCACTCCCCCAAATAGCTGAAGCATTAATGTCCTCCCAATTGATGTGCCGCAATACTGTAATCCGAAGATGAAGATACAACAGAAGAATTTCAATCAGCAACTCCAAATACAATTTAAAGAACCACAGAACCCGTTTTCAAATATCATAATTAATAATTATTTGTTCGGGTTTTTAAGTTGTATGGTGTTTGTTGTGTCGTCTAAAACTCAGAACCTGTTTTTAAAATAAATTCCAAAATTCTCTGTTTCAAAGTCGGATACTATTGTAGGTGTGATGTTCCTTCCATTCCCACGTTACAAGAACTAGAAGAATATGTCATTTATATTAATTGCTTTTCCCTCCCTCCCTTTCTCCCATTTCTTTCTCTTTATTTTATTTTAATTTAAATTATTTTATTTTATATCTATTATATATTTTTATGCACACTAGTTTCTAATTCAATATTTTCTAAATTGCTTCCTCGTATTCTCTTTTAGTTTAATAATATATGTATAGGTTATTGTATCCCCTACTAATTGTATTAAGTTATAAATTACCTATATTAAATCTTCAGAGTGATGGTTCAGTTTCTGAAATGCTTTTCCCTCCTGAAGAACTCTAGCAACAATTTGTTCTACATGTAACAACGTCCTGTTTTACTGTTTATTGCATCAATGTTTAAATTTGTCACAAGTAACGGTTTCCCATTTACCCGTAAAGTGACGTAATTTGGTAACCTTTCCAACATAATTGCATATACGATAATATAACTCAATACAATCACAACGTAAGAACTCTCATGATAATAAAAAGTACACCTTTCCTCCAATGCGTAGGGCAACAAATCCACCAGATGCACTCCCAATCCTCTACAAAATGATCATTTTAAACCAACAACAATCTTGCATCGGCTAACAGTTTTTTTGTGAAGTATGGTCCCAAAGATAAAAATAGCCATTAAGTTTCCCATGTTGCTCTTTTATACTTCAGTTATGTAAAAGAATATATATGAGAAAAAAAAATTTAAGTTCATTTGGAGAAGAAAAAATAATGAAAATTCGATGTTATCGTTATTCCCCATTTAGAGACATAGTAACTCATACTTATGAAAAGAAAGGAAGTCTACCACGAAATTAATCTTCAACATTATTTCAGCTAATAATACAGTTGAAGTGGATATATCATGAAATGAATTAAAGTGCTGAACCTTTTTTTTTTCCAAAAACAAGACAAGAAATCGTCATGACTTTTATATCAAATTATAAACGAGAAAAGAGAGATTAAGAATAAAATAGAAATTTTTCTTAATGTATACCCAATATCTTTAAAATATCATTATGATACATTTGAAGATACAATACCTTTCATTTAAAGTATATAGACTAAAAATAAAAAGAAATCTTTCTCAGTTGTTCAGTTGTCTATGAAAAAAGTTTACAATGTAAAACATTATAAAAGTTATAAAATAATAATAAAAATAATGACAAATAACAAAAACATACTATTATATACATAAGAATGTCTTTAATTAACTAAAAAAAAAACAAAAATTTAGTAAAAAGACACATATACCTACTAACAAAAAAAAAAAAAGAAAAAAAGAGGTAAATAAAAGGTTGGATCAAATTTACACTTATAAATTAAATACCCTTCACTCAGAAGTTTCACTAGAAGTGGCTTGGGTTTCTTGTTGTGATTCAGCAGCTGGTGTAGCAGCAGCAGCAGCAGCAGCTTGTTGTTGTTGTTGTTCCTTCTTAAAAGATTCGTAAGCAGCGGAAGCTTCTCTGAAGTGTTGTTCAAACAATTCTTCATTTTCTAATAAGGAAACAACTTCTTGTGGAGGTAAATCTAGGATCATACCAGTAATCTTGCCGGCAGCTTCTTCATCTGGATTCTTGGCAGAGATCTTCTTGTACAATTGTTCACCTAAGGCTTGTCTTTGCTTTTGTTGATAGAATTGATTGGCATTGGCATTAACGGCAGCGTTTCTTGGGAACCCGCCATGTGGAGGCATACCGTAACCCATTGGACCATTTCTAAATTGTTGTGGTGGGATACCATTCATATGTTGTGGAGCTGGTCCATTGAAAGGAACACCTCTTGGTGGCATAACACCATAGAACATTGGTGGCATAAATTGACCTGGGATACCGGCGGCGGCAGCAGCAGCGGCGGCAGCAGAAGCTTGTTGGAATCTCATTTGGTTTCTAGCTTGGATCTGTTGAGCCAATTGAGAACGTCTAACTTCCTTTCTTTGAGCAATAGCAACGTATAATGGTTTACCAGCAACAATTTGTTGGTTCTTTTCAGTGATAGCTTTAGTGGCTTCTTCTGGAGTAGAGAAACAAACGAAACCAAAACCTTTAGATTTACCATTTTCAGTTCTCATAACTTTAGCAGATGTAATGGTACCGAAAGGAGCGAATTCTTCCTTTAATCTTTCATCATCGATAGAATCATCTAGGTTTTTAACGAATAAGTTAACACCTTGATATTTAGCCATTTTTTCCAATCTAGCAGCCTCGTATTGTTTTCTCAAAGTTTGTAAACGTTCATATTTCTTCTGAGCTCTACCGACAAATAACTCTTGGCCCTTAAATTCTTTACCATTTAACTCTTCAACAGCTTTGGCAGCATCATCATGAGTTTCATAGTTAACAAAACCAAAGCCTTTCAATTTGCCTTCATCATTCTTTTCCAAACAGATAGAAGTGATGTTACCCATCTTTCCGAAATATTCTTTGAATTCATCTTCGGTGGTATCCAATGGAATATTCTTAATATAGACATTTGTATAATTAGCTCTTGTTTCTTCCAATTGAGAATCACGTTCCTTTCTAGAAAGGTGAGGAGCGACATAAATTTCTTGACCATTTAATAGCATACCGTTTAAGGCATCGATAGCTTCCTTAGCGGCGGATTCATCTTCGAAATGAACGAACCCAAAACCTTTAGATTTACCATTTTCATCGGTGGCGATCTTAGAAGACAAAATGTTACCAAAGACGGAGAAAGTGTCATATAAGGCTTTGTTATCAATATCAGGATTCAAGTTCTTGATGAAGATGTTACCGTTACCCTTCTTTCTTAAAGATGGATCACGTTGAGACCACATGATACGGCATAGTTTACCTTTAATTGGAGTATAGTTCAATTTTTCAATGGCGGCTTTACCAGATTCGTGATCACTAAAATTGACGTAAGCATAACCTAAAGAGGTCTTTGTGACTGCGTCTCTACAGACACGAATAGATGTAACGGATCCAATTGGAGAGAAAATATCATATAATAAAGCTTCAGAGACAGAAGGATCTAAGTCACCAACATATAAAGAAGTTGATGAATTTTCACTACTTGGGGTTTCAGAACCGGATGGGGTAACAGTAGTTTCCTTTGATTCTGGTTGTTCGTTAGAAATCTTTAAGTTTTCTAATTGTTCTGCAGTTTTATCAGTGATATCAGACATTTTTTTTTCCTCTCTTTAAACCTATTTTAATTAGTTTAATAAGAAAAATTCGATGTTTAATTTGAAAAGGATGGATATATGTGTAGACCCAGTCAAATAATTAATATCTTGCTCTTTTTATTTCGACTTAATTTATAAGTTATTCAATAGAGAGAGAACAATAAAACAACAAAATATAGTTACACACAATAAAAGATTTTATTTAATACAATAACTCAACCAAAAATAGAGAACGAATATTGATATTAAACGATTGGATGTGAAAAGTAAAACCTAGAATTGTAATAAATATATTTGTATTAGACTATAAATCTCTCTTGATAAAGAATTTATTTTGTATTTTTTTTTTATTTTTTTGTTATTAATTTAATATACGTTTGATAGTTTAATTGAAGTAAGTATCACTAAACTGTCAAATGTATTGCTTAGAATATTTCTCTTTATGATATAGAAATAAATAAAAAAATAAAAAAAAAGAAGAAGAAGAAGAAAAAGGTTATAAAGTTTATGCCTTCTTAGGGAGGAACTGGAATGATAATAAAATGACAGTGGACTCTGAGTAAAGAAGATAATATAAACTTTTGACTAAAAATACAATTGTGATAATTCAAGAGTAATCGAACTTAAAGAATAAATAAACTTTCCTTTCTAAAAAAAAATATACATTAATATTTTGATGTTGTTGTTATTGAAAGGAAATGGTTTTCTCGTTTTTTTTTACTCTTTTATTTTTCCAAAAACTTGACATCGCAAAATTTTCATTTTATTCAAAAAAAAAAAAAATAAAAAAAAAAACCAAAACGAATCTTTTTTTTTTTCCTTCTACTTCTCGAGATCGTTCTCTACGAACATTTCAAAACACTAAGAAACAAAAATTGAAAATATTGTGCTGAAGACAAGAAACGAAAGCATAAAAAACCCATCTATCTATTGACAGTAGTCTCAAACCATTTCTACCAAAGTGCATAATAATAATAAATATGACAATATATATAATAATGAAGTAAAATAATATATATATATAACAATTTATAGGTGAAGGGATGGAGTACTAGCTACTCGACATATTATTACACGCTTGTTTGTTGCTTGTAAATCAATAGATTGTAAACCTTCTTTTATTTATTGGTTGAACAAATCTTATCATACATTGCCACCAATTTGGAACTTTTCACCGATGCAGGCCAGAAGTTTGATGCATATGACCATAAATGTTTTTTGAATTTATCAGGAGATATTCTGTGAGGTGATTTATCCTTTTCACTCTCAATATGATTACCAATATTCATTAACTCGGTTTTCAATATCTGTGCCCATTCTTTATGATCAAGTCCCTTGCCACCACGTCTTAATCTTTTTAATGATACTCTAACTGCAACCATCCTCATCCATGCTATCATATTCCTTTTCGTGAATGACATTATTACCACTTTTAGTTGTTATACTAGAAGATGTGGTATTTATTGAAGTAAATGAATTTGATCTAGATTGTCGTTGTCTTTTTGCTGATACTGGACCTTTAGGCAATAGTTTTAATTTCTTAGTTGATGGTGATACTGATGTTTCTGTGTTTTCTTTATTATCATCTCCATTTTATATTTGTCAACTTTCTAGTTCTTTTTCTCTTGGATCCAGTAGGTAGATCATTCTTACTCTTATTTATATTTATATTAGCAGCTGCAGTATCGTTGTGTACTGTGACAACTGGATTAATAACACTATCCGTACTAGAGTTACTAATAATGGCAGAAGGTACATTAATAGCTGTTGAAGTGTTACTAGTAGTATTACCACCGGAAGATGTAGCAACTGTGTTAGTATTGTTACTATTACTGTTGAGAGTGGAAGAAATATTATTCTGTGAATTAGCAGATTCATTAGTGTATTGTATAGTATCTTTTGTATTCACGAGATCTTTCAAGAGAGTTATTAAATAATCTGTTCTTCTTCCTAAATGAATACCTCCAGGAACCTTCTTGGATGACCATGTTATACCCTTACCCTTTTTAACTGAAGATATAGAGGATTCCTTCGAATCTAATGATTTCTCAGGTTTTCTCTTTTTATTTTTCACAGTGTTCTGAGAATCATTTAAAAATA
Organism: Arxiozyma slooffiae; assembly: GCA_017347545.2. Classification (NCBI taxonomy): domain Eukaryota; kingdom Fungi; phylum Ascomycota; class Saccharomycetes; order Saccharomycetales; family Saccharomycetaceae; genus Arxiozyma; species Arxiozyma slooffiae. The sequence continues at coordinate 227,909 of JAFHAQ020000024.1, read as the reverse complement.
TCTTATCGGATAATCCTAAGAATGGATCATCTCTAATTTGATTCCATGATCCATAACCATATTTATAAACACCAACAATTGATTTTTCATCATCCTCTTTATTCCAATTACAACTCCAGTTCTGTACCGGTTTAGGTTGCTTCATATTACCAAATGTACATTTCAATGGATTTTCTTTGAAGTGTTTATTAATGTAATCCTTTAATACCTTCAAATATTGTGCTCTATTGACAAACGTCTCTGCATTAAGTGACTTGACACCCATATATTCAAAGAGTACAACTTTTTTCTCTCTTTTCTTGGCAGATTGTCTAGATAATGGATTGTCTTTCTCCTGATTAGAGATATTAATTTCACCTCATTTAATTTTACTACGATATTCGGCAGCTTCCTTTTCTAAATTCTCTAATATAGCATTACGTTTTCTTTCTTCAGTAGAAACGATATCTTGAGCTATACTTAGCATATCAGAATAAATTTCTTGGTATTTATCAATTGATCTAGCAGGAAGAGTACCATCAGCAATAAGACTTTCAAAAAGGTCTGTTAAATCACCATACTTCAAATCAGCTTTATACAATGCACGAATTTCATTATCACCAATAGCATTTAAGTCATTGGCTCTGACCCTTCTTCTTAATCCTGATTTTCTTTCATCATCCGAACTTGACATGTCTGAATCATCAGCTGCATTACTTTCTCCGTTGACACTATTCTTTATCTTTCTTAAAGCGTTATCTCTTCTATTCATCATATCTAACTGTTCCCTCACATATTCCTCATCTTTCCGTCTAATTTCTTCATCTTGGAATTTTTTCAAGTCTTCTTCTGGGATAATATCGTCCCAATCAACATCTGCTTTATAATCTGTAACTTCAAATTGCTTTAAAAATTCCTCACCACCTAGGTGAGATTCACCTAAATCTGGAGTAGTAACATGATCCTCCGCATGATTCAAAACATCATCCAAATTTAAATCTTCTAGTTTCTTTTGATTATCTTTAACAGCAAGCATATTTCCAGCACCAAATTTCAAAATTTCTGATAATTCGCCTGCGGATGGTTCATTTTTCTTTGTATATTTCTTCCCATCTGTAATACCCAACGATATAATGGCATATTCTAAAATCATCTTCTTACGAGCTCTCTCTAAGACCTTTTCTTCTACAGTATCCTTGGAAACCAATCTATACACCATCACATGATTCTTTTGTCCAATACGGTGTGCTCTAGCCATAGCTTGTAAATTTGCTTGCAGATTCCAGTCAGAATCAAAGATGATAACTGTATCCGCAGTCATTAAATTGATACCTAATCCATCAGCTCTTGTAGATAGTAAAAACACATCATCATTGGAACCAGGTGCATTAAAATGATCAATTGCAATTCTTCTTTGCGCTGATGGTACTGTACCATCTAATCTTTGGAAGTTTATACCCTTAATCGAAAGATAATCACCCAATATATCCCACATTCTAACCATTTGAGAGAATATCAGTACACGATGCCCATCTTTCTTTAGTCTAGTCAAAAGCTGATCCAATAAAACCATTCCACCTGAAGACATAATCAACCCTCTAAGAATATTCTCACGAGACATGGTACAACCACCGAATTTTTCCAAAACACGTTCCTCGGCATTATCAAAAAGATACGGATGATTTGAAGCTTTCTTTAGTTCATTCATGATATTTAGCAATGAGAAATGGCCACCTTTAGCACCAGCTGTCAGTGCACTATAGTTTCTTGTTAAAATATTTTTATAATATTCAGTTTGGATATCTGATAGTTCAACATGTAGAATACGTTCCGTCTTTGATGGTAGGGATTTCTCAACATCCTTTTTGAGTCTACGTAAAATAAACGGTTGAAGCCTTTTATGTAAGTTTCTAATATATTCTTCCTGTTCTTTATCTTGATTCTCAAAATCGATTTCTTGATCAATAGTAAACCCACCAGGCATTAAGAAATTAATTAAAGCTGCTAATTCTTTAATGTTATTTTGTAAAGGTGTACCAGTAATAAGTAATCTGTTGTTCACTTTGAAACTATTCAACGATTCATATAATGATGATTCGGAGTTCTTTAATCTATGTGCTTCATCAACAGCTAAATATTGCCACTTAATGGAACCCAGTTGTTCTCTATCCTTTAAAATATACTCATATGTGGTCATTAATACATTAAATTTAATAAATGTTTTCCCCTTTGCTTGTAGATTAGTATAAAATTCGTATTCTCTTATGATCTCTCCGGATTTTTGATTGCCCATATAACAGATACAATTTAAATCTGGAGCCCATTTAGCAAAAGTCTCTTGCCATGCAGGCATAGTAGATAAAGGCACTACAATCAGATGAGGACCGTTTTGTCTTCTACTATATATAAGCCAACTAATAAAAGAAACTGTCTACACAGTTTTACCCAAACCCATTTCATCTGCCAAAATACCATTATCATTCTTTGACCATAAAAATGCCATCCAATTGACACCTGTTAATTGAAAGTCTCTTAATTCACCACCTTTTATATATGATGGTTGGAAATCCAATTTTTCAAAATTTGGTCTATCAAAATTATTATAATTACTTGAGTTTTGTGGCAATATCTTTGAGTTAGATCTTTGTTGAAATGTTTTAACTTCTTCGGGACTCAATGTGACGATTTCATTTGCATTTTCCCATGTAGCTTCATCATAATTTAAACGACGCCATTTGACTAAATATTGTAATTCGTCATTACCATCCTCTGTAGTGATTCTCTGACTACTAATAATTCTTTCAGGTATGGAATATTCCTCAAATTCATCAAGACGTCTCTCACGGTCCATATCCATCAATTCCAAATCTTCACGAGTTAAATGGGGGTCCATTCTAATCTCTTTATCTTGAATGATATGCTGTTTACAGTAATTATCCAATCTTTTTAGTCCACGCATTCTAGGGCCCAAAGACTCGTAAGATTCCCATGTATTATGTAAATGAGATTGATCAACCCACTTAATCAAGAAATCATACCATGTTTTACACTGATTCAAATCTGGGATTATATCACCTGGATGGTGTTGTCCCTGTTTCATTCTATGATCAATAACCATATCGATACTATGAGGTTCTTGCGTTAGTGATGCGGGTGTCATGGATTGGTCTCTATCATAACTGTCACTATCTAAACTATCATATTCGGACTCTAACAGACCATAATCAGAAATATCTACGTTATAGTTAACAACTTTGTTATTATTACGCGTTGAAAATCTAGTTGGAAGTCTTTTTAATTCTTTATCCTCATCACTAACTTGACTTTTAATTCGAGACTTTCCTATTCCCTCTAGTTTTTTTTTTTATTTGACACATTTTTTCCCTTCCCTTTCCCTGTGTTGGTTTCATAATAGTCTATATCATAATCATCACCAACAACAAAAGCATCTTCATATAATTCAGGATCACTGTCTTCGATACTCTTCCTGTTTCTTCTTCCTATAGTAACACTTTCATCTTCATCATTGAAAGTATAATGCTGCACTGCTGTTCTTCTATGTGATCGTCTTAACCCGTATAATTCTAGATTTTGCAATATATCGTTCTCGAGATCAGAATCTATAGCAGTAGCACCCATTATACCTATGTATATGCATATATTGATATTTTATATGATCTGTTGGTATTTAAATAGATTATAATTTAATCTTATATATATATATATATATATATATATATATATATATATTTCTGTTCGATGTTGTGCGTTTCCTTGTGACAGATAAGCAAATAAATAGTATCAAATTTAGATTTACTAGGGATGATCATCACACAGATAATAAAATGTTCAATATTTAAGGTACGAGCGAACAACTAGACACACATTATTTTTTTTTTTCTTTAAATTTTTAGAAAAAAATATTTCCGTACCCTTTGCTAGACTTCAATTTTTCCTTTCCTTTTAAAAATTTTGTTAAGTTGGGTATATAAAAAAAAAAAAAAAAGACATAAATTAAGAAATGTTGTACAAGTACACACACCCTATGAATGATTAGAGTATGAAGGGTACTTAACGGCGGAATATGTATGTATATGTATATTTCACGTAACTCAAATGGTGTTGTATCTTGTTGAATACGAAAAGGATAAAAAGAAAAAAAAAAATTAGCATTAGAGATAGTTTTTTAATTTGTCATGACTCAAAAGAAGGATGGATTATGGGTTTTGGGATACAGTTCTTTGATATATAAGCCACCTCCACACTATACACAAAGAATACCTGCGATAATATATGGTTATATTCGTAGATTCTGGCAATCGTCGATTGATCACAGGGGTGTTCCAGAGGCGCCTGGACGTGTAGTCACTTTGATACCTTACGACGACGTTATGAGTAATGCGAAGTATCGTGCAGATGTAGAAAAATATTACCGAAATCATAATAGCGAACTTAAACATGATGATTTAACCACATTAGGTGTAGTATATTATATTCCATCGGAATACGCAGAAGAGGTGAGACAATATTTGGATATTAGAGAACAGAACGGGTATACATTACATACGGTATCTGTACATTTATATCCAACGGAATCACAACGTAAAGAATTAGATGAGTGTTTATCACGTTTAGAAAAGGATCCGGTGACCGGTTGTCAAATTTTGAAAACCTCAGTGTATATTGGGACAACGGACCCCAGATCAAACGAAGCCTTTGTCGGGCCTGAAAGTGTTGATGATACCGCAGCAGTGATCTCTAAAGCTGTGGGGCCCAGTGGATCTAACTATCTTTATTTAAAAATGTTGCATGACTCCCTGGCGGCTATGTATAAAGAGAGAGAATTTGCTGGGGATAATAGTTATGGTAAAGACATATATTTAGATGTTCTAATGGATAAGGTAGAACAACTATTGAATGAATGAATGGTGTAAAACAGATACAAATATATGTATATATATATATATATGTATGTATGTAATATGTTTACTGTCTTACATAAACACATATTATTATTTATACCATTATCTTCTATAATGTTCCTTTAAAGTTTTTCCCCCCTTCCCCACCGCCTCCACCATCATCATTTGTTCCAAACACACAAAAAACAAAAATGGAAAGATGTCACCAGCCAACCCTAATTAGGGTTTCGCAGGAAGGAAGAGGAAGAAAACCCCATCTCTTCCTTCTTCTCTGCAATACAAACAAATTTCCAAATAAAAAAAGACCACTCCTATTTGAACAAAGTTAAGATCACACGCACAAACCCATTGGGAGAGAGAGAGACAGACAGACAGACACAGTAGATTTTTTAATGGATAATGTTTCAGGATTTGACACGTGAACAATTCGAATTGATACGTAAAGTGTTAAAAGAGAAGAAAAAGGAACAGGAAATATCTTCAGGTGATAATAATAATAATAATAATAATAATATAAGGCTGAGAAAGAAACGGAAGAGAAATAATCGGGATGATTTGGTCTTGGAGACTGGCGGTGGCCCTCCTTCTTCTGATAATGCAGTAGTGTTGTTGGATTCGGAATCTTCTGGTACTGACGTAGAGTCGGTTGTGGAAATACAAGGGGAGGAAGATGAGGATGAAGAATTCAATTCGGATGAATTTGAGGATGTTTTGCTTGATGAAGAAATAAATCAGAATAATGATATGAATGAAGATTTAAATATTACAATCAACAGTAACAACAACAACAACAACAACAACAATAAAGAGACTGAATCCACGATACAAAAGGGGAAACGTACGACGTTTTTACAACGGAACATAGTACCAAATAATGTACGACAATTTAGAAAGGAATTTCATTTCGAGTACCTGTTATGTCTATTGGTTCATGGCCATTTAAGAAACCAATGGTTGAATGATGATAAATTATTAAACAAACTATACAAAAAACATATTATCCCTGAAAAGGTGGAAAAAATGTTGCATCCAATACTAGATCCAGAGTTACCATTACGTAGCACAAGAAAATTACTCGATGGACTAAAACAAGCTATGCAACTATGGATTAAACATTGTCATGTCGTTAAACCTTACGTTGGACTAGGTTTATATATGCGACACTGGGATGAAATTAAGAATCATTATCATAACCGTCCTATAACTAAATCACAGTTTATTAAAGATGTTATTAAGGGACGTGGTAATAGAGATATCTTGGCTCAAGGGTTTGTTGCCTTATTGAGGGCTTATCAAGTTAATGCTAGACTATGTTTTTCATGTCAACCGCCAGATATAGCAGATATGAAATTGAAACGGATAACAAATTCACAATGTGATAATAATAATAATAATAATAATAATAATATTTTTAAATTCCCAATATTTTGGTGTGAAGTTTGGGACAAGTTTAGTAAAAAATGGATAACTATTGATCCGTTGAACTTCCAAACAATCGAACAGATACGCAATGTTTCCAAATTGGAACCTGACTCTAAAAGTACAAGAAATTTGATGAGATATGTCATAGCTTATGATAGAAAACAAGGATGTAGGGATGTCACTAGACGATACGTGAAACATATGTACTCATATAAATTTAGACATGGAAGGATAACAAATGATCAAGATGGATCAGAGTGGTATTCTAAAGTATTAAAAAGACTGACATTAAGGAAAAGAATCAAAATTGATGATTATGAAGATCTATATTTTCAAGATAGAGATAAAATGGAGGGGATGCCTACAAGTTTACAAGATTTTAAAAATCATCCTAAGTATATTTTAGAGAAAGATATTAAAACAACACAATGCTTAATTGACAATGCCAAAGAATGTGGATATTTAAGGTTAAATAATAAGAAACAATTTAATAAAGTGTTAAAGGTGTTTCTACGTAAGGATGTGATTGATTTAAAGACGCCGAGACAATGGTATCAGTTGGGGAGGATATTGAAACCTGGTGCTAGGTTCAAGAAAACCGTTAAGAAGAGAGATGATATTGGAATGAAACATATTGATCTGGGTGAAACGGAAGGCGATTCCATTGAAAGATTATATAGTATAGATGATACTGAAGTATATGAACCTCCTGATGCAAATGAATTAGGTGAAATTAAGAAAAACGTATATGGGAACATTGAAATTTTTACACCAAGTATGATTCCAAGTAATTGTTGTTTAATTGAAAATCCCAATTCTATTAGAGCATGCAAATTTCTTAGAATTGAATATGCACCTGCAGTGACGACATTTAATTTTCAAGGGAAGAGACGGGTGGGGAAAGGCAACGTTAAACCTGTTATTACTGGGGTTGTGGTGGCACAGTGGTTTAAAGATGCAGTGATTGCGACAATTGAGGGGATAGAATATTCTTTGGAACAAGATTTACAAAGGGTAGAACAGTTGAGACAGTTAGAAAACTGGAATGATATGTTATTAAGATTAAAGATTAAATCGGATCTTATTAAAGCATATGGTGTAGCAAAAGATGAAGATGAGAAGGAGAATAATAGGGTGAATCAAGATTTGAATAATGATGACAGTGATATCTATGCCGAACCTGGTGGGTTTCTCCCATCTAAGGGGGAACAAACCAATTCAGATAATTTTACTTCAAATTCACCATCAATGGGAAATGAACAACCCGTAGAAGAAGATGATGAAGCCAATATGACTAGTGGAAAGGATGAAGGTACAGATTATGATGAATACGAAGCCTTCATGGAAGAATTAGAAGAATAAGTTTTTTTCCCCTCGTACGAAATGATATGTGAGTCTTCCTTTTCTTGTTATCTCTTTATTCGACTTTATATTATTGAAAGTAAATAATAACAAATTATGAAATATTGAGATATTATAATTAATTATATTAAATATTACATAGACTTTTGTATGAAGATTTTATATTTCTCTTGGATTGAGTTCACCGTTTAGTGACGCATTTAAGATAGTAATTTAAAATATATATCTATGTATATATTACCAATGGAAATAATCAGTTAGTAACGATGAGTTTTTTATCGAAATTATCTGCATTGAAAAAAAACACACCAGTTAAATATGCATCATTGATACCAGATAAAGAAAAGACACTTCCACAAGAGATTGAATCATTATTACCAGAAAATTATGTGAGAGATGAAGATCCAGCAGTGAAAAGGTTAAAGGAACTAAGGCGTAAAGAACAGATAAAAAATGGAGAACTTCTAAAGAAAAGAAAAGCGACTGCAAAGAGACAAGCTAGTGATAGTAGTAAATCACGTCGAAATAAAAGGAATAAATCACAGAAGGACGAAGATGGAGGGATGTTGGGAACAGTATACAAAAGGAAGATTGGTTCTTCCACTCGTACACGTAACAATATTGGTGATGATAGTAATAGAGTAATGAAACCAAGAGTGCCTTTAAAGAAGATGTCATTTGAGGAGTTAATGAGACAAGCGGAACAAAATGATAAACTTCCTTTAAAATCTACATCGGAACCACCAGTGATAGGACAGTCTAAGAAATTGATTAAACCTGGGTTTAAAAGTAAATCATCTAGAGTTAATTCTGTCAATACCCATGAGTCTATTAGAAAAGACCGAAATAAACTGAATGATAAAGGTTTTGGTTCAAGAGAAAAATTAGAACCTTTGAATAGAAGTAAATCTTCGTCGAATATCGAGAAAAGCGGCAGTAGCAGTAGTAGTAAAAATATTGTTAAGATACCCTCTATATCGGTTAATAGATTTGCACAACCAAATGCTAAAATTAAACAACGGTTAGAAAGAAAGGGTTATAAAATCCAAAGCCGGCGTGATAGATTTGGAAGACAATATAATAAAAGTAACAACGACAATTATGAAGATGATGAGGAAGAAGAGGTGGATTCTGAATTGGATGATTTTATTGAGGACGATTTAGGAGAAGAGGAGACTAGATACTCGTCACGTTCAGAGGATCCGGGATACAATAGAGATGAAATTTGGGCGATGTTTAACAGAGGTAGGAGTAGGTCACGCTATTATAATGACTATGATGATGATGATGATGCAGATGATATGGAAGCTAATGAAATGGAAATATTGGACGAAGAAGAATATGCAACTAGAATGGCCAAGTTAGAAGATAAGAAAGAAGAGGAATGGTTGAGAAGGCATGAGGAAGAGAAAAAACGGTTAAAGAAGAAACGTAAATAGATATAAATAAACATATATATATATATATATATATATATATAATCACTACGATGTTAATAAGTATTGGTTACTACTATATTTACTGATGGAAAATCCACCACTGTATGTATCCATTTCCTTTTCCCCATGATATAACCTAGTTAACAGAGCAGTAACCCTAGTGGGAAAATAACAAAACCCTAACTTTCTATTTTTGTTGATTTCTCAAATTGGTGGAATAATAATAATAATAATAATAATAAATTATTAAATTCATATATAAAGGAATTGCAAAATTATAAAATTATTGAAAAATAAATAAATGACATTTTATTTTTTTTTGGATTCTTCGTCTTCGTGATTTTTTCCTGTTTTTTTTCAAAGTGTTTTGTATAGCAACCCTTGTATTTATATATATATATATATATATAGATAGATAGATGTTGTTTTGCATCGAACATTTCATTTGAATTGAAAAGGATTTTGGAGTAAATAGTGAGGTTTACTAAGTCAATTGGTAAAATAGTTATTCTTTAAAGTGAAGGATAAAAGGTTAGACACGTTACATTTAACAAGATAAACTGAAAACTTTACTAGCATTTTTTTTTTTAAACTGTTGCAAATGGAGGTAGGAAGAGGGAACATTGTGCTGCAAGATCTTTTAACGGCTGATATGCCACCCCAGACCATGTTCATGGAGAACACTGGTCAAAATGTAAACCAAGCTAATCAAAACACTAACAATGAGGATATAAAGACTAACGAAGTATTTAATAGAATAAAAACACATTTTCCACCAGCTAAAATTAAGAAAATTATGCAAACTGATGATGATATCGGTAAAGTCTCTCAAGCTACTCCTGTGATAGCAGGCAGATCATTAGAGTTCTTTATGGCAATGCTAGTGGAACAAAGTGGTCAAATGGCACGCCAAATGAATACTAAACGTATTACTGCAGATATTGTTAAGAGAACCATAATGGAAAATGAAAAATTCGATTTCTTAAGAGAAAATTTTGGTATCAGTGAAGAAGGTGAAGATAATGATACCACTAATAACAACTAAGTAAGAACTACTATTATTATTGATGGCCATACTAGTCTTATCTTTTTTATTATGTTTTATTATTGTTAGTTTCCTGGCTGTGTGTGTAAATATTCATATTATAAGGTTTAAATTAAGTAAATTTAAACTTCTGTTTATTTTGTTTCTTTTTATTTTTTGCCTAGTTCCCATTAATCTTCAAGTTTACATATACAAATGAGCTGGTGAGTTGTAATATATATATATATATATGTATGTATTTATAGTTATGTATTTATAGATATTAAAATGAATATATTTGTTTGATTATACTTTATGTGGATATTGTCTAATATTGTTTGATGGATGTATATTTGGAAAGTTTGCATTTTAATATGGTTCCCTTTAATTTGTTTTGAATTTTTTCTTTTTTTTTTTTGGATTAATTGCAGTGGTGAATTGTTTGAAATATCTTCATGATTAATTAAAAGACGGTTAAGTAATCATTAGACCCCATAAACAACACATTTACGTACTAATATTGCTATATTGTCTTCTGTAGGTAATCTTGGATGCATAGAATAAAAACTACTGAATAAAGTCATTCTTTTTATTAAAAGGTATATTATCTTGAAGTGATATTACATCTAACAGAAATGGTAATGTACTCGTATTCTTGACGACGAACTCCTTTTCTTGAAATGAATATTTGGACATGACATGAAAATTTTGTTATCTCTAATGATTATTATCTTCGTTAATGTTATCGTTTTGCCATTAGTGTTCATGATAACAGTTAACTAATTAAGGAAAATCTTTAAAACTAAATTCACAACACATTGGTAAATAATTGTCAATAATTTTTAAAAAAGATTCTCCTTTTTTTCTTTTCTTTGCTAAAATATTTATTTATAGTAGTCTTGGTAAACATTGCTCCATTCATTTGAACTAATTCCTGTTCCCAATATGTAAATTCTTTTTGAATTTTTTATATTACACCAAAGTTTATAATAACATTGTTTGCAATATGTTTAAAAGGTCTCTTGATAAAAAAAAAAAAGACTTTTCCTTTCACAGAGGGAAACTTGACCATTGTTCATATAATATATTTGGCTCAATGAACATAGAATTATTTTTTCCAACATACTTATACTATAATAAATTTATACATCACATAGTACCCATTTACAAGTTTGTTTCAACACTAATTGAATAATTATTATAATCCATATTCTTCAATGGGACACGCCGTAATGGTAGTGACAGTAGATTAAAATCTCTGTTTAAAATATTGCTCATAAGGTTCTCTTCTTGATTCACCTCACTTATATTTCAATATTAACTGAGGGTCTCTTTTCTTGAATACTTGTCTTAATCCCTCTCTTTGTATATATATATATATCAGTGTTGGGAATAACAGACAAATGTTCACAAATATTATGGAGAGTAAGTATTAATGAGCCAATGGGCAGAATAGAAGTAAAAAAAAAACACATAATATTAACATTGATAAAACAAATCAATAGTAACTATTATTCAAATTAGGAGAACAAGTCCCATAACGTGAAATATAAATAGGAACAATATGTAGAAAAAAAATACAAGAATAATTTATCTTAGTTCTTTACTTAACCTCTACTCAAAATCATTTTAGGCATATCTTCTTATGATGGTAGCATTCAACTGGAGCATGCTAGAAAGTCTAGCACTGTGAATCCTTCTAGGGACACCGACTTCTCCGATACTACTAAAAAAGCCAGCTCAAAAGCTTTCATTGCAAATGATATCTCATTTCCTAATATAGCTGGTTTAAACATACGATATTCCGATGATATCAATCACAGATTAGGAGTAAATGGGAATAACCATATTTCAACTACGGCCCAAAACCCACTCGTTTCTTCCACGTCCAATGAAAACATGAACAATCAACGTTCTAGTTCTACCACTCATGCTCTTAATTTATTACTATTAGATAATCATCAAACACAATTACCATTTACTACTCGTCATCCCACTTCATCCCGCGTCACCCACTTCCTTGCTATAACTATGCTCAATTTGCTACTCAATCTTTCTCCTTTATTTATTTGTTCGAACATAGGCCTTTTTCCAAATTGGATTCATAATCTTCTTCGTACTTACCTTGAATCATACTGACCTATCTGACATTTTTCCAGATGTCCATGGTCACGCTACTAGAAGAGCTACTCCAACAGAGGATCAAGGACTTATTTTCTTATTTTTCAACTATGTTCTTCAAACCAGTTACCCAGATTGGATGGTATCCTGCTTTCACAAAAACACACATCCATACGACATTGTATATCATGGGCTCACATTTTCCAATCAAATATGTAATGTCACTACTATTTTCAAAATATTACTCACATTTTCCTAAAAGGTAGAATATCCTGCATTCCAACTCACTAGAAAAAAAAATTCATCTTATTCTTTTCAAACTACCTGAAACTAATCTTCATTACCACGACACTACTTTAAAAGAATATATCTTAAACACATTACATGGACCTTATGAGACTATTGCTGAATTCTATTTCATAACGGATACACCATATACTATTGAAGATATTTTTCACTCCATCCAAAAGAAGTACAACTATCAACATAAAAACGATAGAATTGCTGATCCTTTCTTCAATTCGTCTTTTCCAAACTCAAAATTTTTTTCCAAATCATCTTCTTCGACCTTCTAAGACAAAATGACAATTTCTCCTTCTATTAGAACTACCAAAAAACAATAAGGATCTTCTTCTTCATACTCATCCAGATCTACGTTCGAGTTCAAGAAGAATATACGCCTAAGATGATACTGAAGTCTGTGGTCATGATATTTGAACTTATTAGATTGTTATTTATGGTGTTTCTTCTTCAATGTACAAGATATAGAAATAATTAAAATAGACATAAATTAATATAAGGATTAAATAAAGAACTTGGATAAATTATTCTTGTAGTTTTCTTCAACATATTTATTGTTTCTATTTATATTTCACGTTATGGGACTTGTTCTCATAATTTGCATAACGGTTACTATTGATTTGTTTTATCAATGTTAATATTATGTGTTTTTTTTTTTTATTTCTATTCTGCCCATTGGCTCATTAATACTTACTCTCCATAATATCTGTGAACATTTGTCTGTTATTTCCAACAATCAGATCTTTTGGTCTTCCTTTATGTTTGATTAAATGTTGAGTTTCTCTCTTTTTTTTGTTTTGTTTTGTTTCCCGTTTTGACTCTCGAACCGAAGATTGAATGATTTTGAAATTTGATTCACTGAAGCTTTGAATCTCTCAAGGGACAGAAAGAGAGGGTGGGGGAGGAACTTATATATTATAGATGACCAAAATGTATCCATAGTGCTTTGTTTGACAGTTGCTAGATATTCTATACACGTTACATTATTTAACTATTAAGTAAATGGTATAATCTAAAAAAAAATTAGCAAGAATAATAATAATAAGTATAAAGGGAGAAAAAACATAAAATGATGTTAAGGTCCACGATTTTGAGGGCCACCACAAGATTGGTATGTTATGTTCTATAGCTTTTTGGGCAAGTTTAGTTAATTTGTTTAATTCTACTTAAATATAAATATCTTACGTAGCCTCATTGCCTTATACTAACCCAACATATATCATTTTTTAACGTTTCATTTAAATATAGTCCTTACAATCTACCCCAAAAATGTATACAGGTATTCGTTATTCTGTAATCAATCTTACATTAGGTCGTCGTTTCAAATCGACCTCTAACATTATAAACGATCTTTCAGAGACTATATCGGAAGTTCAGACTCAGTTACCTTCCATTGATCAAATGACTGAGACTACAGCAAAGATTGTAGATCAAGCTAATCATTCTATAGGTGAATTATCAAACCATATCGGTTATCTAAATAGTATTGGTTTGGCACAAACTTGGCATTGGCCTGCTGATATCATTCAACACGCATTGGAATATGTACATGTTTACACTGGTCTACCTTGGTGGGGCACCATCTGTACTGTAACAGTTTTAGTCAGATTATTAATGTTCCCAATCTATTTAAAATCTTCTGATATTATTGCTAGAAACTCTATGATTAAACCAGAATTGGACAAAATTACAAAACAATTAATGAGTACAACGGATTTAGCGGAGGGTCAAATGATTGCTTTAAAGAGAAGGAAACTGTTGGCGGATAATGGGATCAAGAATAGATGGTTAGCTGCTCCAATGCTACAATTACCAATCGCTATTGGATTTTTCAATGCCTTAAGAGGTATGGCCAACTTTCCTGTCGATGGGTTTTCTAATCAAGGAACTGCATGGTTTAATGATTTAACTATGGCAGATCCTTATCTGGGACTGCAAATTATTACTGCCTCTATCTTGATGTCATTTACAAGGTTAGGTGGTGAAACTGGTGCACAACAATTTAGTGGTCCAATGAAAAGGTTCTTCATCATATTACCTCTGGTGTCTATACCAGCTACAATGAAATTGTCAAGTGCCGTAGTACTATATTTTGCTATCAATAGTACATTTTCAGTGTTACAAACTTTATTACTCAGAAATAAATGGTTTAGAAGGAAGATGAAGATTGCTAATGTGGTTCAATATCCTCCAGATCCCACAAACGTTAACAATGGGATCTTTGCAGCTATAAGAGAAAATATGAATACTGCTAGGGAACGTGCTGAAAAGAGAAGATTGATGAAGGAAGAAGAGGAAAAAGTATTCGAATTGATTAGAAAGAAAAGAAGTAATGAAAAAATTAAGATTATACGTAGATCAGATTTGAAAAATTAAATTAGGTTTACCTCTATGTAATAATTGATATTATTAAATCTTATTAGTTATTTTATGTAAATTCATATACATTTTTCTCTACTATAAATTAAACTTGTAAATATATTCCAGAGATTCCAAGTGGTTTCACCAAACTTTAAACCCCAGAACAAAAGCAATAATTAAATTATTTTTTTTTATGCAATATTTGTTTAAAAAAAACAGAATATATGAGATATATAAATATATGACTAAACAGAAGAAGATATATTATAAGAAAAAAAAAGTTAATAATAATAGTGGTAATTTGAAGAGTAAGTAACTTAAGAATTTTATATGAAAAAATCATGAGGATTTGTAATGAATTGTTGTAGAATTGTCTGGATAGCGCCTAGAGTTGAACCCACACAGCGTGCCAAATCATCTTGATCAATAAAACTCATTGAAAACACAATGGCCAAATTTGAGGCATCCATACGATTATTTGCTACATGTTGATGAACTTTATTCAAATGTAAAACTATTCTCTTCATAGTATGATAATAGCACGCAGGTAATTTCGATAATAACTTACTCATATTTGTCCTGTAATTTTCATATGATAGTTTATTAGATTCATAATTTGACATCAGACTTGCAAATTCTTCTATATGGTCCGCAAAAAGAGAATTTGGTAATTCTCTTAAATACATTTTGAAACAACCTGCAATTACATTGATTTCAAACCATTTATTATCTTGTAAACTAAAACTGTTATTTACAGCACCTTCCTCGTCGAACGCATTCTTCAAGTCATTGATACTACCGACTGATCCTGGAATTCTATATAACCCTACTTCATCCAACCCACGTAATTCCACTTCTTCCAATAGTTTTAGTATAACAGTAGGTACCAGTGTACCTTCGCGTTCACATATGCATTCTAATGGGACACCAAACACTTTGTTACGTGTTTTACTTTTAAATTTTTGCGAATAAAATGAATATCTTTTTGAAATATTTAACATTTTAACCCATTCGTTTAATTCATGAGCATCTTTAGCTTGGAGTAAGTATTCGGTACCATCTTTCATGACAACTTTGAAGGAATATATGTAGGCTATGTTATTTTTGTGATTTATAACCTCTATAATACTTTTGATTTCAAATGTTTTTAATGTTAACACCGGTTTTAATCCATCTAAGTCACGGTTTCCTATTTCCGGTAATAAATCTGGTTGTATTGTTTTTCTAGTTGTTCCATCTTGTGATAAAGAACTATTCAAAGAATAATTGGAAGTAGATGTATTAAAACCTGCAATGGTAAAAGGTCTTCTGAAAAATCCTCCGATTTTTTTGCTGACACTGCCACTAGAATGGATAATATTTGAGCGATTTCTTGGTGCGGGAGTAGCTGAAGTTCTCTTATTCGTGATACTTGACGAGTTTAATAAGTTGGAAGAGTTTGAAGTACTTATTGGTGAAGTTAATGATAAATGATCTGAAATAGTAGACCTATTTCCTGTAGATTCAGAATTCACAGTAAAATTTTTGAGCGTTTTGCAATCTTTTTCTTGTGACTTCAATATTTCTAATTTTTTTTCTTCTCCTCTTATCTTATCAACTTCATCACTTATAATGATATCAAAAAGCCCTAACTCTTGGAAGTTTATTGCTTTGGATTCCTCAAATGATATATTCTGTACTTGCTTTTTCAAAATTCTGGTTGGTTTGTCAACTTTATTAAATAAGATTTTTGCCCACCCTGTTCTAAAGGTATCAATATTATTGTATAATTCGGTTTTCAAACCACTTGGGATAAAACTGAAAACATTGGATATAATATTATTTACAAAACGTTTCTTATCGAAATTGATCAATTTAGAATTACTTGTATCCATATCAGGAACGAATTGAGATATATCAATTAGTCTACATGCAAACCATCCTGGACAAGGACACAAGTTCTTTGAGTTTTTATCAGTGTAAACATTATCAATTTCTAGAAAGTTTCTAATATGAATTGGATCGATATTATTAATTATATCTTCAATCGATTTACTTTGTTTTTTATTATCTTTTAACATAAGTTTATACCCTGCTAATGACCAAGCATATTCAAAATGTCTTGACTCTTCATTTATAATACTGTTACAAATTGCCGATTCAATAAAGGATGGAATATGCGGAGAAATATCCGTGTCATCATCCAAACTGAATAAGTCCAATGTATTATTTTTCCATCTAGCATAGTTTAGAATTTGAAGAATTAAAGTGCAAGTATTTACACGATCTTCATGTTGTTTATGAATGTCGGTTATTTTAGCAATAAAAAATGATGTTAATGATTCATGGATGGTAAATAGTAATTGAAGCGACTGGGGTAATTTTGAAAATATAGGCTGATTATTGGTATCAGAAAGCGTGGATAACCATGTAAATATGTTGGATATTTGCATATCTTTCAATTGTGATGAGTCAGTATCCACTAAAGTCTTAGAAATACCATGGAGTGGGTATTGGAAAAAGGATATCAATGAATTTTTTGAGAGCAACTCTAAGTATTCATATGTCGTTATCCACTCTTGCTTAGTAGTTAAGGTAAATACATCAATAAATATTTTGTCAAGCTTGGAAACCCAATTGAAAATGCCAGAATAGTCTTTGTAACTTAAAGACATGAAATCTGTAGCAAAGTCATGAGTTGGATTCATTTCATTAAGCATGTCACTAAATTCACTAAATGTCAAATTCTTTAAGCTTGATAACTGTTCTATAATTTTCGTTTTCATCTTACTAATTCCTACTGGTCTATAAAGTTGTTTTTGATAATGAGATTTAATACTATCAAACAAACTGGCAAGTTCACCTAGAAGTAAATTCAAGTCTTCGTTATCCTTCGTTTCAGTATCAATATTTTCATTTGCAGCCTTGATTCGCTTTGGCCATTCCACAAAGATTTCTTGCTCCATGATTTTTAATATATCAAGCACAGTAGCATGACATTCAATATCATCGGTAAAATCTGCGTAATGATTGGAGATTAGATGAAGAAGAGATTCTGCTGTACCAATTTGGATTTTAAATATGTATTTGCTCTCAGTATTGGCATTTTCAGGTACATCTGCATCCCATATAGGAAAGGGATTATCATAATCACCAGAAGTAGCTCCAGAGTCAACAATATTGGAAATAAGCACTGCACAACTTTTTGCACCTACAAAACGTTTAGCAAGATTTTTCAGGACGTTTAACGTAGTTGTAAAGCTTTTGTAAGTGTTAAAAAATGTTTCTCTAAAAGTACTATTATCCATAGAAAGTTCTGCTAATGCAAAATCTAATAAACCAACGCTGTTCTTTGAAATAGACGACTTTTGACGATGGTAACAATACTTCTCTAAATCTTTGGTATCAATTAACTTTGAAAAAATTCCAGATTTTAGTACTAACAAATCATATAATTTGTCTAAAGAGGCAGACTTTACGACAACATCGATGACTGATGTCTCTAAAATGTCAGATATGTTGGAGGAATCCTTGAAAAAATCTAAATTTTGCAACGTTTTACTTAAACGACCTGTGTTATTTACTGAATCTCGGGAATTCAATTTTAAAGAATGTTGGAAAAATCTTTTAGGTGATTCGATGACAAAACTGGATGGTCTATGTGAAGCCTCTAAAGTGTCAATGCTCGTTTTAAAAACAAGGTCGTTTGAAATATGAAACATGTCCATATTAATATTGAATACGTCTCTAATAGACTTCATCAAGATGTGCTTTGTTGATGGTGTAGACATTAACTCTTTTAATAGTGGACCCTCGATATTTTCAACACCAGTGATTGGGTTAGATTCAAAATCTAATTTTAATTTCTGTTCCAGTGTTTTTGGATCATTGACTATAAGTTCACCAGATATTCTTGCAGATGACCTTGGCGGTGGTAATTTGGGATTATCGTACTTAGGTAACAAATTATCTGCTGCCTGAATCAAAGAATTTTTGGGGAACAAGGTATAATTTGGTAGAAGTTCGTTAAATACAATAGGGAGATAACTTCCTGTTAATAGAGAACTTCTTTGAGAACCAATAATTGAGTATACCTTTTGATTTATTAGAGAAGGTTCACATTGTAGACTGACTTGCATTAACTTTGTGATGTTCAATTTGGGTTGAGATATATGATATTTCCAGAAATGATATAGTGGATTTGTCAAAGGGTCATCATCTTTCCCTTTAGAATTCTTATTAACAGAAATACCCTTCTTTGCAATTTCGTTATCAATAGTTTCCAATCTCTGTTGCCACTTGTGAAAGACATTCTTTGTTCTTGCCACTTTCCTTTCAAGATATTTCAAAGCAGAATTACTTGGTAAATCATCAGCCCTTACAATTAAATCGCCAAAATATGATATAACATTTTCCCGAATATAAGGATCTTCTAAATTCGGAGGAGCTAAAATGAAGATACTACCGGTAGATTTGGGTGACACTTGTCGTCTGTCTAGTTGAGCAATAGTGGGCACCCAAACTTTAAATATTATTTTTAAAATGAAATCAGGTACATACTGCCATGACTGAGATAATCTTAGTATTGGTATAGAGCAAACAATAGTGGCAATTGCTAACCATGAAACCATATCACCTAATTGTTCTAGTCTACAGCCTAATTGAACCCATTTTATAAGTATTTTAGCTCTAGTTCTAGCATCAATTACACGATCTTTGTTAGTATCAACTGTAGACTTGGATTCTAGAGTTGTCTTATAAGATGGGAACAAATGGTATATAAGCAATCTCCCCAAGAAATGAACATTTTCTGAATTATTGAATACTAAAGGATTGAGCATAGTGATATCCATGTTAATATATTTAGAAGAATATAATAATGAGTAATCCATTCTAGGACTCCATACTTTATCAAATTTCAAATTAATTAAATGAATATTGTTGGCAAATGTTTTAGTATCTAAGGATAAAAACTTATCAATATCCAATATATCATTTAACAATTTTTGATTAATTTTTAATAAGTTGCCAGATTTATCAGAAGAGTTTGGTCTTATGAAATATGTTAATTTATTCAATTCATTATATTTGTTTGCAACAGCTATTTTCAAATTATTTGAAAGTTCATCATCATGCAATGATATTGTATCCAATAATGTAATTGTTGCTTGAAATATTTCATTACTTAATAAAAATCCAGGGAATGTATTTAATACTGTTTTCACCACTAAGGCCAACCTATCTGTCAATAAAGCATCCTTTTGTTTAGATATATGGAAATATTGAGTAGAATATACAGTATGATTGGAATTATTCTTTGTAAAAGTTTTTCCAAATTGATTGAAAAGAGTCAAAAATTTAATAAAATTATTGATTAATGGTAACATTAATAAAAGATTGGAAATGCTAATGTTTAATAATTGTGTATCTGTTAAATCATGAGTGTCTGAAACATTATTATCTTCACTATGGAAAAGAAGTGTATGACATAAACTCTCCATGGAACCATCATTGATCTTACCAGTGCTTTGATCTATTATTAGATCTGGATGGGGGAATTTATCATTTAAATATTTTATCTTAATGTTTATTGTGGAATCGTTGGAATGGTCGATCATCTTCTCATCTATCGTAGAAGTGTCAGAGTTTTGTGTTGATGACAAAGATCCAATAATGGTAGCTCTTTCAGTACGATTTTTATTTTTGATAAGTGTGCTTTTTTGTAAAGGTTCAGTAGACACTACAATGAACTTTTCTGTATTATAATTGTTTGACACATTGTTGTTGCGAGGAGTCATGTTTGTATCAAAACATTTAATATTATTGTTAAAACCATTTTTGTATAAAGAAAACAAAGAACCTTTTAATTGTGCTCTATATAATCTGAAATCTGGTACTGTAATATGTGGGGATTGTGATTGTGAATGGAAATTATTCGCATCGTTACAACTATTTGATTTCGAGTGGTGTGCAGAAGAATTATTTTCGTAGGTAATGTTGTGATGGTTAGATATTAATGATGCTTTAGAACCATTATTACTATTGTTGCTAGTAAAGAATCTACTCTCTTTTTTTGAGGAACGTCTATTTATATTTAAAGACTCTGACGAAGAAGGAGATACTGTAGAGTTTCCAGTTTGATTATAGTTAGGATTACTAATGGTTATCTGACCATGAGATTTATTGATCCAGTTACGTTTGAAGACTGTAGAGTCATAGGTTTCATTGTTTAAACTCATTGTAATATTCGTAAAATTGTCATTATTTCTTAAAGATGTAGAATTTAAAAGGTTCGGATCTGTATTAGATTTGTTTGTCATTTTTGTTTTATTAATATTAGAATCCATTTCAGGACTTATTACGCTACTCTTATTGAAGATTTCATCAGATAAGCCAGAATTAGTAATATCACTTTTAAGCAATTGATAATTTTCATTCCTACAAGTTATAACCCCTATAGTAGAATTGTTTTTTAAATTAAATAATGAGTTTTTCTTGCCGTTAGCGGATACTACTTGTTGACTCACACTACTTTTTAAATAAGTTTCTTCTGAAATGATAGAACTTTGAAGACTTGGTTGACGCGAATGGTTTTGGTTATGTAATAGGGATTGTTCAGAATCGGTGAATGGAAGACTTTCAATTGATCCAAAATAATTATAATTACCATTTGATCTATTTGATTGAACGTTTGATAAGTCATTGTTCGTTGAAGTAAATAAAGAGGTAGATGAGGATGAATTTGTGTTAGTTGTAGGATGTTCAGAAATAGGCTGTTGATGACTCAATTGACCAAAATTTTTTTTATATTTTTTATTTTTTTTATTTATCACATTTTTACTGTTTGACGTGTTTTCATTTTTAGAGTTATCTGAAACTGAAGATTTTCTTGACCAATGAAATCCTTTCATAGTCATATATAGATAAATACTTGATTGTATTATATACTATTATATCCCTTTGAATTAAAATGATAATTAATTTAAAAAAAGAATAAAAAAATAATGCAGAAATGAAAAGTAAAGAAAATAATAAAGTAAAGATAGTGAGATAAGTTTATAATAGAATAGGCAACCTTCAATCTGAGTTGTTAGAGAATAAATGTTGATTTCTCTGTCACCTTATGAGGGTACTTCTACCACTCAATATAGATAAGGAACACGAGGATCTAGAAATCAACACTAAGTACTAAATAGAAAAATATGAAAAATGGGAAGCATAAAAGGAGTAAAAAGAATACGCTGGCCTTTCATTTAACATATAACCTCACTAACTGACAAGCACAACCTCCTCTGTCTCTCGATTGTTTATTATTTTTGCCTCATATATTGATTTCTGGATCTAAAATTTGAAATTATTCTCACTCTCTGAGGAGACGAAAAGTCGTAAAAAAAGAAAAGAAAAAAAATTCTCGAGGAATCTCTTTGCTGTCTATTGTTTTATTGGTTATTGTTGTTGATGTCAAGTATGTTTCATTCTATTGTTCTCCGATTACTCCCTCGAAGGTTGTTTTTTATGTTCTGAAAAGGGTATTTTGGACTTTCTTAGGGTTGCAAACGTAGTAGACCCAACAATATAATATACACCATATGTGTATATAGCATTTATATTGATGTTTTGTAGATGATTGTGATATTATACTACAGGCTAAGCAAAATAAATAAATAGTTCTGGTCGAGTTGGTTTCCATGGTGATTTTGCCTTCCTTTCTTTTGTTTGTCATTTTTCATTTTTTTATTATCAATCGATTTTCATTTTAAAGACAACTTGGCTAAGCTTAATGCAGATTTTTTACTCTTAGCACCACCGATAAATCCAGCAGCATGAATAAAGACACAGTCAGGGATACCACTCTTTTCACTCAATTCTTCATCTCTTAAACCTCTTAACCTTTCTGGTAACCCCTTTCTAAATTTAAATGATGTTGACGTGACTGGGACTGTTGACACTCTCCATGATCCATTAGAATCAACGAATATGACAAATTCTATTGTACCTTCTATGCCTTCATCCAATTCTACTGTATATAAATGTTCCTTCCATGGGCAAAATTGTGATAATATAATAATCTTACCACTTGGGTCTACTTTCATTCTATTCTTAACTGCCTCAACTACAATATTCTTAGCTGGTAACCAGGAATGGAAATAATTGTCGACTAAATTGACAAATATCTTACCAATAAATTTACTGGCTTGTTGGAAAGCCTGATCAAAGGCAGATGAACTCGTATCATTTGAATTCCATGGTGGGTTCATAGTGGAGATAATCCCTGGGATAGTGATTGCGTTATCATTAAATTTAACAGTTTCTCCCTCTGGTAAATCATATTTATTAATACCATTATCATTTGCATCAATCGCTTCGACAAATTGTTTGTAGACTCTTTGATATATGATCTCCAAATCCTTTTCACAGATAATATTATTATTAGATTCATCACCATCGTTATTTCCACCGTCGGATATGATACACTTTATAATACGTTTACCAAAATGTTTATAAACCAAACCAGCTGATGACAATTTAGTTTGATAGTTATCAGAAAAAGTTTCCATAAACCCACGTTGATGATGATCGAAATACTTAATGCCATCATATTTGGCAGAGACATCCACCACAATATCACTTTGTTCCCAGTCTTCTGGGTTGCGAGATCTAACTATTTTGGCATCTTTATATTCTGGTAATAACTTTAACATAAAAACGGCAAGAGATTCATCTGCATGAAAGGAACCAGAATGTGTACAGATTTGTTTTGGTGTCATTTTTAATTTTTTATTCTCAAGCATGTTTTTTTTTTTTGTTGTTGTTGTTGTTGTCCTATGTGTGTTTTTTTTTTCAAAATTCAATGTAATGAATTATGATTTATAGAAATTGATTCAATCAGTTATTGTTTACTTACCAGTATTAGCTGTAGTGGAAACATGAAGTATAAAAGATATTTATGTATATTTAATGAAAATTTTCTTTTTCTTTTTCTCTTCCTTCTTATTTT
This sequence comes from Arxiozyma slooffiae, assembly GCA_017347545.2. Lineage (NCBI taxonomy): Eukaryota > Fungi > Ascomycota > Saccharomycetes > Saccharomycetales > Saccharomycetaceae > Arxiozyma > Arxiozyma slooffiae. Next base: position 204,002 of record JAFHAQ020000024.1, on the reverse strand, counting down.
TTTTTTTCACTTGCAAGTCGATGCATCATCTGTTGGTAACTCTAATCTCTTCCGAAAAAACAAAAGAAATTATTGTCTTTTGTTTTAGAGGAAACTGTTTAGGACACTTGAAAGATTGATCTGAGGATAATTTATTGAACAAATCAATTGAAGGGATGAGAAGAAATAAACAGTTCAAGCCCTTTGCCATCACATTCTCATTAGTTAATAGTAATGGCGATAGGTCTGGTAATTACAATGTAACTGTACTGATTAATAACAAAATAGAAGAGGGTAATTATGGTTAGAAATCACAGGAACTTGCTGATTCAAAATATTGAATTTCAACCATCAATTTCCAAAAAAGTATGTTCTATTAGTAATATTTTGGATGTTACGTATCTTGTTAATAAGTTACAAAAAAATTCTCTTTGGAATTGATTAGTAATAGTGTATTAAATTCTACTAGCAATAATACCACTTCTAGCATTGATAGTGCAAGTACAGATAAAAAATCATCAGCGGCACATAAAATTAATAGTGTAAATATTGATCCATATACATTAGATGGTAAATACAATATCTAAAATGATTTTCTTGGGAAGCTAAATGATACATTAAACAAATATCAAGGGATAGGAAGTGATGTACAATTAATTAATAAATATTTTAATCATATTATTCATCAATTTAATCCGATATCTTTATCCACCACAATTTTTGTTAATGATATATTTGGATTATCCAATTTTCCTATGAAGTTGGCCAATATTTCAAAGGGTGTCCATAAATTTTTGTAGTTTTTTGATTCATTAGATTTAAGTATACGTAGATTGGATCGTTATAGATATGTTGATGGAAAATTATTGTTTGATATCTTTGAGAGTCATGAGTCGAATGAAGAATAACAACAAGGAAAATCATTGATTGATAATAACGATTAATTTAAGAATAATATGATAGGTGCCTTGAAAAAACGTTTCTGCGGTGGTCATAAAAGTAATCCGTAATGAAAACATTTGTAAATTTCTGTTGGAAGTGATTAAAGATTATATTGTCGATGAGTATTAACAATATTATTCCAAATTTTCCGTAATGGTTGAGACGAAACAAATTAATAGAAATATAATAACTTAAATTATCGTGCCAGGCGTAATTTGTCAGTTGTTCTATAATAATTTAAATTTATTAACTGGAGATACAATTATGGAGGTTGAGGTTTAAAAGAAAGCAAAAAGGATAAGATGATAATAGATAATGATACGAAATATATAACTGACTATGTATAATATTTTTTAACGCTTTTAAAAGATTTTTTGAATATTTTTTTGGTCATTGAAATATTGAAATTAAGAGAGAACCAAGTTTTTATATTTTTAGTTAATGGCTTCTTTTTTTTTTACTCTTTTGGAGTATGATACTCAATGGTCTGCCAATTTTTTAACTGTTTGTATAAAAAAATAAATAAAATATTGATGCTCATACGAATTAGTAAATGTAATATCTATCGTAACTTGGATAATACAAATAAAGAAATATTTATTTTGCACCTTTTATTTAAGTTGTTATATACTATTAGTATTGATAATTGATATAGCTTATTTGTTCATTCCTGGAAGGTTAAGTTTAGAAAGCCTGAGTAAATAAACTGTAAATTCATTAATTATTAATATGGAAAGTATTTTTTTCCTAGAACATTTATGTTGAGGACAAAAAAAACAGGAAGAATAGGTTAAAGTAGAAAGCAATTGTTTGTTTCTCCAGTGCGTAGTTTAAAAAACATTCTTTTAAATTATCGAATATTTGTGTTTCTTGGTATTTTTTTTTTTTATTAACAGAAAGGGTTTGTGTAATGGGAATATTATTATTATGCTCCTAATGTATAACTCTTTGGAGACTATTTTAGGTTTTGTGAGGTCCTAGTTATATAAATGTTTTTACGATCATCGGATCAATTTTGAAAGTAAATTCTTTGAATAAAATTGGTTGTTCTGTATAGTCTTAACGTTTTGGGACACACATGTTATTTAAATTATATTAAAGTAATTTAGAATAGACGAAAAGAAAGTGACTATACGATAAAAATTCCCCGTTATTTTTTACCTATGAAATATTTAAATTCGAAAAAAAATTTTTTTTTCTTATAACTTTCTATATTATTTTAAAAATATAAGAGTAGTCTGGTTCGTTTTTTTTTTTTCGTCTCTTTTTCTTGAAAAAAATCCATAATTATTAAAGTTTTCACCTTTTACAACTATATGTTTACAAAAAAAAATCGTATTAGCTCTTGACTCTGGAGTAGACAGATATTTGATTAATGGAATGATTCTGATCCTAATGACTTTTTATTAAATTTTTGTGGAAGCAAATTTGCCAAAAAAAATTAAAAAAAAAAGCCTTATTTAAGGAATCCTTGTTTGTCTGGAGTGTGTCATAGGTTATTATTTTTTTGTTCAATAAAATTAAAGTCATATTTTGTAAAAAACTAATATATACCTATTAATTAGAAATTAATTATTTTACACTTTCATAAAGTTATATTTTTTTGGTACCAATATTTTTGTAATATATTAAGTTGATCATTTTACATAAGATATTTATATAAAATAATTTTTTTTTCCAAAAAAAAATTCGTAAATGAAAAAAAAGAAAACAAATTTTAAAAAAAGTGGAAACCGAATTTCATTTGTACGATATAAACTTTTTTTTTGATACACTTAAAATATAGTGTTTTAAAAATTGAGAGTCCAAGAAATCATATTCAAGAAATTGATAGGACAAATAACCTTATTTCCTTAAAAGCAAGAAAGACACTAATAATTATCAACCAGAAAAACACAATAGATTTAATTGGTGTTCAAAAGTCACATTGAAACTTTTTTTGAAGTCCTAAAGTGTCAAATTCTTTTGAACAATGTAGTAAAATTGAAAATTCAGAAAGTTATCAAACAACTATTTTCAATGAGTCTTTTTTATTTTTGTGGAAATTTAAAGTTTGTTAACATGTTCTCAATTTTTTTTTTCTTAAAAAAACTTTTGAGAATACATGAAGATTAATCACAAAAAAAAATGTTGATTGCTATAGTGTTGTAGCTACAGCTTTATCATCATCATCATCAAAAAAAAAAAAATAAATCAGAAATACCTAAGAAACGTTTTGTTCAGGAAACCATTTTTTATATAATGCTCTCCTTTTGCTCTGGAAACACCATATACACTTCAGTAAAATTAATAACTCGTCAATCTTCTTAGCAAGTCTTCTTTTTTTTTTTTCAATTCACTTCGAAAGTTTAAATTGTGAAAATAATCAAAGTTGTATGTTACTTTAAAGATATTTACTGTTCAATTTACTTGACTTTGATTTTTTTTTAGGAAAAAAAAAAGTGTGTGGTAAATCTATACTTGGAATATATTATCTTATGTATACGTATAAAACATGAAGTATGTAAAGGAAAAGAATGATTAAGGGAAAAAAAATTTTTTTTTCTTTTCTTTTTTTTTTCTTACCTAGAAAATTGAATGAATTGGATACTATCATGATGAATCAACATTTCCTTTCTTTTATACTGATTTAACTCATATTTAACTTCATCAATAAACCCAAACTCGTTATCAAACACCATTTTCCTTTCTTGTTTTGTTATATTTTCTGGATCTGCTCTATGATATTCTTCAGGGGAATAAGTATCATTAACAAATATTTCATTAGCAAAACTAACCTTAACATTTTCTGTAGACATATATGAGTGTATGATTGGATCGTTCAAGAGTGAGATAGAAGAATCTACATTGACGACATCCCAAGATTTCTCTAATCTTTCAATTAATTTAGAAGAATCGAAATTATCTTGACGATTATTTGTAGAGGGAACGATTTTAAGAGAAAGAGGTTGTGATGTAGATGGTTGATCTGTAGTGATATTATTATGTCTTGTGGGAATTAGTAGTGAAGGCTCTGTTATTTTTGTACTTGAAGTAATCTTTGTTTTATTTGAGTCTTTACCAACCAATTTTTTCCAAAAGGATCCACTTTTTTTTTTTTTTTTGGAATTTGATTGAGTATCAGGTCTTTGAATAGGATTTTCTTTAGGGCTGGTTGTTGTTGTTGTTGTTGTGGTATTAGAAGATTGTTTAGATATGGATTCAATTGGTAAATGAATATTTTTAGGGGTAAATTTTTCACCATTGGGAAATACAAAAGAGGATTTCATTTTATTTCTTTGAATTTGTAAAGGAGTCAACTGATTTATTCTATTATTAAAATTAGTGGTACGATTAATCATTTGTAAACTTTGAAAATTTTCATATGTATTTATCTTTGAATATTTCCTCATTGAAGATACATTTATTGTATGATTTCTAACCGGTGGATATTGTTTGGATGTGGATGTATTGAAATAACTTTGAATATAGGTACTTGTTTTTTTATTCATACGGTTAGAATTGTTTAAAGTGTTTGATCTTCTTACTGTGAAATTGTTATTAGTTGTCAAATTTTGTATATTCTGAGTACCACCACTATTATATTTATAGTTGTTAAAAAAGCTATTATTTCTTTTCAGCGGTCCTTTACCACCAAAATCAGTAGTATAATTATTCATAAGATCACCCATAATAAATAGATCAGAAGTTGAATTTTGCATTAGACTTTGATAATTTAATTGAATTATATTGGTTTGCCGGATATGAATATGTTTTGTTAACCAATATCATACCACTGTATTATTCTATATATATATACATAAACACGCACATATATATATATATGTATGTATGTATATGTAAGTATATTAAAAAGACAAAAAAGAAGTTCAACTCTCGCAGTAAAACCAACAGGCAACGTTAAAAGGAGAGAAACAGGAAATTATTTCTATTATTAATCTTTAAATATTAGAATATATAATATTTAATACACAAATTAGTTAAGTCACTATATATATTGAATATTCAATTCAGGGGGGAAATAAAAAGGAATGTTTTTTATTTTCTTATTATTTTTTAACAAGTTTACAAACTTGAAGTGTTTAATTAATAATTAATAATAATAATAAAAGGAAGAAGAAGAAAGAAGGACAAGGAATAACAATATATAATATATATATATATATATTCTGTGAATAAATTGATCCAATCCAATAAAAAAAACACACACAATAAATTTAAATAGTCACAGAGAGGAGAGAACAAAGGAGGGGGAAAAGAACAATAGCAGGAACAACAATAGATATCAACACGTCCTCGAAGAAAAAGAAAGAAAATTCCGAGAAAATCTGAATTTAAAACAAAACAAAACAAAACAAAAAACAAAAGTAAATGGTCCTTAATCTTTTCTTTTAATATTAATGTCATTACAAATGGCCCAAGTATAATAATAAGGGGACTCTGTAATGTTGAGAATTATCAATGTCATACTCTTAATTTACAAAACGTTGCTAGTTGTCCATAACACACACACAACACTCCACCTGACTTGCCAACAGCCCTAAGGTCGAGAACTTCCCACAGTCATATTGCCCCTTCCAAATATATATATAAAACATGTCTGCCAAAAAAAAATTAAAAAATAAAAAATAAAAAATAAAAAACCATCATTTGTATATTTGGAAAACAGCTGGGGTTTATATAAGTAATACTTTAGATTTTTGAATATATACACTATGTTTTGATCTCTTTTCTTCCTGTACTCTTTTTCTATCTCACTGTCAAAACAAGGTATTTTGAGAAAATATACCTTATTGATATAAAATTTCATTTAATGTATGAATTATATTATAATGGGATTTATTATAAAAATTAGAGATGTTATTCAAATTTATCTGTTTGTTTTCTTTTCTTTTTCTTTTTCCTTCATTAAAAGTATCCACATAGTTTAATAACCAAAACAATAATATATATATATATATATATATACATGAACAAAAAGAATTTTAACTTTATATTACATATACACAACTAAAATCTTAAATTGATTATATCTCTTTCGTTTTTCTTCTTCTTCTTCTTGACTTCTTTTTTTTATTATTGGTTTAAATATTCATATTATAATACAAATAAACACAGTAATGACTCAACTAAATTATAAACTTGGATGTAATAATAATGGAAAAACTCGAGATATAAATGTCCATACTAGAGTATCTCAGGTTCGATATAGAGAATAGCTTCTCAATCTTGTATAGAGTATAATATTGTAATATCTGGCTTCTTGACACATTTTCTTAACTTTTTCACCAATTTTTTTTCTTCTCTTTTTTTTTTTTTTTTTTTTTTTTTGTTTTTGGGTAAAAAATTTTTTTTTAACTCTACAAGAAAATAATAATAATAATAATAATAAAATCAAGTTAAACATTATCTTAATTAATTTTACAAAAAAAAAAACTGGTTAAACAAACTTCAAGATATTAAACATTAAATCTATCAATAAAAAATTAAAAATAATATATAAACTTTTTTCTTTCTTTTCTTTCTTTACCTTTGTTTGTATGTTTAACTCGTCCACCAAAGAACTATTGCTTAGATGTCCTCCACGTTTATTAGAGGCCCCATTTGTGGGGTCGATAATTGTCCCTCCAGATTATGGAGGATAATTGCTGGTAGAAGAACTTGTCAATATGGTCATGTTATGGAAGGTGATATCGAATTTAATAATGACGATGATGCTGCAGGACAACAATCTCAAGGTGTTATCACCAAAAGATTGAATTTGACTACTAATTTACAAGGTAGCTTCCAGTCAAGTCTATCTCATTCTCAACAGAGTATCCTTAAAACAAAACATAGCAAAAAATTTATTAAGGGGAAACAAGCCAAATTATTGATGCTTAAATCCTTACAATACATTCTAAAGAAACAAGTCGATTATTTGATCAATATCCGTGGATTTCCTTTAGAATTCGAAAATATAGTTAAACTAATTTGGTTATCGTTTTTAAATAAAGTTAATTATACACCAAAGGATAGTATTATATCACTTAATATAAATATAACTGTATCTGTTATTTATTTTGCCATCTTGCAGTTGGGCTTACCAGTATATTTTTGTGATTTAATTAATTGGATTTCATCATTAGATTTTCCATACTATAAAGCTGGAAATATTATCCCGCGGTATTGGAATGAAAGATTACCAAATTTTTATTTGTCATCTTTAAATGGGAACAATCTATTAACTTTAAAAACTTTTACCGACTCTATATTGCGTTTTAATTCATTAACACATATTACCAAGAAGTTTAATGGTACATTAAATGTGACGGCACTAATATTTAAATTAATTACATTGAACACTTTACCACCTGAATTCTTCTTCTATACTAAAAGATTTGTTGATCTACTTTGTTCAAATGGAAAAGATTTAAGTATACAAACCTTTAAAATACCCAATAGAAGTGTCCCCAATAATCCCTTATTACCTGAAACATATGTTATATTAAGTTTTATTCTTACAATACGATATATCCTTTTATATGATGGGGTATACACCGAGAAACAAATCTATCCAAATGCATGGCTTGCAGCTTTGCTACGAACATCCCCTATAAATGAAGAAGATTTAAGTGAAAAGAGTGTTAACCGAAGACTGACTAAACTATTGAATGCCAATCATGACACTGTAAATGAGATATCTTCCAATCCCATGAATTGGACAGAAAAAGAGACAATTAACTATTTAAATTGGATTGAGAAAAAATTTATGCCATTAGAAGTAAAAAATCATGAAGAGTTGGGCAAATTTTCCATGGATGAGGGAATTGTTTTAAGAAGATTAAATGATATTATACCTTTAACATCAAATGACTTCCCATATGTTGAGTTGAATAGAGCACCTTTAACTTTCATCGAGGAATTGCAAGAGAAATACTTAAAATTATTAAATTCGATAGATAATTACAACAGCAGTAATGATCATCCTAGTTCTATGGATGAAAATAAAAACATTAAAGAACGATTAGATTTAATCTGTAAATTAGAAAATAAACTTATTTTTGATCTATCAAATGACTTTAATACATCCGTTGAAGACTTACAACATCAACTTTCTATTTTTGAGGGAAGAATAAAGACTTATAAAAATTGACATATATATATATATATATATTATATCACATGATGAAATACGGACAAACCTATATATTAATCTAAAGAATGGACTCTAAATATATATAAAAACATTTTCTTATTGTCCGGCAGCCCATTGAGCGAAACTGCTTTGAGTTAAAGCATGAAATGCATTACCAAATGTAAACCCAACTCTATTATCTGAAGTTTCAGCTAGACGATTTAGTTCATCTACGGATGATACAATCTTGGAAACATTAGTTTCAATAACCATCCCACCTTGAATAATCTCATCTAATACACTCTGTAAAGTTTGCCAGTTAAATATCAAATCTAATTCATTTACTTGAGTAAAACACCTATCCAATGATTCCACAAAAGTTTGAATCAAATCTAATATAGCCAATTCAGATTCTTGATCATCGACAATAAAAGTGAAATATAATGTTGCATAATTTTTATATATTATTTGTATACTTTGATCAAAGTCATTATTAGAGTCCTGCGATAATAGGAATGGTGGTGTTATTAAAAAAGAACTTTGAATATCCGTATTTCTTTGTGATATTAATTCATACACTTGATTTAATATTATTTTTTGATTTGGTAGATCTACAGGGGTGTAGAATTTAATTAACCTTGGTTGGCATTTCTTATTAACTATAGATATAATAAAAGAGAATATATATTATATATCGTTGTTAGTAATATGGAACTCAAATTAATACATTTCAAAGATGCTAGAAAGAGTTTAATTATTAAAAAAAAAAGACAAAAACATACATATTAATACCGAATGAATCATGAATATAATAATAGTCAGCAATTGATTTTAAACTTGTAAATTAATAAACCCTAGTAATATAGCAGATTGCTTATCGACTTTGGAAATTCTATCTTTTAATGGTTAGTAAGATTATTTTCCTTTCCATTCTCTCTACATACACACTAAAACATTTTTCTAACTTTGTGTCTTCACTCAATCTTACCACTACGTTTCTTCTTCCTCTACTTCCAATTATTTAATAATATTTTCTGCACTTTTTATTTTCATATTCTCTCTTTTTCCAATTCATAATAATAAAAAAAAAGAGAAGGAAAGAAAAACAAAACAGAAAATCCTCATGTAACAGCAAAAAAAAAGGATGGCAAAGATTTGATTATATCATCTTTAATTCTCTTCTTAGTGTATTAAAGAAAAGGAAAAGAAGTAGAAAAGCTATCTTTTATATACAATTACTACTTAAAAGAAAATACGAAATTTAGCAAGCTCTTCGAACGAGGCATCGTTTTCTTTAAAATTTTTTTTTATTTGGAACAGAATTATCACGTACTAATTTACAAATTTTCTACATTATACTGATATAAAATTTTTCATCATTCTTCCTTTATATTTTGTGGAATGTTATTTCAATTTCATTTCACTAATTGAACGTAGATAACATATAGAAATGGGCAATACACAACATATGACATCAGGGAGTTTGGAGAAATTTTTATACTTTTTACCGATTTTCTGTAACAATGAATGTAGTGAAGTTTCTGATTATTTTATTTGGAAGACATTAAATCTTTGTTTAATAAAAAATGATAAAAACATAGATTGGGGAAACATTATTGAAAATTTCAAAGACATTTATATAAATAAAGACAAGTATTTGAATTTGTTATCTGATGATACATGGAAGAAGACGTTTATAATTGAGAATATTGAAAATAATCATAAAGATACAATGTGCCGAAGATTATGTTATCCAATTGAAACAGTGTATTATTGTTTTACATGTATGACTAATCCATTATATGAAATTTGTGAATTTTGTTTTGATCCGCAAAGCCACATAAATCATGATTTTATTTCTAAAATTGTAACAAGAGATGAGGGCATGGTGTGCCATTGTGGTAATAAGTCTGTCTTTAAAAATCCACAAGATGCCTTTCTTTGTAAAAATCAATCTAACAACAACAATAAATATAATACGGAGAATGATAATAACCCAGAAGGGAATATTATGGATAATAATCGAACCGTGATTATAGGGTCTGTTATAAACACCGTATTGGATTATATAATTACAACTATGATCGAAGTTAATAAAATTTATAGATTAGCTTCTATTTCTGAAGAACAAAATAAGGAGAGCAATCTATCAACAACGGGCAAAGAGGATTTGTCATTTAACAATTCAATCCCAATAGATTCAACGAGTAGTCGTCAATCAACTTCTCCCTTACATTTTTATATTAAAAATTATATAAAAGAAAAATGGGCCTTACAAATTCATGAAGATAATTTAACTGTTCAACCAAGAGAACTCACTGCCAGTATAGTGGAAATTTTAAATAAACCTGTAGAGTATGCAATTTCTATTGTCCAAAAACTGGAAACTACTAATATACCAGTAACACTATTAGAAAGTGATAATGTTTCTCAATTAAGAGATATTCGTATTAAATTTGAAAAACATAATATCAAAACATGTATTGTAGGAGTCGATTTAATATATAGACATCATCTAGTCCAGACATTATTGGAGTGGCTGTACACTATAACCAAAAATCAAAATGATCCATCTTCATTTTTGTATCCTCTGCGTCTATCGTTATTGGATAAGTGGATATCACACAACTCTGTGTCGCAAAAAATCAATCTTTTTGGGAACTGTATTCTTCGAAAGGATTCTATCAAGAAAATGTGGTATAAAACATGGAATTTTAGTAAACTTACTAATAAGACGTATTGTTTAATAATGAAAAATTATGATTCATCTTTAATAGAATGTATAACAGAGGATGCTTCAACGGTTACCTATAAAATGAAGGGATCAAGATTCCAGTATTTATTAACAGAAACCTTAGAGAAATTATCGTTAATTCATTTTGATCAACTTCTGAATATTTTAGTATCTGTATTTTCTATTACAGATGAGTTTCGAAGTTGTTTGGCTGCTCAGTACTTTGATATCTATCTAAATTTACTTTATCAGTCTGTTAATACTAGTATTGACAGACAAATGATTGTTATGTCACTTTTGTCTCAGTACACATTTCAAGATCCAGGATATGCAAACTTAGCAGTAAGAAACAACTTTGTTGATCGTGTACTTCGATTCACGTTTGTTCTAATGAACATATCTAGATCTAATATACAGGGTGACGAATATGTCATATCTCTGGAAAAAGATTTCAAACTCCCAAAGGAAGGTATCCAAAATAAAAGAATAATAATTTCTCTTAAAGAATTGTGCATCTTATTGTCGACTAATACTATACCAATTGAAATATTATCCGATAAATACCTCTTAGACTGTATATTCTCAGCATTTTGCCAATTTAATAATATTCTACCCTTAAAGAGAGAGGTTAACAATCATGTGGAGTACGAAAATTTCGAATTTTCCTCGTTCTATTTTTTTTTCTCATCAATTTTAATAATGACAGATAGTTATATAAGGAGTCTTGCGTTAGTATTTGATAAAGATTTTCGTATTAAGACGATTAAAAAACTTATTAACATGGCGCTTAAGGAAGAATTTAAATGTCTTATTGATTGTGGTTATATTCGTGTGAAGAAATTACAAATAAATGAAGAACACAGTTCACCAATATTTGACCATGAAATTCTGACGGTGAAAGAAAAATTATGTAACAATATAACGGACGTTATCAATTTTCAAGTTGGTGTAAATTCTCAAAGTCTATTAAATCCAATGTCATATTTCTTTAAGTTTATAGTGCAATGGGCAACATCTGGTAGATATGAACCACTCCCAATGGAACTGCGAAGACAGATTAATATAAAAGAATTAATACAGGATACAAAACTGCTACAGTGTATTTTGGAGCCTTCTCTTTCGACTTTAGTCTTACTTGGTCAAATTGAAGTGGGATTCTGGGTGAGAAATGGTGTGTCAATAGGTCATCAGGCCAAAATGTATACAAAATATAGTATGAGAGAATTTACTTATGTGAGTGATATATTTAATGTGCAACTTTGTATGTGCAATACCGACCCCAACGATTTTTTGGTAACATATTTTGTTAGATGGGGTTTGAAGAATTGGTGTAAAGGCATACCAATGGGAGATTATCCAGATGAGCAAACGACTATTAGAATTGTTAACGAATCTATTATTTTGCTAATTAGATTGTTAACTGAAATGAAATGTCTTATAGTGTCTTCTTCAGTGGAAAGTTTTGACAAAACCTTAAGAACAGAAATTATTCATGCAGTTTCTCTAAAACAGGTTACATACGAACATATTGTAAACAGTATACCTGAACATATTGTTAAACACGCTGCTTTTGATGCCTACCTAAAAAAATACACTAATTTTCATAAGCCAATGAATATAGATGAAACCGGTAGTTTTTCATTGAAGGATGAATATCGATCTGACATCGATCCATACTATTATGGCCTAACACCAAATAGAAGATATGAACTTGAAACGGAGATAAGGCATTATATGGAGAAATCTAAGAATGTTAGTTTTGATGATACATTTGTACCAACAAAAAAATTTGCTGATAAACTACAGAATACTCCATATTCCGACTTATTTTCGATCACATCAGTGGATTGTTTTGGTATGTTTTTGAAACACACCCTTGATTACATCAAGAAGTTTAAATGTGATATATTACTTCCTAGAACGATTCACCTCATTCATATTGCAGTAGTCAATAACATACAAGAATTCACAAAAATATTCTGGCATGAATATGAATTAGTTGATACTGAGTTTTATCATTATCACAGTATTGGGTCATTACTTTATTCATTTCTATTAATAGAGGAATTTTCAACAGCTCATGGAGAAATAAGGCAAATTTTTTATTATTTAAAGGAAAATGCACCACATGTGGATATCAACAGTTACTTGATGGAACAAGTAGAATCTTATAATGAAGATATGTTATGGTCAAGTTGTACTTCTCAAAAGTTGAAGGATGTTGAATTCAATAAGAAAAAAGAAAGAGCAAGACTACGGAAGGAAAAGATTCTGAGAAAATTGGCTCATCAGCAGCAAAAATTCTTAGCAAAAAATAAGTTTATCCCAGTGGAGGAGATAGCATCACTCAAGTCTACATCTAATTCTGAATATTCTGCCCATTCAGAGTGTCCTGAATATATGGGCTGGGAATTTCCGGATGATTTTTGTATATTTTGTAAAACAAACAAAGAAAATACCTCATTCGTTTATTTTTCATATGAAGAAGTTGGTATTTGTGATCATGTTATGGATTTTGTGAACGTCAAAAGAAAGACTTTAGGTCCAATTCAGGAGAGGCCAGTTATTCGTGTATGTGGGCATGGATCTCATATAACATGTCTAGGAAAACATTTGAAAAACATTAGAGTGGTACAAAGTCAGACTACTAAAAATATACCAGATTCGTTTGGTTATGGGTTATTATATTGTCCTGTTTGTAATTCTTTATCAAACTCTTTTATTCCAAAAGTAAAAGAATATAGTCTAAGCGCTACTAAAGAGTTTTTTCCCCAGCGTCTTACAACACAAGATACTTTTCAGGATAAAAATTCAGGACTATCTATTAGCGGAGAAGGATGTATTTTTATTCTTCAGAATTTGATGGATCATTCTAATACATTAAAACACGATATGTTTGAGGCAATTAATCAGTTACTTGTTAATACCGTATCCAATATTGAACTAGGTTTAAGGTACGATGATACCGGTTTTAGCCCCATCTGCTTTAAGGATATTTTTCCAACTCAGTGCTTACTAGTGTTAAGGCTATTATCAGAACTTAAAACAGAGACATATATTCTAAAGACAGAAAAAAATGCGACAAAGGAAACAACATTACTTTTTGAGGATCAAACTTGGTATGATGTTATTTTGCATCATCTCAATGAAAATCTACTTCTTTATATGAGTCAATCGTTTGAGATATTAGACAAATCGAAAAAAGATGTCAGTGATTACTTTTTAAGAATACTAAAAATGAAACTATTTCAGAGTTTAGTTTCCATATGTTGTAATCTGATCCAGAGTGATTGTAACATTAATGCTGAAGAATTTATTGTATCTCTCCCCAAACATTCTCATGTTTGTATTGATTCTCACATGAAACATTTTGATTTTGAATTGCTGATCAATGTTGTCAGACGAACACTAAGTGACCTTTGTAACAATACTGATTTACTCAGATGTTCCTTTGACAGAATTGTACCCTTTATATATAAGTGGCTGTATCAGTCAGTAGTGGTTTTTTTAAGGAGGAGTTATTTGTTATTTCTAGGTAAGTATCCAGCTGAATACGAACGTATTATGGCCCTTAAGACATCTGAAAGAAATGTATTTGATGAGCTTGAATTCTATTTACAACGGTTTGGGTTGAAAAAAGTTCGAACTTTTAATATATTATTACAAAGTTTGATCAATGATTTGGGGAAGCAAGGTGGTATTAGAAGTTCATTATCTCGTTATTATCCTGAATCTACAATAAGTGCGATGTTGGGAAATCTAAAGTTTACCTCCTCTGAACCTATACAGTTAATTGATTTACCAAATAATTTATCTGAATTATGTCTTAAATTGGAAAATATTGATATTTTAAAAATAATTTCCGGTGATCCAGCAATGTGTTTGTTCTGTGGAAAGGTTGTTACTTTACAACATCAAAGTGCGCTACATAAATTCTTAATTGGCGAGTGTACTAATCATACAAGAAATGAATGCCCTTATACATCAACCTATGGCATATTTTTATTGATTAAAAAGAATACTTTATATTTGTCATATGGAAATAGAGGAACTTTTTACAAGACACCATATCGTAACGCGTTTGGAGAGTCGGATAGAGAATTAAAATATGGATCACCTGTATTTTTGGATAAGAAAAAGTATATTGATTTTGTGAAAAATGTTCTATTGCGTAATCTGATACCGCACATAATCTATCGTAAGACGGATGGAAATCTTGATTTTGGTGGCTGGGAAACTTTGTAAAATACTTAAACAGTTCTTACATCGGTATTTATTTTATCTTTTCTCCCTACCTATATAAATACATACGTAACACATATTATATAGCATATTTATTATTCGGCTTTTAAATTGAGGTTTTATCCAATTGTTCAGTTACTTTTTCAACAGTCGTTTCCTTGGACTTAGTTTCTGTTTGCTCTTTTCTTTGGGCACCTGGATATCTTGTCCCTTTGTTTTTAGGTTTCTTTGTCTTTTTAGCCTTAACTTCCACTGGATAACCCTTCTTTGCTGCTTCTTGGAATTCAGGGTTAGAAGCAAATTCTTCTCTAATTGGTGCCAATAATTTATTGATTGCAGCAGTAACACCAATCTTCAAATCTGGAGGAGATAATTTTTCCTCTTTGAAATCTTGTTTCAATTCGGCAAAGGATGTGTAAGTGATTGGACCACCAAATTTTTCTGGTCTATCAATAAAGAAATTAAAATGATTGTCACCATATTTCACCTCTTGGATTGGACCCACAACGAATTCGATGAAAGATAATAAACCATTATCATCGACATTCCCTGGGCTACAGAATGCACTGTTAATTTTCTTCTTAACAACATTTGGTTCTTCCAAAAGATCAATCTTAGAATTTGGGTCGGAAGCAGACATTTTACCACCTTGACCTAAACCTGGAACCATTGGGTTCATCAAGTGTGCTCTCTTTTTATAACCTAAACTAGGTAAATTTTCCTCAGCAAGAACGAAAATTTTTCTTTGATCAACACCACCGAATTGTGCATCAACCTTCAAATATTCCTCATCCAGGGCTTGCATTAATGGGTAGATTAACCCACTCAACAAGGGATTAGCAACTTGTTTGACGACATCGGCACCAGCTCTTTTAGCATCATTTTGTGAGACAATATTTGCCATTTTGAAAATATCCAATGTATATTCTGGAGTCAATTCATAGGATGAACCAAGAACGAAATGCAATTTTTCTATTGGAACATTAATTGACCTTAGGATAGATTTAATTGCCAATTCATAATACTTAGCCCTGTAGTTTACCACTTCTAATGGTGCTTTCATGTTATCCAAAAATGCGTGTAAATCTGCTAAAAGAACTGTTACTTCACAACCGGCTTTTAAAAAATGTGCCAATTTTGTCATTGGAACAAAATAACCACAATGTGGTTTACCTGTTGGAGCAGTCCCCCAGTACAACTTTAATGGCCTTTTTTCAACTTCAAGAACATTCTTAATGATTTGTGGATTCAAGACTTCTTGTAAGTTCTTGGTAATCAAATCATATGCAACTTGTGGATCAACAGTAGCTTCTTTGGAAGACATCTTCAAGGTTACTGTGGTTGTATATATACGTTTTTATATTATAGAAGTAGAGTACAAATATGCATAGTTGTTAAATAAAAAATGTCTCTCTTTAAGTTTAACATTGAATCTGTTATTTTTTTTTTCTCTCTCTTCTTCTTCTTCGTACTGAAAAGTATTCATCTCCTGATACTTTCTAATGGAAAAATAAAAAAAAAAAAAAATCGGATAAAAAAATTTTTTTTTTTAAATAAATAAATAAATTAATCTACAGTTTTTCCTTTTCTTTTGTCTCGTGAAAAAAAAAAAAAATTTTTTATTGACGGTTAATCAAATTTAAAGAAGAGAAAAGAAAAAAGAGGTAATTAAAAACGACGAAAATATATTCTGTACAAAATCCACCGTTTTGCTGAATGATTCTTTATTATATAAATCTTTTGTATGACTACCATTAAAATAGCCTGTTGTTCTAACACAACAGGCTATATTTTTTTTATATTCTTACTTTCCTAAAATTGTTTCTTTACATAAGGGTTTCTGTTAATGTTATATAGTTATTTTATTTTGTAGTTCATAGATACACTTGAGATGTGGATTCCTTTTGTTTATTTTTTGTTCTACTATTATTTAGGAATGAGAGAATAAAAAAATAGAGCTTTTGTTACAATTCAAGATAACTTAAGTGGACTTTACTTTTTGAATTGGCCTCTTGTACATACTATATATACTTTTATATATTTTTCCTACGTTTTCAATATATAGATTTAATGGAATTATTTTAAGTTCACATTCCCAATTTCACTAGAATTTTTCTCGTTTATTTTGAGTTCTGGAAGAGAAAGTATTGTGATAAACAATTACCAGATTAGGAATATTGTTCCCCACTCTCGTGAAAAGCAAAAAAAATTATCCTATTGTCTTTTCTTAACTCTCCGAGGTTTTTGAAAATTTTCTTAAGGAGAAAATCTTCAGAGCAAGACAATCTTCGAGAAGATAGCAAAAAAGTAAAAATAAGCTTTGGTAAGAACATTTACTCCATTTGTTATTTAAAACCATATTCACTTTCTTATTAAAACCTCTTTCTTTTTCTTTTTTTTTTTGTTTTTTTAACAACTCTTAAATCTTCCCTTAGTTACAAACCATCCTATCCTTGTTTGGAAGAGTTCAGTCTCATAATCTCGTGTTCCGTATGATTCTTTGAATATACAGGACTTTAAGTGCAAGGTTTCAAGCTCCGTGTTTTAGTAGGTCTAATCAGCAGTTTTATCCAGATATCTGTTAAATATTTATTAGTACAGTATAAATCTTTTGTTTTTTTCTTTTTTTTTTTTCTGTTTCTCTTCCATCTAGACGTCATGGATTCGTTAAGTAGACTCAAACAGGATAAAATGGCATCATTAAGTAGGTTGAAAAGAAGAGGCATTGATAACATTAATAAAGTCGCACGCACGGGCAAGGAGTTCGCTAATAAATATAATACTTATAAAATTATAAGTAATCCCTTTTTGGGATCTGATTTTAGATCTATACATAGCAGGGGTACTAATAATAAGAATGATATTTCTTCAGGCTCTGTAAATTCTTCTATTATTCAAAAGGACAAAGTTTTTGAGACTAATTGGGATGTTTATGGTAATAACAAGGGCCTAACATCTGATTCACAAGTTTCGTTAAATTCAGATATAGCTACTTTGGTCAATCATGGTAACTATACGGATAATATATACATCTCATCATATCCTGTTGGGAGAAAATTTTCTTATAACAGTTCTGTCAGTTCATCTGTGACATTAAATGAGCTCAATACATCGGTCACAACATCATATGGTTCATCAACGACACCTTCCCCACTATTTTCCAGCCAAGGATCTGTTGTATCGTCGTCATCTACTCTTCAGTTTGATCACTCTCAAGAGGAAATTATTAATGAAAAAATCAAGGCATATTTACAAAAGAATAAAAATGTTCCAAAACATTTATTGAAACCAAACGAAGAAATTAAACAGCTAATTATCAATCATGGACATGCCACTGCGTCTGAAGAAGGTAAAACTAAGTTATTACATTACTATCAACTTCCATTCCCATGGAGAGAGAACCGTTATATTATTAGAAATTACAGATTTTATGATTCTCATAAAAAGTCATTATTATCCATTATTAACTGGTATGGCTGGCATAATGAAACATCTAATATATGGTCACATTTAATTGGGGCTATGTATATGATGTATTTAGCGATTTATCAATTCCCGAAATCCGAGATTTGTCAGTCTAATATGGTACCTTTTAGTGCCAAGTGTATTATTTATGTTTTCCTTGTTGCTTCTTTGAAATGTTTATTGGCTTCCGTATTTTGGCATACGTTTAATGGAACATGCACCTTAAAATTACGGAGAAAATTTGCATGTGTAGATTATAGTGGGATATCGATTCTAATAACAGCCTCCATTCTAACAGCAGAGTTTGTTAGTTTGTATGAGCACAAAATACCTATGCTTTTCTATATGTTTGTCTCATTATCACTTGGGACCGTGGGTATCTTTTTAAATTGTTCTCCTAAATTTGATTCTCCAGAATCACGTCCCCTAAGAATCAGATTTTTTATTCTTTTGGCATCAATGGGTATTTTGTCCTTTTTGCATGCAACATATTTGGAATCTTTTTACTTTTCCAAATCATTATTATCAATAGTGCTTAATAAATCTATTATTTGGTATTTAATTGGAGTCGTATTTTATGGTTCTTTTATACCTGAAAGATTCAGAACAGATGTGGTTGTGGATGCCTCTATCCCAACCACATTTCAATTGTCTACAGACGTCGACATAATAACGAAAGATGAACATATTCATTTTAGAGAAGCCCCAGTATGTCATCGTAGCCCAAGAAAAGGTCTTTTATCCTTATGGTGGGTAGATTATGTTGGTTGCTCGCACACATTTTGGCATATATTTGTTGTTCTGGGTGTTATCGGTCATTATAGAGCTATAGTCGACATGTTTTCTGCAAAGTGGTTGTAAAATAAACACTTTATTCATCTTGTAATATTTTTACATATGCATAACCTAAATATATATATATATATGTCTATGACTTTTATGACTTAATTATTGGTTATATTCACTTTTTAGGAGAGAGTAGGGGTAGATGATTATTTTAACTTTAAGCCTAAGTTCTGAAATTGCAAAAATTGGGCGTTCATTCTACATGAATGGGGATATTTTTTTAATATTTCATAGATATCCAATTTCTTATAACACTTACATATTTTACATTTTACAAAGAGTAATTTGGTTGGACTACATATTTGAAGTGGTTTTCTGTTTATTAATGAGGCTGTAAGTGTTTTAGAGTGTAAAAAGTTTTTGCCGAAGGAAGTCTAAAGAAAAATAATGTTCCGTAAAGACACGTAGTAATGATAATGATTGTTTTTCATATTTGTATTTTTGGTTATCTTTCTTCTTACCTATTGGTAATACAAATACATAAGTAGCCAACGCAAGCAAAAATGTTTTATAGAGTTTTGTTTGAACCACTCTTAGGTATTTTATTTTGGCTTATCACAGGTAAACCTTTTCTGATTACAATATTCATAATAAAGGTATTTTTCTAAATGTTTCATGAATTTGAAAAAGGCGAAACGAAGAGAGAAAAGACAGGTAAAAGCCTGCGAAATTTGGAAAATGTAAGAATATAAAAGAGATACATGTTTGGTAATGAGGGTAACTAATGATAAGAATGAGCGCCTTTACTAATATTATTATTAGCAAACATTCTTAACTTAAAATGTTTTTTTTTATTTATGTATTAAATTTTTATACGTATTATTATGTATTTTGAAAATGTTCTTCAATAATCGTTCTTCGAAAATCGTTCTTCGGTTATTTAGAAGTTATATAAAAATAGTAATGTATAATAGCATAAACATGTAATGTTTAAAAAGAGTTGACGAAAATAATTTAGATTATCGAGGACTTCATGTTCCTTATATTCGTATGGAAATGATTATCAATTAAATTGTAAAAGAGTAATTGCCACTGTTTTTTTTTTTTCAGGAGTAATTGGTAAATTACCATATTAACGTATTAGGAAACTAGAAGTATCCTATTTGAATATCAGGAGGGTAAAATATCTTATTAATAATAAAACTATTATGGAGATATTATTGCAGTAATATATATTATCATGAGATCATATATCATTAAAATCTTATTGGTTCATCGTATTTTATTCTAGAACCTTCCTTTCCAGCAACTAAGTAAAGAAATATTTAAAGTTCCGGTTTAAAAAATGTTTAACAAGTATTGCCTGAAAACAGAACATACATTGGCTGTCTTAAGAATAATCTATCGTAATGTATATAAGATTTACTAGTAATCTAATTTTTTACGTTTTTTTCTTTAGTTTTATCACTCCAGCTAAGGGGTCAAAGATATAGCAAAACCTGTATCACTGAAACAGTTAAGGCTGTTCTGTAGTTAAAGTTATCCAAAGATGAAATACACAAATTTATCAGGAGGACATATAATTTAATTGAACAAGAGAAAGTAGGGATTAAGAAAGTGATTAAGAATAATCCTGGTAGTTATAAACAAAATAGGAAAATAAGATTATTATTAAAAATGATGCATCACCAATAATATTTGATGCAACAAGGTTCTGAGGTGTTTATTAATTTAGAGTATATGTTATCTAATATTGAGTTTAAATTAATGGAGGTAATGTCTGTTTTATTGCCAAGTTTTTCAAGAATTTAAAAAAAGGAAATGAACTTCTAACTAAGCCATATAAGAAATTCGTTAATGTTAATGATGTTATTAATAACTTTTAAGAACAGTTAGAATATCTGAATGAACTTGATAATGCACTTGCATATAGTGTTATTGGTATTGACAATATCGAAGTAGAACTAGGCAAGGAACTGGATGACATGGAATAAGAATTGATTTCAACGATTTTTAAATGATGTGCTCACAATAATTGATCTAGCTCTTTTACAAAAGAAGAAAGAAAGAAGCAAAACAGAAATTGTAAATGTAAATAATAAAAACGACAAAATTATCTTATTAACGTAATAGTTATTACCGTTGTAAACCCTTAGATTACAAGGGCCTTATTAGATGTTTAGTTATAATTAGCGATTTCCCAGGACAAATATAAAAATATTTATACAGTTAATTGAGTAGTAACTTTTTAAACACATTCTTTGATTCAAGTGGATATAGCCCCTATATAAGATTGATTGAGTTAAAGTATACCTGGTGTGCTGAAGAAGGTTGTTATCAAATGAACCTATGTGGTTACGACCTAAACATTAATACAAACATTTTTGTCTTTCTGGCAATAATTGTTGTATTTCCATCCTACAAGATACGTAAGTGTTTGCTGTCATATTTATAATAGTGTAGAGTATGGTTTTTCTGGGTTATTTTCGGCTGTTTTAATTTTTTTTTTACTTAATATGCAAAATTTATAAGGTAATTCTTTTTTTTAGGTTTCATACATAGATATATTTAACTGCCTTTTGTAGAAAATTTGGATTATAGTGTAAGGAGCAGTAATTAGTAATTCCAGAATAATTAGTCCAGGAGTAACCCTTAATGTCAAGACGAAGGACTTGAAACAGCCGCAACTATGGGTTCAGGTTGTTAGGAGTTTCAAACAATTGTCGGATTAATCTTCTTGGTAAATTACCGAGAAACTTATTTGAGACACCTTTAATTATGGGTACAGTGCCAAATGTAATTTTAAGCAATAACGTTCTAATTATTTTTATTAGGTTATACCTAAGAGATACAAGAAGATTTTCAAGAACATTGAAACCATTTATAAGAATAGTAAGGTTAAGAGTGATAATAAGAATAACGATAATGAGAAATATATGATTGATTTGCTAGTTTGAATCAACAACTATATAAATTGTAAGTGCTTACACATAATTAAGAGCCATACTCTAGTTTACAACTTGAGATAACCCCTTACATATAAAATATAACTATATTACTTTAAGATTACCTTAATTTTTCATACGTATATGGTACTATGTTAAACAGACATAAGGGTAATTTTGTGGAAAGAGTTTTTTTCAGTATTTTATTTTCGAATGGTGGAAATGTTTAAAATTGTCCTTTATTTTTCTTTTCGTGTGCTTGTTACCTAAAGAATAAATAGTTTTTTACGTGTGATTCTTTAAATTTTTAAAATATTTGTGTAAGATTATGTAAATAAAATGCTTCAAAGGACTTTTCTGTATTTATTTGAGGAAATTACTTTCACCTTCTATAAACTTTATTTTGGGGAAGTTTTGTTGTGGCTTTATTTAAGTATCAATTAATCTATATTACTGATAGGATAGTTATTTATAAATCACACCTAACGTTGAAATACAAACAAGCATATGGGCATGTTGACACTATGAGTCATTTTTCTACATCTTTTTTTGTCAATATTATAATTTATTTGGTATTGAAAAGCACTTAACGATTTATTAAATATCTATTTTTTCATGGTACTATCCCTTAATGAGAAGCGGCTGGAAGGCCATAACTATATTGTTTTGCACGCTAAGCCCTCCCTCGTAAAACCATCACGGTTTAAAACTATTGTTGTTTTGTCTATTATTTATTTACATTGTTATCACCTTAAATGTACACGCTAAAGTTTGTGTTTCTTTTTCAATAAGACTCAGAATTCGATACTTCATACTTTTTTCATTTTCTTTGTATTTTCCTTCTAGATTAGTAAAAACCTATAAACAATCAAAAAGAATAGAAATCTTTTTTTTTATTTTTAAAGAGGAATATTATTTTGTTTTATTAATCAGTTTCGGTGACAGGAAGGTTAAGTCGACCACTGGCGTCTTCTTTATAGTGAACTAAAATATAAATTGCTTCCTCTCTTTTTAAATGCTGCCCCTCAAAGATTTGACTACTTTTAACAAGTACATGTATTTATTAAAATGCGGAAGGTAATACTGAAAGAGCATCAACTTTCTCTATTAATATCTGTTACCAAGTGTTTCTTTGTATTAGTTTGAATGTCACAATGTTAAAGTTCATTTTAAAAAATAACCTCTTAAATAAAGTAAAACCAAATATTTTTATATTTAAATATTAGTAAATTTAGAATATAAAACTCTTTTTTAGGTTTGGAATGCCAGGGAGACTTGAATACATATATGGTGTTGTAAAAATAGACTTTAGACTTATGTATTATTAACTTTATTTAATAAATAAAAATCCATTATGACATACAAGGATAATACAACTCTAGATTGATGATGCGCATTCATAGACTACATTATATATATATATCACTTTATGAGATACTATTGATAAGAATGATCGCCGTCACTAATATTATTATTAGCATACATTCTTAACTTGAAATGTATTTCGTATATGTATTAGGTTTTTATATGTTTTATATATATTGGAGAGGTTTGTCCAATATTTGTTCTTCGGTAAATGTTTTTCAATAATCGTTCTTTGGTGATCTAGAAATTATATAAAAGATAATAATGTATAATAGCATAAAAATGCAATGTGTAAAAGGAGTGAGGAAATAATTTAGATTATCGATTAATTCATGTTCCTTATATATGTTTGGAAATGAGTATCGAATATTATTGTACAATGTTATTTGCCACTGTATTTATTTCAGGGGTAATCGGTAAAATATCATCTTAACGTTTTTGGAAACTAAGAGTATCCTAATTAAGTATCAAGGGGTAAAATATCTTACTAATGATATATTTTTTATGAGATATTTTTGCTGGAATATTTATCCTCAAGGGATAATCTATTATTAAAATCTTATTGGTTCATCATATTTTATTCTAGAATCTTTCATTCCAGCAACTATAATATGTCATTATGTCCCTATGAGGGGATACAATACATAAGATAGCTTTTTTGACGTTTGTTTTTATATAAACTTTTCATAACTGAAAATTTTTCTAAACATCCTATCACATGACTATAATATACTTTTATATCATAACATCAATTTTCATATTCCTAATTAATTGCCAACACTGTGTTTACTACTATGGCAACCACCTTAAACATTAAAGATACGTTTAATAATGAAACTGGTGCTGACACTTCTTTAGTTTAAGTTGATGAATGTCTGCACCAAAATCATTTTGTTAAGTATTATCATTTTTAGTAAGTTGATTCTAGACAATAACGGATTGTTTATAAATGAACCCTTCATTGTTCATGGAAAAATAGTATATCCACGACCTTCCTTTTTTTTTCACGTGGAGGTTTCCATACTCTCTTTAGTAGCTCTGTTTTTTACCATAAGCATATATACCTTACTTCCGAAAATCACCGTCTTACACTGGTTTTTCCGGATATTTTTTTCTATTGCATTGGTTGCAGATAATCTCTGTTTACCAAAACTATTTTTTCTTCAGGCTAGACAATACACTATTAAATCTCTTATCTTAAAACATTAAAACATAAGAAACATTCTTCACACTTTGTTCAAGAATCATTTGAAAACCTCAATATTTGTTACATTCAACAATTTCTAGTACTTTACACCAACACTGAGATCATTTCTTTTTCTGTCTATTGGTTTAAAATTCATAATTTTCAAAGTTTCACGTGTCTTAAGGTCCAAACTCTCAAGCATGATGCTGCAGTGGACCACTGTTCTAAATGTCAAAGTGGCTATGAACTTTCTGAATATATATATTTGTTTGTATTTCAACCTCTACTAAAATTGCTTTTACTGTTCCAAAATATTATACCTCTTTTATCAAAAAAATTTTGGTAACAGGTGTATACCCTCCCCTTACTAGTGGTTCTGAACATGTCATCCCAAATTTCATATATTTGTAAAAATAATTTGCACATGGTTTAATATACATGGCAAAAATTTTCATTTAGTTAGGCGATCTGGGTACACCAGAGAATTTGTTCGAAAGGGCTTTGATACAGATAGTTAAACATCTTTTTATTCTTTAGCTAGTAATGCTGAATGTCATGAAATTATAAGAAGTTCTAATCATACATTTGAAAAAGATTGTGGATCACTTCTTTCTCTTAACGTGAGTGCCACGCTCAAAAAAAAGTGGGTTTTTTATAGCTTGAGTAAGCCTAGGTGTATTATGTATAATGCTCACAATTCGTGTAACTAGTCCCAAAAATGCAATTGTAACTTATTAGTAACAAAAATATATTTGTATTCAAGTGTCTCTAGAATTCTAAACCTAAAAGAGAGTATCATATCCTGAACATAATAATATTTAAATATAAAAATATTTGTTTTTACTTTATATAAGGGGTTATTTTTGAAAATAAATTTTAATAATGTTCCTCTGGATGAAGAATATTATTATACATGTTATTAGCGTCTTGGATCATGATGTATGATATTATTATTTATTACTATTATTATCAATATTTAGAATAATTTTCCTTCGATCTCTTACCCGGGAATAAACAATTATATAAATATAAATAATGTATAGAAATAATGTATATATATTCTTCATCCAGATTGGAAATTAAATGAGCAAGGTTACCCATTTATATGTTTTTACTTCTGGAAAAATATTTTCATAATATCCTTTGTTTCATCTTTGGTGTTTACGAAGTATGTGAAAAATTATCACCCGTGAGGATTGTGCGTTACACACATTTCTCTTTCTAGAAGAATGATATACTTCGTATATAGGTATAAGATCATTCTAGCAAATGTAACATCTAAACATGTATATATTGAGAATGAGCGCCTGTAGATAATTGGTAAATAGTAAATATTCTCAAATTATATTCTATCTTTTATTGATATTACTAGTATACAAATGGAAGTAAAGTTCTTTCCTCTTCTTCTCCATACAAAGTATAAACATAAGATATACGTAAAAACGTAAAATAACTAAAAATAAGATATGAGAAAAATTTTTGTATTTATATATACAAATATAGAGGAATTTTTCTCCACGAAAGGAAACATTTTAACCAAACAAATTCATCGACTTTTAGTCTTAACTAAACTAAAAATATCTGATTTCTATTATTTGTGATCTGTTAAAATCTCTTTGCTTTATCTATT
Organism: Arxiozyma slooffiae; assembly: GCA_017347545.2. Classification (NCBI taxonomy): domain Eukaryota; kingdom Fungi; phylum Ascomycota; class Saccharomycetes; order Saccharomycetales; family Saccharomycetaceae; genus Arxiozyma; species Arxiozyma slooffiae. The sequence continues at coordinate 177,611 of JAFHAQ020000024.1, read as the reverse complement.
TTATTCTAAGACCTTCTAGTTCAGCAGTATAGAAATATTCTTTTCTCAAGTAAAAAATTAGAAACTTTTTAATAATTCATGATGACATGAATTGACAAAGATATTTGTATAAATGTTTGTTGGTCAATCCTTTCTTTGGCTATTTCTATAAATTAGTCTAATTGAATTAAGATGTTTTTTGATTAAATAAAATCTAACATTAATCTGTTTAACATTGGCCTGGCAAAGTAGAAACGTTGTTAAATATAATGTGGGTTTTGTCTACCTAAAGGTAGTTAATATCCTTAATAAGTTTATAACAATTAATGTCTCATACGATCACATGGAATCTCTTTCATACCCAAACGGCGAAACATATTCTACTTTTGTAGCAAATACTCTTAGGCACGACTTTCTTTCAGAATTCCTTATTACATGGTTTCTAGCCCATAGTACGTAATATCTGTAAGTATATTCTTTTTCTGTAGAAACTCCTTAGTAATAGCATTAAAGCAGTTAATAAACTAACGAACTTCATCGTCCTTTTCTGGAAATTCATAGTTATTAATGGTTATTAGGTACTCTAAAACTCTTTTAACTTTTGCAAAAGCAATATCTTTTTGTTCGTTTAGTAACGTACACAAAAAGGCTATTAAATAATTAACAGAATCTGAGATATCACATTTTATTTTAAATTAAAAAAATATAATTTATAAATATTTGATACATTGTCTTCAAGTTTTGTGACCTAGGGCTAGGATTAATGACATGAGTTTGTAGAATTATATGAATTAGATAAAAAAAAAACTTTGGTGTAGATTAGCAACTCTTTGGAGCCTGAAAACTATAAAATAATCCTTAACACCTTAATTTTCATTGTTATTAAAATTTTCACTTCGCAAATCATCAATATATGAAATTTTCTTGAATATACTCGAATTCAAACTCCAGAAGAAAATTCAATTTCAGATAGGGGTCCACTAAACTCAACTGTTTCCAGTAATATGTTCTTGTGTTAACGCACAACTACTGAATACTATTTTATTCCCTATATCATCCTTCTGTTGCGATCTGAACTTTGCCTTTAATTCAGATAGTGAAGTCATTATTTGGATAGTATATTCTTATTATAAGGAATATAAATCAATGATCTGTTATTCTCTTTCCTTATATAATATACATATATTACATAATTAATATACAAGCTTTAATTGTAAGAGAGTACAAAGATCTATGTGTTGATAAACACATTTTTTGTTTATTTAGAGAATGTTGTCACTTTGCACATTATTCCTACAAATTCCTCTGAGACAACAACATATCACAAAGTACGAATTACTCTGCGACACCCTCCCTTAATCTGTACTTTGTTTTATCTCAAACTCTGAATTAGTTAACAATTTACTAACTAATTTTAAGAATTGTTCTTTTGTCAGGATCTTAGTAAAAATATCTGCTAACTGCTCTTTTGTGTTCACATAGACAGGGTTTAGTAATCCTTGTTCATTTGCTTCCCTGACATAAAGATGTCTAACCTCTATATGTTTGGTATTAGAGTGATGTATAGGATGATCCGCCAGTTTTAATGATGAAGTATTATCCATGTGTAGTAAATGTGGTTTTGATTTCTTACCCATCAGTTTCAAGACTTGATCTAACCACTTTATCTCTTTAGCAGCTTCACTAGCCGCTATAATTTCTGCCTCTGTGGATGATGTCACCACACTAGAAATTCGTTTAGAACACCATGTTACTGGACCTGAAGCATACATACAGACATAACCAAATGTAGAGCGTCTATCCGGACAATCTGCATAAGAAGCATCTGAGTATGCAACTATTCTATTTTCTTTACTCTTCGAATATACAATTCCCAAATTTCTTGTCGTGTACACATAACTGAATACTCTGTGTGCTGCCTTATAATGTATTTCTTTTGGATTCTTCAAAAATCTAGATAAGAAATGCACAGCGTGGGCAATATCTAATCGGACAGAATTTGCAATAAAAATTAAGGTCCCCACTAAACTTTGGTACAAAGTAATATCCTGAAAATCTGGAGATTCTCCATAATAATCTATATGTTTCTGAAGTGGATTATAAGTATGATACATATCAGAAAAATCATATTCTTTCGCCTTCTTTTCGATATAATCAGCCAGTGTGACTGTAACATTTTCTGATGTTTGTTTAATGTTCATACCCAAGAACTTATTGACAGGACCCAAGTCTTTCATTTCATAGACTTTCTTCAAATACTCCTTAATACTAATAATTTCATCTTCAGAAGAGCTTGCAATAAGTAAATCATCAACATATAGAGCTATTAAACATAGGCCAAATTTATTCTTACGGAAATATAATCCGAACTCTTTCTTATTTTGTGTGAAACCGATCTTTGATAGTGTTCCTTTTATATGATTATTCCACAACATTGGCGATTGCTTTAAACCATACAGGGCACTATTCAATTTCCAAATGTAACCAGGCTTCAAGTCAAAACCAGGTGGAGGTTTAACATAGATATCTGTATCGATTGGTGAATTAAGAAAGGCTGTGACTACATCCATTTGATGTATCCTCAAACCATGTTGAACTGAGAGTGCTAAAAACATTCTTACTGACCCATAACGAATAACAGGAGCAAAGGTTGCTTGGTAATCAATACCCTCAACTTGTCTAAAACCTTGAACTACAACCCTCGCTTTGTATAAACCATTATCCTTAATTGTAAATACCCACTTTGATGGAATAACTTTTCTATTAAGAGGTGGTTTAACCAGTTCAAAAGTTTTTGTTTTAATCAGAGCTGAAATCTCTCGAGAACAAGCTTCCTTCCACAGAGACCTATCTGGCCTTTTCTTGGCTTGATTTATTGTTTTAGGCAGCTTGTCATCATATGTGTGGGTTAACAATGCTGTGGCAGCTGAGTGTGTAGTTAAAATAGAGGAATCATCTTTGAGATGTAAAGCATATACCTGATCGTTGATCCTGTCTCCAAAAGGAATAATTGTGTTTTCTAAACCAAATATTGGAATAGGATTATTACCAATAGCATACGCAAAGGTACTCAACAAAGCAACATCTTCTGCGTCTTTAGAATTCTCTAAGCATCTAAAAGAGGTTCGTTTCCTCTTAGGATCTGGTGGTGGTGAGTCTTCTGAGGTGTGTCGTCCGGGATTTATAATTAATGCTCCCCGTGCCGGAGACACACCTGACGAAGTAAGAGTGGAGTGCAAGCGTTTGACAGCATGAGAATTAATTTGATAATTAGATATGGGCGCCTCGGAAGATCCAGTCAAAGAAGAGTCTGGCGAAGGAATAAGGATGACATCATCGTCACTAGAAAAATGTTCTGCTTCGGTAGCTAATGATACAGGTGGGAGAGGAGCATTGTATGGCACCATAGACGTCTCTGATGAGGAAACAGGAACATCTTCTGAAGCACAAATCTCTCTGGGTGGACTATTTAACTCAAGAGGAGGTGAGGAATCAGGAAATTCGACAATTGGTGTTTGTGGCGTAGTCGGTGTAGTACTTTCTGCCGGACCAGGGGAAGCAGAATCAGCAGCTTTTGTAAGACTGGAGGTTGCAGACTCAACACTTCTTTGTTTGATATTGTGGACAGTATTAGCCAGTTGTTCTAACTCAGTACCAGTAACTGACTGATAGCTTTCAAGATTTCTATGTAGGTCTTTATTTTGTGTCATAAGCTTCTGTAACTGTTCACTTGTGTCATTTTGACGTTCAACTAAAGTGTTGACTAATTTCAATAACTTCTGAGTGTTATCCTCAATATGATCAGCTTGATCTGGAATATAGTCTGGCATTGGTACATCTCCTCCATCATGTTCTTCACGAACCGGTGTAATGGAAGCTGAATTATGGCTAACCGAAGAATCATGGGAAGTGCCTTGTGGGGCTTCACTTATGTCAGATGGGTAGTAGTCTGGATCTTTTGAGTTATCATTGTGGCTACTACTTGACATTTTGGTGTCACTATCTGTACTAGAAGATGATGATGAGGTAGTGTTAGATGATAATTGAATGGACGGGAAAAAACTAGAGGAAATGTCATTAAGACGAGAGGTCTCTCCATTATCCGGTGAGTGATTATAATCATATTGAGGATATTTAGGTGCACCAGAAAGTATACCTGTAGCAAAGTCATATGCCTCATGACTTTCTTTGGAATCTGCCAAGGGAAATGTGGTTTCATCAAACTGAACATCCTTAGCGGTGATGACTTTCTTTTGAGAAGGTAGGTAAATACGATAAGCCTTTCGGTTTGAGTCGTAACCAACCATCACACCTAAAAGTGATGTAGGTAACAGCTTACCATCACGAAGTGCAGGAGGGATAGTAACATAGGCGGCACAGCCAAAAACTCTTAACTGATCTAGTCTAATCCAGTCTCTTGGTTTATTATTCCAGTATAAATAAGGAATCTTGCGTTTTTTGCCTGTGATAGGGGTACGATTATGCAAGTAGGCTGCACATAACAAAGCCTCAGACCATAAATATGGAGGAACCCTCCCTCCAATAAGTAAAGAACGTACTTTAGTTTGTAAAACACCATGTGCACGTTCCACAGCACCATTCTGAGAACTGGAATATGGGACAGTCAATTCATGTGTAATACCCTTCTCATTAAAGAAATCGTGTAAGACATGGTTTATAAATTCACCACCGTTATCTGTACGTACATGAGAGACTTTATAACCACCATTATTAGAAAAATGGTTTTCCGTACGACGAATCCAATTCATGAATTCTAGGGTAGCTTGTGCTTTAGTCTTTAAAGGAATAACATCATAATATGAGGAATATTTATCAACTATAGTTAAAAAATATTTGTTGTCTACATAATCATGATATCTAAAACCCCCACAAATGTCAACTTGAATCAACTCTAAAGGCGCAGATGGGTGATTGACTGAGGTTTTACCCTTATGTTGACTACCTTTTGCTAAAGCACAGGATGGACACGTTGGGGAAGTATTATATGGAAGTTCAGGTAAATTTGCCATTTTGGCAAGAGTTTTATATACAGCTCTCCCTGGATGACCTAAACGTGCATGCCAAATATCACCGGTGGTTGGTCCTTCCTTGGTTACTCTAAATTCTTCGACATCAGGGATAGGTTGCTGGCCAAGTTTTGGAATATCAACAGTCCACAAGGAAGTCTCTGGTGTTGGATACACTGATAACTCGTACAAACCATTCTTCATGGTTCCGATTTTCCTAGCCTTTTTCAAAATATCTGGATGTGGAATAGATAAATAAACACCTTCATTGGTAAATACAACATGTCTTCCAGTTCTAGCTGTAATTTTTGATATAGATATTAAATTACAAGGAGCAGATGGTACATATAGAGTATCCGATAAGCTAATACCTTGTGTTTGAACCTTACCTTTCCCTAAAGCTGTAATGGAATTACCTAAACCAGCGACCTGGGGTCCATTTTGGAGCACCAAGTCGCTGAATAAATCAATATTGCTACCAATATGGGATGTACAACCACTATCTAAAAACCACTTGTCGTTTTTGTCTTGTTGTTGGATTTTGGTAGCTTTCCATGCAATATCTTGTGCGATGGATGTATCAGCTTCTGGAAATTTGTTTGAGTTACGCTCAGGGCTCATAACCTGTTGCGATCTGAACTTTGCCTTTAATTCAGATAGTGAAGTCATTATTTGGATAGTATATTCTTATTATAAGGAATATAAATCAATGATCTGTTATTCTCTTTCCTTATATAATATACATATATTACATAATTAATATACAAGCTTTAATTGTAAGAGAGTACAAAGATCTATGTGTTGATAAACACATTTTTTGTTTATTTAGAGAATGTTGTCACTTTGCACATTATTCCTACAAATTCCTCTGAGACAACAACATATCACAAAGTACGAATTACTCTGCGACACCTTCTGTGCTTTTAACCTGACTCATGATCAAACATTGCAAAAGAATTTATTGAAATCACTTTGATATTAGGAAAGCTCAGAAAAGGAGTAGTAACACCTATTTAATAATATACCAATGGTTTCAAAGATAATCTTCTAGATGAAGAATATTAGTATACATGTTTTTAGCGTCTTGGATCATTCTTATGAACAAGGTTTAATATATTATTATAGTATTTAATATAGAAAAAAATTTCCTTCGATCTCTTACAAAGGAATAAACAATTATATTATCATAAATAATGTATATATATATTCTTCATCCAGATTGGAAATTAAATGAGCAAAGGTACCCATTTACATAATTTTACTTCTGGAAAAATATTTTCATAATCTTCTTTGTCTCATCTTTGGTAATTGTGAAAGTGTGTGAAAAATTTTCACTACTGTGGATTGTGCTTTATACATAGTTCTTTTTGTATAAGAATGATATGTTACGATTTAAGATATGTGGAGTAATAACCTATAAGTTATAACGGAACATTATAAACCGTATATTTTATAAGTAGTCGCTCTCATGTATTAAATAATACAAACATTATATACTAAACTATGTAAAGAGTATATAAAGTGATAGATAAAAGAAATTATTTCTAATTTCTATATCTCGACTATTTATATTTTTCTAAAAAATAATTTTGTGAAAAATTTTCACAAAATTTTCATTGAGTCAGGGTAATATCTCAACAACTTCTGTATCTCGACCATTTATAGTTTTGCGAGAAAAAAATTCTCTTTGGGTCAGGGCAATATCTTAACACTATACACTACTTTATCATTAATATAGTACAAAAATATATGTGTTTATATACAGCGGTTTCTCTTGTAAAAAAAGATTTTGTCCTCTATTAAACTCTTATCATTAGCAAAGCATCATAAAATACGAAATACTTTATGACATATTATTTATGCTAATATACGAAATAGCTATATATCATGTTACACGTAAACTATTTATTAAAATATCATAGTAAAATTTATTTTTATTTAATAATATTTAAAACTCAAATAAAATTTATTAATTATTTAGAGAGTCCATAAAAAATATAACAATTATTGTCGTTGAAAACTATGTTATTAATTTTTATTTTGAGCCGGAAATGTATTTAATACATCATAAGTTACAACTAAAGGTAAATTTGGAGATTTTTTATATAAGCTTTACCGTAAATGGTGATAAACGTTTGTTAGTACTTATTGTCTTATAAAAAAAAGGTATACTTTAACTAGATGAAGGGTTTCATAATATAGTGTGTGTGTTATTATTGAGAGTTTACCCTGACTCAGTGAAAATTTTGTGGAAAATTTTTCACAAAATTATTTTCTAGAAAAATATAAATAGTCGTGATACATGTCGTGATGTAACCTTAACTCTTTTATTTTTCTTATTTTTTAGTGTTACCCAGATTTAATCTGAATCTGAAATTTTATTTTTTCTCTTGAAAAATTTTTATAAACAATATAAAAGAATACTTAATGATTCTTTTATAATCGTTGTATATTATTAGCACATGTTATATGTTTATTATATAGTTGTTATGTAACGATAAAGTAAGTTGAAGATCCATAAGATTTATATATTACTAACATATATACTATCCGACATTATGGAAAATATTACTGAATTTAGAAAAGAACTTAGAACTTTACAATACAGAAATCAGAAATAATTTCTTTTATCTATCACTTTATATACTGTTTAGAGAGTTTAGTATATATTGCTTGTATTATGTAAAGATCTTAAGTCTTTTCTAAATTCAGTGATTGTTGACATTTTGAAATAAATATGTGTTTTTAACGATAAACTTGGATATTGTTGAGATATTACCCTGACTCAATGAAAATTTTGTGAAAATTTTTCACAAAATTATTTTTTAGAAAAATATAAATAGTCGAGATATAGAAATTAGAAATAATTTCTTTTATCTATCACTTTATATACTCTTTACATAGTTTAGTACATAATGTTTGTATTATTTAATACATGTGAGCGACTACTTATAAAATATACGGTTTATAATGTTCCGTTATAACTTATAGGTTATTACTCCACATCTCTTAAATCGTAACAGATATTATATATTAGACAATATTTTATATAAATCTTTTTGCTTTTAAATCAAAACACCTTGGTTTCTTTTTATATATAATATATAAGGTTAATTTAATTATTAATACACAAGTACAATATCCAGAATTAAATGAATTTTATTTCTGAACATTAGTTTATATATGAAGAAAGAAAAATTTTCAAGAGAAAAAGTTTCTCTCAAGAGATAATTCAGATCATGTATTTCTGCAAATAATTTTTTCTTGACTACATAGGTTTTTACGATTAAAAACTCAAAAATGAAATTTATGGCTTTACAATACCTATTGTTTCTTGTTTTATTTACGTTATTGTTTTTCTCATTTACAGAGTTAGTAAAAAAATTTTAAAACAGAATAAAAACAGTACTAAACAAACAAATAAACAACAAACAAACTATATATATATATATATATATAACTGAACCAATACTACTATGTAAATTAAAATATCTTTTCTGAACAACCATTTTGTTTTTAAAGATCAAGCAAACACAGTAAGCTATTCCCAGTCAAAACATAGGTATTCTAATTCGTCTTCATTATATTTCAATATATCATATCAGTTCATATCTTTTAACCAATTTGGAGATCTGTTGGTGGTAACTTGGTCCATTAGTCCTTCCTTATGAAATCTAGCAACTCCCCTAGGCTGCTTGAATCTTAACATGATTTTTTCAAGAAGGCTAGTACAATTTTCTCCTCTAGACTCCCAGAAAGTATCAAAATTCCACTTACTCACATTCAAAACATAGTTTAATTCACTAATGGTTTTTCTTAATAACAATATCCGACCTTCTCTTCTTCTATTCATCCTTTCATCTTCAATTGAATATATTTGTTCAAGTAACGCACCTTCTTCATCCACCTGGTTTTCGATAATGAACTGTTGTGTCTCTATTCCCTCATCCTCACTTACTAATTTGTTTCATTGGTCTTCTTCTTCAGTGAAATTTAAAATGTTATTAGCATTGGTTGTTACACCGAGGGATGTGCCTTCTCGTAAATTCTCCCCGTAATCTACAGTCATTCCATTGATTGCGTATATTTTATTATAGTTTAGAAATTTATTAATAACTAGTGGAATATTTGTTCGAACTTGAGAACCATATGCTAACAGAGACTTTTTGTCTATACCTAACTGAGAAATAGCATACTTTACCAGATGCTTGCATAAAAAAAATGGGTTAAATTTTTGTTCTCCACATTGACATAACCACAAATCTACATCGACATGGTAATCGTTATGCTCCACCTCCCCTTGTGGTAAAGTAAAATCCAATGTTTTAACTAATTGGTTTACTTTTATGAGCATGTTTTTTTTGCCAATAGAAATAATTCGCTGCCATCTGAGTTATAGTGGTGAAATTTTTAATCTTTCTATTTATTTTAGGATTAAACTTGTAATCCATAACTATTTGATACATATTATATATATATATATATATATATATATATTAATATTAATTATGTATAAAGATAGTAATATTATTAGGAAGATATGAATTATTATCTGAAAAATGATTTTTTTATTTATCTTTTTAGAATTGCAATCAAATTCCTTTGGATATAACATTTTTGTTCCATTTCTTTTGTTCACAACAACTTGTTTACAAATGAATTGATTATAAAAACATCTTTTTTGTTATTTAAGTTTTTTTGTTTTAAGATAAAGTTTTACCTAGCGGTTAATTTATTCATTGAAATTATTTTGGTAAATAATGTATAGAATTCTCGTGCAGATGAAACATTATTAAATCTTACTCTAGAATATTGGATGGTAGCTATTATATTATTTTAAAAAATTAATTATCTTCTTGCCATTATAAAAAAGACTTGGGTTTAATTGATCTTTTTTCATTAATAATACAACCAGTCTTTCTCTTACAAGGGGGAAAATGCTTGAAAAAACCCAAAACATAATCGTATTTAAGAATATTTATTATTATTAATTCGCTTTTGGACTCTATTACATTTAGAAAAATTTCTAAAAATTTAGGTAACAATTTGATTGTTCATTTTTAATTGTTGTTATTACTTGAATGAAGATCAATAAAAATTTTAAGGGTAAATTAATTAGTTGGTTCGTTAGTTTGTATCTTTCAAACTGTTAAGAAGGAACCCCTTTACTAACACTCTTAACTTAAAATGTATTTTTGTATATGTATTAATTTCTTATATGTGTAATTTATGTGGAAGATATTTTTCCGTTATTTAGAAGTTATATAAAAATAATAATGTATAATAACATAACCATGAACGGTAAAAAAAGAGGTGAAGAAAATAATTTAGATTATCGAGGACTTCAAGTTCCTTATATTCGTATGGGAATGATTATCAATTAAATTGTAAAAGAGTATTTGCCACTGTATTTATTTCAGGGGTAATTGGTAGATTGCGTTGTTAACGTATTAAGAAACTTGGAATATCCTATTTGGGTGTCAGGAGGTAAAATATATTGCTAGAATGATCTTATACCTATATACGAAGTATATCATTCTTCTAGAAAGAGAAATGTGTGTAACGCACAATCCTCACGGGTGATAATTTCTCACATACTTCGTAAATACCAAAGATGAAACAAAGGATATTATGAAAATATTTTTCCAGAAGTAAAAACATATAAATGGGTAACCTTGCTCATTTAATTTCCAATCTGGATGAAGAATATATATACATTATTTCTATACATTATTTATATTTATATAATTGTTTATTCCCGGGGAAGAGATCGAAGGAAAATTATTCTAGATATTGATAATAATAATAATAATAAATAATAATATCTTACATCATGATCCAAGACGCTAATAACATGTGTAATAATATTCTTCATCCAGAGGAGAAAATTATTCTAGATATTGATAATAATAATAATAATAAATAATAATATCTTACATCATGATCCAAGACGCTAATAACATGTATAATAATATTCTTCATCCAGAGGATGGTAGCGTTCGTAAAAATTCGTTTGCAGAGATCAAATCGAAGAGTGAACCAGTCACTCAGATCCAAGGCATTCAGGGATCATATGAACAAATTAAACAACCTACAAATACGGAGAGTGAAAACAAACACACTCCTCCTTTTGTTCCTTCCACCCATCAATATCCCTACCCATACCCTGGTACTCCATCATATCCATATGGGTATCAATATCCTTTTTATCCAATGGGTTATCAACCTAATATGAACCCATATTATTTTTTTCCCCCACCTCCACATTTGTACTATCCACCACCACCGCCTACTCCGGTACAACCTCATTCTACGCCATCTACTTCAAGTGGCCCTACTTTACAGGAATCTGACAACCAATCAGTTTCTTCATATTCTACTACACCTATTTCAACTGTTACTTTAAATCGTGTTTCTGATCCATCAGAATTCCACGAATTTTTAACAAATTTTCAAAAATATCTAAATGATATAAACTTATCCAAGATCTTTATAAACACAGCACAATCAACCATTACTGATCAAGAAAAACAACATGTCACACATATTTTTAGGTTATATGTTGATCCTAAAGCATATCCTATGTGGTTTAAAAATGAACTATCGGACAACTATGTATCTTTTTTTGATTTAATTCAATGTGCTATTATCAAACACAATAAACGTAATACTCCTACCAAATTATATCAACAATTACAACATCTCCGTTACGATCCAAAGTATGATCCTATGTTGTTTAAAAAGAGAATAAATAATATGATACAACAAGCAAAACAATACGATCTTGTTATTCCAGATCGAATTTTATGTGATACTATCATACAATCGTTACATGGACCTTATCAAATCATTGTTGATAATTACAATCGTAATTTCCAACACATCACATTGAATGACATTTTGAATGATATCATCAACATCCATAGTCGTCAACCACATTCCTATCCAACCAAACATCACACCAATACCTCATCTTCTACCAAACCAACCAATCCACCCAAAAAACAAAAAAATAAAAAGAAAGTTTCAAACATCCAATGTGAGTATCCTATTGAAGACAACACACAGGATGACTCCCCCGAAAATCTCGAAGACTATCTAGTCCTTGACACTGGTGCAGAAATTTCTGTTATTAATAACATAAAATTTCTAAACCATATTACCGATGCTAACGTTGTACTATATGCCGTGAATGATAAACCAATTCCTGCTGCTGCTAGTGGTATCATATCACTAAAATTCCAAACCCATTCCAAACCTTATGTTATCAGAGCTATTCATGCTCCTGACATATCCCACAATTTCATCAGTACTTATCAATTGGAACAAGCTGGTATTGTCGTTGACACTCGACATCGTCAATTACTTGATAAGTCGGAACACATTCTTTCTCCCATTATTAATGTGGGTAAGTACATGTGTATACCTCGATCAATTTTACAACCATCTAACCAACAATCTACTTCATACAGCATCAACAAATTAGGTATCAAATTAACTGTACCTTTTCTACACAATTTATTTGGACATATTAATGTTCATGATATTAAAACCACAATTGATCGAAACATGATTTCTGGTATTACATCAGCCGATGTCGATTGGTCTGGTATTCACTCCTTTCAATGTACATCCTGCATGAAAGGCAAATCAACTCGTCACAAACATATTATAGGTTCTCGTATAAAATATCAAAAGGAATATGCTCCATTTGAGTATATCCACACTGATATTTTTGGTCCCATGTCAAATCTACCAGTCGGAACACCTTCCTATTTCATCAGCTTTACCGATGAATCTACTCGTTTTCGATGGGCATTTCCCCTATATTCCAAGGATTCACAAAGTGTTACTCGCATTTTTTCAAAATTCATTAACATGGTATCTACTCAATTCAAGACTAACATTCTTTCTTTCCAAATGGATCGTGGTTCAGAATTTACAAACGATCAGATAACCAAACTCTTCGAAGATAAAGGGATTAACCCAATTTATACTACTGCTGGTGATTCACGAGCAAATGGTGTTGCAGAACGATTTAATCTAACTTTTTTAAATGATTGTCGAACACTTTTACAAGCCACAAACCTACCCAATTCTACTTGGTTTTATGCTGTTCAATTTGCCACACTCATGCGTAATGCATTTTTCAACTCATCTATTAAAACTTCATCAAGAGCAAAAGCCGGTCTTGCAGGTCTGGATGTGAGTACCATTCTGCCCTTTGGGCAAGAAGTTATTATTCACAAAGGATCAACAACCTCCAAGCTTTCTGCTCGTGGTGATGATGGGTTGGCATTATGTCCTTCCACAGTATCCCATGGATACTTAATTTACAATACCATCACAAAAAAAGTTGTCGACACATCCAACTATTCCATTGTAAAAAGCTCACCATCAAAAGGCTCCACACCACAATCCACAGTCTTCGACACTCTCATTGCAATTCACGATTATCCCGAGCACATTGAACCAGAATCTGAACTGAACATTAACTCACCTACAGATTCTTCCCCTGAATCCACAATACCTTTTTCAGACAAAATTGACCCTTCTACTGAGAACCAATCACCATCATATACTGTCACACTACCATCAGTTGAACATTCCTTTGAAAACAATGACACTCCTGAAGAAGTCGACAATCTCCTTGATTCCATCATACATACGAACTCCGATTATGAATCTGATGCCTATACGTCAGAAAATGAAAGTAATAATGATGACGATGTCATATCATCTCTTTCGCCCATTCAATCTAAACCAATAGAGAACACTCCCTTGGGTGGTACAACTTCATCAAATTCCTCTATCCTATCTCCTGATTCCACTTATTTTGCTAATCCACCAAAAGACACTGTGTTGGGTGGTACAAATACCGATGCTAAAATTACGAAACCATCTAGTAAGAAAAACACAGATGCTTCAAAACTAGCAAAAAAAGCTGAAGAATATTTAACGAAATTCTCAAAAGAATACAAAATAAGTAATATTCGTGCTAATCAGAGATCCAATGAATTGAAGAGTGCCTCCCACTCAATAAACTATAGGGATGCTATAATAAAAAACACTAATAATGAATCAAAATATTTATATAAATTGGCATATGAAAAAGAAATTAAACAGTTAAAAAAATTGAATACGTGGGACGAAGAATTAATCGATGATAAGAATATTGACAAGAAAAAAATAATTAATTCCATGTTCATATTCACTACGAAAAGAGATGGAACACACAAATGTAGATTAGTAGCAAGGGGAGATCAACAGAAGAAAGGAACATATAATGAGGATGCGACATCCAATACGGTTCATCACTATGCACTAATGACAGTACTTTCGGATGCTCTAGGTAACAACAAATACATCACTCAATTAGATATTTCATCCGCGTATCTTTACGCTGACCTAGAAGAAGAACTATATATAAGGGCTCCCCCGCATATGAATGTAAAGAAGAAGGTCATGCGATTAAAAAAATCCTTATATGGATTGAAACAATCAGGAGCTAACTGGTACAGGGAAATATCTAATTTTTTGACATCAAAATGTTGCTTAAGAGAAATATCAGGATGGTCATGTGTTTTTATAAATGAGAAAATTACAGTGTGTTTATTCGTTGATGATATGATAATCACATCCAAAAAATATCTGACGCAGAAAATTTTATTTCAAAGTTACAAGAAAAGTTTGATACAAAAGTCATAAATCTGGGAAAATCAACAGAAGGTAAAACAGAATACGACATTTTAGGTTTAGAAGTTACTTATATATTTGGCAAGGAACTCTCCTTTGGTATGGAAAAATCCTTAAAAGAAAAACTCCCATTATTGGATGTGCCTCTAAACAAAAATGGAAAATTATTGAAGGCTCCAGGACCCCCAGGAAAGTATATTGAAGACGACTATGTAAGTATATCGGGATTAGAGTACAAGAAACAAGTAAAATGGCTTCAGAAAATAGTTGGCTTAGCATCATATGTTGCTCATAAATATCGTTATGATATATTATACTACGTAAATGTAATTGCGTCAAACACATTATTCCCAAACAAAGAAGTTAAAGAATTAGCTAGACTTTTAGTGCAATATCTATGGGATACTAAAGAAAAGAAACTTACATGGTACAAGAAAAAGAATAACGAAAATCAAATTGTGCTAAGCGCTGTTGTTGATGCATCGTTTGCTAAGCAAAAGGAATTCAAGTCTCAACTAGGTTACTACATTAAAATTGATGGAAATATAATCGCTGGTAAATCAACAAAATCAAAAACAACTTTAACATCAACTGCTGAAGCAGAAATTGGTGCTATTGGGTTATCTATTCCTGTATTGAAACACATCCAATTACTACTTAAAGAATTATCGCATAATAAAATAGTCACTACTATTGAAACAGACAGTCAGCCAGCTATGGCAGTAATCACCTCAAAGGAAGATAAATCATTTAGAAATAAATATTTTGGTATTAAAGCTTTAAGAATAAGAGATGAAATTCAAGAAGACAATGTCAATATTTTACGAATTAACACTGAAGAAAATATTGCAGACGTACTAACCAAACCAGTGACATATAAAGGATACAAGAAATTAACTTCTACCTGGATTGTTTGATCCTTACAACATTTGGGTGGTATGCTAGAATGATCTTATACCTATATACGAAGTATATCATTCTTCTAGAAAGAGAAATGTGTGTAACGCACAATCCTCACGGGTGATAATTTCTCACATACTTCGTAAATACCAAAGATGAAACAAAGGATATTATGAAAATATTTTTCCAGAAGTAAAAACATATAAATGGGTAACCTTGCTCATTTAATTTCCAATCTGGATGAAGAATATATATACATTATTTCTATACATTATTTATATTTATATAATTGTTTATTCCCGGGGAAGAGATCGAAGGAAAATTATTCTAGATATTGATAATAATAATAATAATAAATAATAATATCTTACATCATGATCCAAGACGCTAATAACATGTGTAATAATATTCTTCATCCAGAGGACAATTAGTATGTATTTTTTATCGAGTCTTGTTTTTTCTTAAAAAAGGTACTATAAAATTGGTTATTCTATTGATTTATTTTTTATTTGTATTTAAAAAGTCTTAAATTTGGCTAATTTCATAAAATATGGTTGTTTTTTGAAAAAAACCTTTTAGGTACGACTTTCCCACTTGTTTATTGTGATTTACTGTTGTTCCCATTTTCTGTGCTACATGAAATATATACATATAAGTTCCAAAAAATTTTTTTCCTTAATTGCAAAAATAAGGTTTGTACACTTCCCTAAAAGTTCAAGATCCAAATAGGAAGAATTTTATTTTTTTTATTGGAAATATCCAAAAATTTCCTAATAGACATTCCCTTTCCTACACATGAACATATTGGTTTGTTTTATAGATCAATTGTTCTTATTTTGTACATTGGGTTTTAAATAGAATAAAATATTTGAAATTAATTATACACATCAGAAAGTTTTCTCAAAAAAATAATTAGACAAATACACATTAAACTCTGTATATTATTAGTAACTATTAAATATTTACTTATGTATATTTTCATGTATAATATATATATTAAAATAAATAATCTGTCCATCTCTTTGATATAAATCAAAGTAGTGGACACTTACAGCATGATGGTTCACTTAGAGTTGATATTAACTGTGTTCACACTCAACAGTTACACCCAAAGTTTCATTTTTTTGGAACATAGCTTCTGTTCAACTGTCACTTTAGAGGAGTTTTTCCCCGGCTTGAATTTAATTGAAATGTTTCAAATGATTTAACAAGAAAGTATACTTTGTGAGTCGTACTTATCACAGAGTAATTCGTACTTTACGTTTTCTTATTGTCACAGAGGAATTTGTAGGAATAATGTACAAGGTGACAATATTCCCTAATTAAACAAAATATGTGTTTAGCAATACACAGTTTTTTGTACTCTCTTACATTCAAAGCCTGTATATTAATCATGTCATATATGTATATTATATAGGGATAAGAATGAGATTAACAGATCATTGATTTATATTCATTATAATAATATACTATCCATGTTTCAATTCAAGGTTTGTGGATTAATAACCTATAAGTTATAACGGAACATTATAAACCGTATATTTTGTTAGTAGTCCCTCACATGTATTGAATTTATATTGTTGTGATATAAAAGTGTATTATAATCACGTGATAGGATGTTTGGAAAAATTTTCAGTTAGGAAAATTTCATATAGAAACCAACGTCAAAAAAAAGCTATGTTATGTATAAGATCTGTATATACTTTGTCACCTATATAGAAAAAGGTTGAGGAGTATTGTATCATCTCCTAGGGACATGATGGCACATTATAGAGCCTCATAAAGTGAGCTAAATACACTACAGTCTATGAATGTGCACCCCCTGTCTAGCTTTGTACCACCCTTGTATAAATTTAGAGGATTTTAATTTATTAAGTTAAATTATTAATACACAAGTCTCAAATATATTTACAACATATGTAATTTAGTTGTGTCTCAAAATAACTTGTTTTTCGTGACCTTATTTGTAATTTATTTTACAACATTTTTTCTCTTTAAAAACCATATTAGAAGTTTGGTGTTAAAAAAATATAAAAACGAAAATAGTTCAGTGATGGTAATGTCTGCATATTTACTAAGGTATCGCTGTAAAAATACATAAAAATAAAATTATAATTAAAATTTTTTCTTAAACAGGGCTTTGAAATATAAAGTACGAAAATACGATAAAGCCTTAGAATTGTTAATAATATCATTGTTGAAGAACATTAATAAATTATAACGAAAGTATTTTGTGTTGCAAATGGAAGTGCATTGCGAAGATCATTATAGAAAAAAAAAATAAAACATGAAACAGTTCGAGCATACACGTTTTGGACTCAACAAATTAATCAAGGTTTCATTTTGTATATAAGATACGTAAAACAAAGAAAAACTTTTGGGTCTTCCTTACTTTTATTATAACTTAATTAAAAAAATGACAAAAAAACAAGTATAGATACAAGATTAGTAACTAGTGTTAAGACTGAAATAGTTTATAATAAACGGACAACTTTGTGAACATAATAGAAAATATTAGTGCCAAAAAAATTTTTTTTTTCTTTTTTTTGGAACGCTCTAACAAAAGAGACCAACTAACTTACCCAGAATAGTCCATGGTACACATCAAAGATTTATTTTACAAGAATTTTTATAAATTATATTAAACATAACAGTGGTGATAACATACAAATGAGAGTTAGTTTTACCACACTATTAAAATACTCTTTCATGAAATCTATATAATTAGAAAAGTCTATATTTCATAAACATATTTCCCAAGAAAAAGAGAGTACATGAAATTCTTTTAAAAAAATAAAATATTCTTGATGGATAGTAAAAAGTAAAAGATATTTACACGTATATCCCTTTCTTGAAAAGAAAGAATTGGATATTAACAATAATAAATTACTGTATATTACAACTATGTCTTTTAAATAAATGTACTATCAGTGTTATACTATTACATCATTTTAACATTAGATGATTATATCTTTAATAAAATAAATTCACTGAATTGGCTTTAAAGCAAATTATTCTTTACTTCCCATTACCTGTTTGACTGGTTCAGATTGATTCACATATAATTTATGTTCCTGAATATATCTAATAACAGAATTGGGTAATAAATATTGAACTGACATTCCACGTCTGATAAAAAGACGAACTTTTGTTGATGAAATATCATTGTAGATTAGTTGCTGGATTACCAAAACATTTCTTCTATGCTCATACATAATATCATGAGACAGTAAGAATGAACGAACATCTGAACCAGTACGTTCCACAATTAGGCAACCATAATTCCCTAATATATGATGTAAATCTGCATCGGCCCACACATTTGGCTCTCCCATAGATTCAATTAAATCACCACCAGCCAGTAACATGATTTTAACACCAATTTTTTCACCAGTGGAGGTAAGAATACCACCTCTTTTAACATTTATTTCATAATTAAAATGATCTAATACCTTTGCAGTTCTTGTATAAGAAGGTTGCAATGACTCCCAAGCATCCACCATCAGCCAGGATGATGTTCTTTCACAGGCCAATTCACACATTCTAACTCTATGATGGGATGGGGCTAACCCGGGCTTTTGATAGGTATCATTCACTGGAGAATAGTAGCCACCTACAACTTCGAAACGTGTTTGTTCATTAACGCTATCTAAGGCCATCTCAAACATTCTCAAATGTAAATATGTTATTGGTGAAAAAGATCCACAAGCAACAATGACTAATGGCAATTTGTTTGGATCTGATAATTTCTTTGATAATCTATGTGTAGGAAATTCATAATCTTCGAGAGCTCTAGCCTGTCTCACAATTCCATGAGGAACTTCCTCTAAATCAGCAATTTGGTTTTTCTTAACACCAACATTAATTAATGCATCTGAAAGTAAATTGGAATTTGAAGTTTCAGCATCCCTAGTCCCTTGTTTTACATCCTCATTATTATTGCTGTTATCGCTATTTTTATCTGAATCGTTTTCAATATCGGATGGTGAAATGGAGGAAGAAACTGATGAAGCTGGAGAGATATCTGCAGACAAAGGTTGAAAGTCTGATAAATTTAAAGGTATATGATGTGAATGCTTATGGTTTTTTGTGTTAGACATAGAACTTGAGGAAGCAGGGGTCTTAGATGACATTTGGATATTATTGTTGTGTCTGCATCTGTTCTTGTTCCTTGACTTTGTATTTGTGTTTAAATTGAATGGTGCATCAATTGAAGAATTATAATCGGCTAAAACATACGGTATAATAGGACCAGATTTAGGAATTGTAGAAACTGGATCTGGTGGAGGATTTAATTGTTCGTCAGGAGATGTTGGTTTAAAATTTGGGGCTCGTGTTGGGTCCATGGTTTTATTGTTATTGTTTATTTCTTGTTAACCTTTTTTTTTTTTCTTTTTTTTTTTGTAAGTGTGATATATGGACAGTAATGCAACTTTGGCAAATGTTTATTGATCCGTTCCACTGTTCAAAATCCTTCGTCAAATATATTATTTTATACAGTGAAGAAATCAGTAAAGATACTTTGAATAATAATCGTATTATGTAATTCCAAAACTAATGAAATATAAGATATTTTCAAAAATGTCTTCGTCTTACTGAATTAATAGCAAAATGTGTTTTTGAAGACAATTAACCATTCAGTTTGTGACTTTTTAAAGCATAAGCAACCTGGGTAACTCTATTTTGCTTTTAATAAACAAAAAAACATGTTTAATTTTCGAATCTTTAAATATACCTTGACCAAACACGCACAAAATTTTCAAGATCTATTATGTCTATTGACGCAGGAAACCAAGATTGTGGAAAATCACCAAAGAAAAAAAATAAAAATAAAAAATTGAAAGAAAAAAAAATAATTCGCCAGTTTAAAAACATAAAATGGATTGAATTTGTCCGTTCTAAAAAAATAACAACGTCACAGACAGGATTCGAACCTGCGAAGGTAAAACCCAATGCCTATCAGCTGTTTCTTTGAAATAGCAGGGCATCGCCTTAACCACTCGGCCACTGGGACGTCACCAAACACACTCCGTTCTAATCAGAACCAATTACAATATTTAGTAAAATACCTTAATAGAACTAGATAATGATATGTATTAGCGGACCTGCTATACCTAAGTGTTCTGGTTCCTTTTATATATAAATATATAAAATACACAATAAAATATAAAATCGAAATACAGACACACTTGGAGAACTTGAAATATAAAATGTTCTCTTTATATAAAATATTTGTCCACAAGTTCAGCTAGAAAAATAACTAACAACTTGGATTCGACAATAGATAAAAACCATTAAACAACAAATAAAATAAAAACAACAAAGAAAAAAAGCCACATAACACTGAACTGAAAGTGTGTTACGTTTTCAATACAAAAAACTACTGGTGAGATGACGCCGTCACCCTGTGTCCTATAATAATAACCTTGGAGGTATTTTGGGCACGAAGATAAAAACAATAAAATTTCCCGATTAGGAAACACCTACAACACATTCCCTCCAACTTATCTAACTTTTCAATAAAGAATCGATGTGATCAAGTTATTATTATTAATGTGAAGAGTCAATAATCTTTCCTTATTAAGTACTTATTTTTTAGTTTAATTACTGTTGTTGAAACTGTTGTTTTTTTTAATTTTCTTCCTTTTGAGGTTTAAAGATTGAGTTATTTTTTTTTTGTTTATTTTTATTAGATCCTGGATTGTATCCGAAAATTAACTAATAGCTTTTTCCGAAGAAAATATAATTCTATAAAACTTTAAGTCTCTCAGTGATCTAAAAGTTGAATTTAATATTCCAACCGTTTTATTATCCAAGTTGTAAGTTACAATCAAATCCCATATGTTCACAATATAAAAATAAAATAAAATAATACATATTAATATAAAAAAAACGTTCTAAACATATTCAATTTCAAGTGTGGACATGTTTTTTTTACCTAACTAAATATTTAGTAAAAAATATTACGATCATATTTAATGGTTTTCTTATTATAAGATATATAAGTCCTCTGGATGAAGAATATTATTACACATGTTATTAGCGTCGATGATCATATTATATGTTTTTATTATGTATTATTATTATGTTGAAAAGTAGAGTAATTTTCCCTCGATCTTTTCTCAGGGAATAAACAATTATATAATTATAAATAACGTAAAAAAAATAATGTATATATTTTCTTCATCCAGATTGGATTTCACATGAGCAAAGTTTCCTATTTATATATTTTTTACTTCTGGAAAAATATTTCCAAAATTCTTGTTGTTTCATCTTTGGTAATTTGGGAATTATGTGAAAATTTTTTACCACTATATACTATACGTTACACATATTTCTCTTTTTATAAGAATGATTCATTTTTCAAACAGGTATGAGATTATTCCAGCACTTTGCACATCATAAAAGTAACTTTGGTACTCAGAATGAACCATAATAAATCACTAAAACATCTTTTCATTTATAAACTATTACATGTTTTCTTTTTGTAAAATGCATGTTGTTGTTTATTTCTACGGTATTTCAATATAAATTTATCAACAACATCCACCCCGAAAATTTCAACTTTAATATAAATTAAGCAACATAGATGTAATATTATTTAAAAAAAAAATCTACATATTAAAAACAAGAAGTTTCTTTCTTCTTTATAATTTGTAATTTTTTTAAACTAACTATGAAAAAATAGTATTCAGGAATTGTTGTTTTCAACTTTAACACAAGGAAAATGAAACAATTATCATCAGGAAAACGTGGTATTTTCAAATAAACTTATTAATTCTCATTTTTCAAAAAATGAAAGATTTCTTACCAACCATTGAAGAACAGTCCCTTGGATAATCATCTATCAATATCTGATGCCTTATAGCCTTCATAACAAAACACAATTTTATGACACTTTTATTTACTTTTTTTTTTTTTTTGATATTTTGGATAGTTTTTAATTTTTAGTTCTCAATTTTCAGAGATTCATCTCCGTTTCCCATAAAAAATAAACCCCTTTGACAGATTTACAAAAAACCAAATTTTCAAATATATACATATATCAAATTATTATTAACCGCCGTAATACACAATGTAAAAGGAAGCCTTTTCTAGGAATACACAGATCCTAGGAGTTTACAATCGAGGCATAATATTGCAATTTCACAAAAAATTACAAATTTTAACAATGTTATTTGAAAAAATATTTTTAAAAAGTACCATAGAAAAGAATAATAATGAATCTATCTTTATCATTTCTTGCTGGGACACAATTATACCTCAGTTCCATAATGAAGATTTTGAATTTTATGACTCAAAAAAAATTATCCTCCCCGCAAAAGAACCCAATTATCTAACTGTATGTTAAACTTTTTTTTTTTATATCAAAAAACATAAAAAAAAAAAAAACAATAATATAAACTAGTTTAAACCTATCTTTTTAATAAACAAATTGCAAATCGTATTAACCTTCCATATTAAGATCATTTTAACTTTTGAAAATCAATCATCTTTTTTTTTAGAACAATTGATAGTCCAACTTCAACAAAACAAACACTTTTGGAAAGAGTGTTTATTATATGATGTAGAATTTAGAATAGAAAAGCCCACAAAAAGTATTTGTATAAAACTTTCATGTAACCTATGGTTTAATAGTAAAATTGCCACATTATTAAATTTTCCGTTACAGTTAAAATGCTACAAAAAGACAGATCCTCCTCAAATAAAATATCTAAATGAAATTCAAATTAAAGGAGTATTTTATAAAATTTATAATAAAGATAAAAATTTCCAAAAAAGTGAAGAGGTCAATGTTTATGAAATTAAAAATTTATTAAACCAGTTTTTCAGTTCGCTAGTCATCTCTCAGTTAGAATTTAAATTTCCTCTAATATTTTCTTCATTGGTGAGAAACAGGATCGCAACGCAAGAAACATATTTCGCTCCAATATCTTATTGTTTAACTAACTCTACACGACTAATCCCGGTCATTATAAAAATAATATCCAAGGATAGAACATCTACGACAGCTTTTATTCTTCTTTTACCCAAGAAAGAGATCAGTTTTAAAATAACGTTAAATCTGTTGTAAATTATATATGTTATCATATATATTTTTATTAAAAACAGAGGCATTTTATTTATAAGGGATGAATATTCGCAGAACTAATTCAACAGCGACAACTCTTTGCTATTCCATATTTTGTCGACAATAACCTGTGCATCATCATCAAATGTCTCTTTGAGTTCATTAAATAAACTATTTTTATCCCTAAATTCTCTTAAATTGTCAAAAATATAGTCAACCAATTCTTCTTCATATACTCCCAAATATTCTTTAATAAGCTCATCCACAAGGCGTGAACTTTTAAGCTCCTTTAATCTGCTATCCAAGTCCTCATCACTAAATGGTAATTTGTCTGGAGCTGCTTTCGTCAAACCAAGTTTATTAACATCTTCATCTTCATCACCCTTAACTCCATTTGTAGCATTGTTATTTAGATTTTCTTTCTCAGATAATGTGTTCGATGATCTCCCCAATGCTTTATTGAAGTTAAGTGCGATATTAATATCTGTGTTATCAGTATGTTCCTCAATATCACTTTTGGTTTTGACAATAGTGGATAAACTCTTTATATCATCTTCTGTTGTCAAGTCCTTTCTGACTGACATATTACTTACAAATTTGTCGAATACAGATGATATTTCGGCATTTGTTCCATATTTCTTCCTGTTTATATCATCTAGCTGCTTTTCTTTATTTCCTGATATTCTTCTGGAGTCATAATATATATCCTTCCCTAAATGTAACAACTCTTTAATAGCTGCTGGCCGTATTTTTTCTAATATATTATCATAATTCCGTGCGTCTTTCACCTTCACTTCTAGATTTCGTAATCGCGCTTCAGATGAAGATTTTAATTTATTTAATAATTTCTTATATCTGACGTCGGAATCTTGTTTTGCTTTTACCTTTTTCTTTTCTTCAATATCGCGACCATCATCATCTTCATTAAGATTAGAATCATCTGGATACAAAATATCGCTGTTATCCTCATTACCACTATCATCTATCATAAGAATACCATTTACTGAATCGTTATCCATATTTTGTTTCTTACTTATTTCCTCAAAGATTTGGATCATTTTTTTCCTTCTCTGCTGATTTTCTTCAATACTATCTCTCAACATCTTTTCTCTTTCAATTGTAAATACTCTGCTCCTAAATCCTATAATATCTTTACACAATTGATCTAGGGATTCCCTCGGAAGATCACTTAATGTAGTGAGATCAATATTATATTCTTCGCTAGTAGCTTGGTTAAGCTGATTATCTTTATGACTATTTTCCTCACTAGTCTTAAGCCCTTGAAGCATACCATCTATATGTTGTAGTATTAAAGTCATGTCTTTAGTATTAGTATGTGATGATAATGACTGTTTATCAATTAATTGATGAATATTATCATCAAAACTAATTGAAAATCTATCTGATTTTTTGCCAAGTTCATACGTAAACTTTAAAAATTTACCATATAAATTATAATCACCAGAACTGGTTGACATTTGAATAAAAACATTTTGAGTTTCAAATCCGGTGGCAAAAATTCTTGACCATGACACAAAATGTAATTCATTTCTTTCATGAAGCTTCAAACTTTGTTCCTTTAAGTACTCTATCCATTCCTCTAGCAGAATATTTAATTTATCAACTGATTCAATATAAATAAGCGATCCAATACAAAAAGTTAATAAAGGATTGCTATCTTTTAAAAATATATCAACTGGTTTGTATTTTAACTTATCACTCTCCTTAAATAGAGCTGATTCTTCTGAAGATATCTCCAGATCCCTTTTATTGACATCTGACGTTAAAGTGTTCGTTACTAAAGGAAATCTATTTTTTAAAGAATGTTGCAATGAATCTTCAAATTTACTTAAATCAGCTTTTAAGATGGGGATATACCCATTTTTCTTAATGCCACTTTTCCAATCCTTTTTGGAGAGTAAGTAGTTCTGTGGGGATACCCATACAAATTCATTCATATTAACTATGAAAATTCGAAATGTATGTGTAAGGTAAAAGAAAATATGAATACACAAATACTATTATATTTTATATTCAGTATTTATTTTAACGGTAAGTACGTTATTTATTCCACTATGTTTTTATTTAACTAATTTCATCTGCATAACTCAACAGATTCAGCCAAATTTATCTTATCTTATATATCAACACCTGTATATTCTTTATGACAAATTTCTTTAATGAAAATGCAAAAAGACAACAACCATTAAAAAAAAAAAAAAAACGAAAAAAAAACCCAGAGAAGTTTTTTTTTTTTAAAAAAAAAAAAGATAAAATACAAACTTTAAAAACGTTTTTGAATTCAAACCAACAAAAAAAAAAGTTAGTTCTTTTACACTCAGAATCGTTGACTACATTCTTAAAAATATTAGTTACTTCTCTATTTCCTTTAGTGGTCAAGTATCAATTAGGAGACCAAGTTAACCCACTCTGTTTATTTGTTTGTTTTCTTTCTTTTTTCCCACGTACTAAAGAGATATAGATATTATGTCTACCGTGGAAGTTTCATTAACCGTTGGTAAACTAGATGCTTCATTAGCACTATTAACCACTCAAGATCATCATGTGATCGAGTTTCCAACAGTCTTATTGCCAGATAATGTTAAAGCGGGTTCAATTATCACTATGAATGTTCGTGAAAATGTCCCTGAAGAGCAAAGGCAAAGAAAGACATTCGAGGAGATTCAACAAATTATTTTGGAAAAATATGGGTCAAAGAAACCAAGTCCACCAGTATTAAAAGTTGTTAATACTACTCAAACGAGTTGT
Organism: Arxiozyma slooffiae; assembly: GCA_017347545.2. Classification (NCBI taxonomy): domain Eukaryota; kingdom Fungi; phylum Ascomycota; class Saccharomycetes; order Saccharomycetales; family Saccharomycetaceae; genus Arxiozyma; species Arxiozyma slooffiae. Next base: position 151,169 of record JAFHAQ020000024.1, on the reverse strand, counting down.
GTATTATCATGGGAACAATTGTCATTGGGTTCTGCTAAGTTAAAGCAACTAATTCTCTATAGACAAGGGATACGTTCTGCTGTCATCCCTAATCCATTTAAAGTTACATCCACTAAGATCTCTGGTCTATCTGTGGATACCCCTTATGAATTCCAGTTAAAGTTAATTACTACATCAGGCCAATATTGGTCAGAGAAAATAAAAGTTCGCACGCATAAGATGACAGATATGTCTGGTATAACAGTTTGCTTAGGTCCATTAGATCCATTATTAACTATTAATGAAACTCAAATTAAGGACTGTTTAAAGATTGTTGGTGCAAGAGATTTACAAAAACATGTTGCTATCGACACTACACATTTTATTTGTAACGATGTTGATAATGAAGATGATGAAGAGTTGATCAAAGCGAAAAATAATAATATTCCTATTGTCAGACCAGAATGGATCAGAGCCTGTGCTGTAGAGAAAAGAATTGTTGGTGTTAGAGGATTTTATTTGGATGCTGATAAGGGGATTTTAAAGAATTATCCATTCCCACCCCCATCAACAAGATCACCTACACCTTCTTCAAACGTTGAAAAACAATTAGTCCCTGAGGAAATGTCAACTCAAATACCAGAGGAGCCAAAAGAAGCTAATTTTGAAAATCCTCTAACAGATGAGAATGTCAATGAAGAACCTACTTCTAAGAATATATCGACCGAGGAATCTAGAGACGAGGATGCGATTGGAGAAGAGGAATCCGAAGACAGGACTGAGCAAGCAGAAAATGATGCAGTGAATTCAGAAGCTAGAGACGAGGAAGCGATTGCAGAAGAAGAATCCGAAGACAGGACTGAGCAAGCAGAAAATGATGCAGTGAATTTAGAAGCTAGAGACGAGGAAGCGATTGCAGAAGAAGAATCCGAAGACAGGACTGAGCAAGCAGAAAATGATGCAGTGAATTCAGAAGCTAGAGACGAGGAAGCGATCGCAGAAGAAGAATCCAAAGACAAGACTGAGCAAGCCGAAAGTGATAACAAACCAGAGAGAGAAGAAGAAGTGATTACTAAAGAACCTACATTTGAAGAAACAAAGATCAAAGGAAATGAGAAAGACGGAAATGTTTCTGAAAACTCAGATAATCAAAATAATATTGGTGATAAGAAAGTGGTCGAAGAAGAACCATTGAATGTTAATAGGACAACAGATGAATCAATACAACAGGAAGAAAGTATTAATGATATGGACTCTGAAGAGTCAGTTATAAAAGAGACATCTGATAACCAGTTGGCAGATGAAAAAACTGAGGTAGACAATGTTGTTACTAGTGAAGCACAACAACTCGAAGAAGGTGAGGAAGCAAGTGCTGACGAGTCAAAGTCTAACGACACTGTTAATACAGATGCCAATGTTGATATTAAAGACGATGCCACCAGTAACAATTCTAAGTCCAAGAACAACAAAAAAAAGAATAAAAAGAAAAAGAATAAGAGACGTTGAAAAGAACCATTATAACCATATTACATTCAACGTTCTTCATGGTTTTATCCATCATATTAATTAAAAGTTGTCTATATGAATGTGTCTCTTTATATATATATATGTGTGTAAGTGATTTTTTTATAATTATATGCTATTGCAGTTAATGATTTGTGATATTTTCCATTACTGAGTGTATCCTTTGTCTGTAGGACAAAACCATATATTTTAGTTAGAATTGTGAAAATTTGGAAAAAAAGAAAAGAAAAGAAAAAGAATCGACAACAGTAGAAAATTTAATTTCGCTTAAAAACCAGGCTCCCAGGATCAGTTGAAGAAGCCCAATATTTCAGAGGCCAAAATATATGGTTTTCATTTTATTAGAATAATATACTCTATGTGGTATGCTTAAACACATTTTAGAGAATAACCAAATAAGGTATATATATATATATATTAAATATCTTCTTATAAGGTTCTCGTATCCGCTCATGTAAAATAGAGCTCTAGGAGGAGTATTTTAAGCTATTTCCTTGTAAATATATTCTTTGTTTAGGTTTTGATTTATAAGAAAAAAAATAGTCATCTTCCACGATACATATCCAACAAACTTTCCCAAAAAAAAAAAAGCGAGTTATTTATTGAATCTAACTTAAAAGGGAGATTGCACTCTTTCCGATACAAACTCCTTATTATTATTATTATTATTATTATTATTATTATTATTATTATTATTATCCTAGTTGTTCTAGAAAAGAGAGTCAAAATCTAAAAATAGAAATTCAGATCCTTTTAAATTTAATTCAAAAATGCATTAATTAAAAGTAAAATTGAAGGAAAAAAAAAAACAAAAAAAAACAAAGTTAAGTTTATTGTAACTTTCACGTTTGAGATGTATGGATGATGTGAATTCCCCTCCGACTCTATACAGTTTCCCCATTTTCAAGATCTAGTGATCTACAGATAACAAATTTTAACACGTTTCTGCCTAAACAGTAAGGTGACGTTCCCTCTTTTTGCTCCTTGTTTTGAATGTATTAGTGTAGAATGTTAACAACACACACACACACTCTCTCTCCTCAGTGTTTCAAAATACAACTTCTATGGTTTAAATATCATCTTAGGTCTTTCCAAATATTACCCCTCCCTCTAGGTGTAATTCAAAAAAACCAAAAGAACAGAGCCACGGGAAGACAACCGTTTCCCGCACAAAGGGCCGCCTGTACACCCCCCTCCCATCAAAAAGTGTATTTACACAGACGCGAAAAAAAACAACAAAAACAACAACAACAACAGAATGCAGACAAAAAAAATCGGGCGCTCGAACAATAGCGAGAAATGGAAGGTGGTTTTTTTTTGTTCCCCTCCCAGATTTTCATTGTTGTCTTGTTTACTAACAATAACAATAATAATAATAAAAGAATGACAATAAATCTACTGTTTAGCAAATTACAGGAAATAAAAAAAACAATTCTCAAATGATCTTAAAAACCTCGAGGAATCTTGGAAAAAATTACATAAATAAAAAACTTCGTACAATATACAAAGTAAAAGATCGAAAAGACATCTGAAACCATCTTAACACATTTAAAAACCACTGTCGTTTCTAACAAGTCACAGATATTTGATCTTAGAATCAGAAGGAAAAAAAAAAACTCTGAAAAAAATCTTTAAACGTTTAATTTAATAGTTTGATCCTACATTTCACAAAAAAAATTTTTTCTTCTTCTTCTTCTTCTTTTTTTTTTCCTACCTTTCTAGTCCTCAAATAGAAGATAACAAGAACAACAGCACTATTATTACTATTAGCACTCCTATTTCTCTTTGGACAGCTAGGGTTTATTAGTTGGCAAGTTTAATTAGATATAGAACATATAAACTGCCACTTATTTACATAGCATAACAAGTCACATATTATCCTGTATTTAAACTATTATACTCTATATTCTATTCCATTTTCATATTTATTTTCGAAACTTTTATCCTATTTTAATTTTTAGATCATCTTCAATCGACGATCTTACGCACGGGTACACAGAGACATATCATATACATATATATATGAATATTTAATTAATACCAATTAATGATTTTGATAAATAAGGAATTTTTTGTACATCTACTATTAGTATCATGGACCTCTGCTCAGTATATCAATAATAATATGCATAATAATCAAACACTACATACAGGGCAACAAAGCTCCTTCTCAGTATCCACTAGTTCGAGCGAATCACCCACATGGAGGACGACGACGACTTCGTCAAATACAGATATAATTCCTATCCATTCTTCTAGCAGTTTATCACTACAACAGTCAAGTATCTCATCAAATACATTCTCTTCGCAAAGTTCTTTAACTTCATCGTCAATATCATCAACGAGTTCATCTATCTCCACATCAATATCTTCGCCATCCACTTTTACTTCAACTTCAACTCGGCAATTCTCATCAAGTAGCAGCAGCAGATCCACTATCAGAAGTTCCCAAAGATCCTCTTCCACTAGTTCACAACTAATCAGCAGTGGCTCATCAATAACGTCAACGGAGTCGACAACCTCTTCATCTTCATCTTCATCTTCATCTTCATCTTCATCAAGTTCGTCTTCTAACTCTATACGTTCATCAACCTCAAGTTCCTCTCCTCCTTCCAGTATATCGTCATCGTCATCATCGCATTCATCCACTCCAACTTATTTTACGCAGTCTACAACGTATCCAAGTACTGATCCAAGACACATAGTGACTCATATCATTCATGGTGAAACCATTCTTTCCAACTACTATACAACGATAACATACTCTGCTACTGCCACTTCTGCAGCAGACAACAAAGATTCAGCTAATGATCACAGGGGACTATCTAAAAAAAATAGAAACATTGTTATTGGGTGTGTCGTAGGTATAGGTGTTCCGTTACTGATTGTTATCACTGTTACAATTTATATCTTTTGTATTCAAAGTAAAAAAACCAATTTTATCGATTCGAATGGTAATGTTGTCACCGCATATAAAAGAAATAAATTTATGAAATTATGGTATAGTTTAATTGGTAAGAATGTTAATGACGAAGAATACGAATCAACGTCTCCATTAGGGAGTGCTGGGTCAGAGGAGGAAATGATTATGGAACCATCTACACTGTTAAATATAGATGATGAAATAGACAATGGTGTTGTCAATAGAAATGAATCCACACCGATATCTAATCCTGACAATACAAACCAGTCTGTTGGTGATAGGTACAACAAAACAAGTAATAATATTTTTGGACAAGAAGGATCGAACGATTTAATGACACCAGAAGAGAGATTTTATGATGATCGTGGAAATGAATTGAATGCCAAAAATTACTGAATATATCCACTATATCTGGAAAAGTATCTTCTTCACTTTTAAATAAAATAAGAAATTTTAAGTTTTTTTTTTTTTTTTTTTCCAGTGTTGAATTGTTCAACATCGATCATCAACCTTCTTTTTAAAAGTATGGTATTTCCGCTGAGGTAGCCTTATAGATAATTGGAGGAAAAACATTTATTCAATTTTTTTTAAATCAAACTTATGTTCTTATTTACTTAGATTAAATTCGATACATGAGAGTAGTGCCTGTGTGCACAAGTAGACAGAAGAATTTAAGAAAAGGCCTCATTTCATGACAACACCTTTTGTTATCCAAATACCTTAGGTACATAATATGTACATGATTTTATAGAAAAAAAAATTCGTACCATTATTTCTTAAACGTAGATACAATCTAATAACAACAATATTATCCAATTCTAAGATACTAGCATATATTTGTTTCTTTATAATATATATCCAAGTTATATAAAAAAAAGGTCCAAATATCTATGGATACATCTTTTTAGATGTTAAACTATTAATTACATAAAAGTGTTAACCGTTTGTGGTATCACTTTAATTTACATTTTACATTAGTATGTGGTACACTTCATGGATAGATGTGATACCTTTATAATATAGTCAAGGGAACATAATTTAATGAGTCTTGTTCTTTTAAAAGAAAATGAAGAAAAACAAAGCAGCGTAAAACACTATAAAAAGTGAATGTTCAACAAACCATAAACACAAATATGGAGATATCCATTTGCATTAACTTTATGCGTAGGCTTATTAAGTTGGTCTTCTACTGGCCTAATTTTTATTAATGATAACGAACAAAAATTTTAGTTTAATCACTTTTTACAACATAATATATTCTAAAAACTTATAATTTTTGCTTTTTGAATGAATATACAAACTATACACGGTTCGTAAGGCAAACATTATATCTAATTTTTACATTACTAATGAAATTTCTAATTTCATTCATTACTAGTATTTTTTTGACAAAGTACCATTTCTAGCACATCTGATTCCACCTCATTAGATTTATCATTAATATCCCAATGACTTTTGTTAATATTATAAAAAGCTGCTAAAGAATAATATAACACATGTCCATAAATACTGATCAGATTACAGTAGAGGATTATAATTAAAAAGAACCATTATAGAAGAATCAATATCACAGTTGCATCTCTCTCTCTCCTTTTTTTCTTTTTTTTTTTTTTTTCAACAAAAAGATATAAGAACACAAATCTACATATAATTTTGATATGCTTGTTAATAACAGATAAACTACTTAGTTTTCTTGAAAATTTGTAATGAAATCTTTGTGGATTTTTATTTCCAGTATTTATCGTAATAATGAAGATGAAAATGATTATTGTTTTATAAAGAGTAAGCAGTTAAGACTCATAGTAGCAAAAAAGATGTATTTGCCAGAAAATTTTTAAAAAGCGTTTATTAAAAAAAATTTTTTTTTAAAAAGTACCAACTTTAGTAGTTAAAACATTTCAAGAGTTACATAATAACTAGTAATTGTAGTTAAGCAAAGTAATATCGACTTTAAGTATCTGAACTATATTTAGTGAAGTGGCCCATGGTATCTAATAGTCTAATAACATAGAACATACATTCTAGTATGACTCTGCATATAGTTGCGGAACTTACACTAATTGTGAACCAATAAACAACACACACACACAAAAAAAAAAAACAAATGGAATGAGCATGGATGTAGAAGTTAGATATAGTTTAAATTTTATATCAGCATCTTTTTGTGTTTCCGGTCAGTAGTATTTTCTTCAACTATAAAGACAAAAATACTATTGGTAGTTTACTTCAATGAGGGGTAAATTTGAAGTAGTAATAGATATAAGTAGATTAATAACGACATCAGTGTTATTTTTTTAAACAAGTAAACTTGAAAAAATAATCTATGTCATAAAAAAATATACACACCTGAGATTATGGGTATGACGTTACTAATTTTTACCAAATTCATATATACACAGAAAGAATTTTAGAGGTGTTAAATAAACCAAGTGATAAAATAGACTCAGCTTACTTATTTCTACTCAGCGACTAATGGAATTTAGTGAAAACTAGAGTGTAAATCTGGTGTAGAAAATTCAGTTTAAATCTTCATTTCATTGGCAATAGATAAGGAATATTGGTGGCTAAATTGTTTATGTACTTGAAGACCACAACAAATCTAGACAGATCAACTTTCTTTTCAATGAGTACTACTGATTATGGAATCATGCTTTTTACTTTCGAAAGTAAAAGCTTTATCTAATAAAATTTCAATAATTTTTCTCTCTTCTTTTATGGTAGTATCAGTATCACAAAAATTTTTTTTTGTATTGCAAGAATTCTATGATATACCCATCAATATAATTCCATTGATTTAAGAGGGAAAAAAAATGTTGCGACTAATTTCATTAAGTATCCAGTTAAGAATCAAAGGAAGCAATAAGATACTTGACTAATGTATTAATAGGTAACAACATGTAAATATTTACCAATAGAGATGTTAAACAATCATTAAACAACCTTTCCCCTAATGTTGTTCGCCAATATACAAAATTAACGGAGCTAATTATCAATTTGGTATATCAATTATCATAAGCATGCGTGAAGACCCCTATTATGTACTCTAATCACTTATTTATTAAAATCAATTTATATGTTTATCCATTGACTCATTTTTTTTTCCCCATTAGTACATATCCTAATTTTAGTTACAAAAAAAAGTGATCTGTTTTTGGTTTTGATCAGGAAGAAGAAGAATAATTTTAAAATATACAAACCTAATTAAATTGTATGCTCTCAATATTTTTTTTGTTGTTTGACTACTTGTTATAAAACACTAGCATCACATACTTTCCTTTAAGGCTTGAGAGCATTGATACTCTCATATACTGAAAACACGATATTTGAAAACTTTTCGAAGCCCTCTTTTGTCGTTTTAAGAATGAAAAAGATTCAATGGAATCTTTGTAAAAATTCTTGACACAAAATGAATGAGCTATCTGATACGTGAATTTCAAACTTTCACTTAATGTGTCAGAATATACTGCCAAAAGATAAATATATTTTTCCATTGAGATTCTAAAATAAATATTCTGTATCGAATAGAAGGTAAACACTTACCCTATTCTATTATTATATATCAAGGTATCCACTTCGATTTGTACATTTTTGAATAAACAAAAAATTAATACAATCTCAACAACAAAAAATCTATAGTAGTTGTTGGATTGTTATTGGAAGATTTCCTAGGAAGTGAAAATGTGCCAAAATTTATTTAAAGAAACTTGTTCGAATATTGAGGGTTAGACCAGAGGTAATCATCTCATTTATAACTTTCTAAGTTTTATTTTTTTAAGAGGTAACCATAAGTTAAAAAAATCAATATTATCAGAGTTTATTAAAATTTGTATAATAGAATTAAGATGTCCAACATTACCAAGGAGTTCGATAAACTATCGATACATGAGCAGGTTCTTCATTTCTTATTCCAGATTCTTCCATTTCAGTAATAATAAATAGAATTAATGTCAAAATTAAGGTAAATTTATTAATAGTTATTATTACTAGATTAATATTTCCTCTAGAATCACTATTGACTGAGCAAAGGACAAAAAGGAAAAAAAAAAAACCGAGATTAATAAACTAATAAATAACAATTATTCATATAAAATTCTACTAAATATCTCATACGAATATATTGGACAGGTGAGACTGGATTTAACCAGTCCAACTAAATTAAAATTCTTATTTAAGATTGTATACAGTAAACATTAGCTGTTCTCTTAGTCTTTAACAATATTTTAATCTAGATGAAATGGTTTGTTAGATATAGTTTTAGCGTTTTGGGGGACACCTCATAAAAAATATTATATTAAGAAGAATTTTGGTTTCAAAAAAAAAAAAGTATCTATTAGGTGAGAATGTAAGAATTAGTGTTAACTTGTTCTTGGTAATAAAAATATTGATTAATAGTCCTTAACCAATTTTTCTGCGCAGAGTGTATAACCTGAAGAAGAACATTACACATATTTTATGTAACAACGTACAATACAGAAAATGAGATACTTACAGACGTGAGATTAGTGATCCACAAGAATGAGGTTTCCGAACAGGAAGTAAAAGTAAGAATGCAATACACTTTATTCTCATAGGACAACTCTTTACTCTAGAGTTCAGTGGGTGAACCAAAAAAAAAAAATGGATAGTAAACAATAGTTAGTCAAATAAAGTTTTCTGTCCTCTTAGTTTAACTTAAAGTAAGTTGCCTAGGTTTAAAACTGTTATCAAACACCTCATACTTTTAAGTTACACCAAGCCAAAGGCAGAGATAAAAGTTCGGCAAGAAAAGACTAGGCAAAATTGATTACCTATCCTTTCACAGTATTACTAATAAATCAGACTGTTTCTAAAATCCAATGGTACCACAAGGTGTAATAACCATGAATTAACTTACAGGTATGAATCTCAATCTTCTAAAATAAAAATAGACAAATCTAGTTATTTGAATGAAAATACACAGATAATAATAATAATTAGAGTAAATAGCCAATATACAACACTATGGGTAATTCTATTTCTTACTCATCTCTCTACCACGTTGTCTAGTTCTTCTTACAGTTGCCTCTTAAGACACTGTTATAATCTTGCAAATTCTTACAACCTGTAATATCCGGGAAAAAGTAAGAGGGGACTCTAACTTTACAATCCTGTTACCGTGAAGGTAACCGAACATCACTGTTGTTGTTTTTTTATTTGCGTCGTCGTCAAGTTGTCCAGTCTGTCGTAGCTTACTTAAGAAAGGAACTTATGAGTACGTGGATTAGGAAGGAGAATACATGTATATAGTTTATATAGATATACATATAGAGTGAGACAGAGCGATAGACATATAGATATAGATAGAGATATATAGATATAGATCTTTACCCTTAGATAGAATTATTATCTATCTAGCCAATACATTTATTATTATAGTTTATTTACAGAATCCAAGTTCTTCAACAGTACTCTAAATAGGGATTAGAGTTGAGCCATTAGTGTAAGAAATAAAAGTATATTATACAAATTCTTACAACCACAAATGAGTTCTTGTGACATATGTTGTCCTGATGTCACGCTAGACGATCTTGCAACCTCTTTAGTCGACGACGACGTTCTTGTTTTTCTTGTTTATAATATATATATATATCTGTGTATCTGTGTATCTTAGTTTATTCCGTATATACAGTATAGTTTGTGTATCATAGATAGAGGAACAACAAAAACAACCAAGAATCATTTATTATATTTATCATTCTAGAAGAGTATATCTCTCGTAGTAGATCTTCATCTATTACTGTTCTCCTTCGAAAACAACAACACGTTGCAAAAAAGAAAAGAAGAACTCCTCATAGGGGGCTCGAACCCCTGACATTTCGGTTACCCTTGTTTAAGCCACTGCTTAAAAGCCGAACGCTCTACCAACTGAGCTAACAAGGATGAGTTCCTCACCACATTCTATAAAATATCTGGTTGTGATAGAGGGTTAGATAAAATATAAATTTAAAATAGAAAAGGTTAAGATAGACTTTACCTCTCCTAAGACTATATAACTATATACTGGGCTTATTTCCCTATCTTTCCTTGCTATATTTCTATATAAAATATATATAAATTGCATAAAGGAATTATAAGTAAAACAAGATTCTTATAAACTCACAAAGTCGTGAATCTACTCAGATATCCTGCCTACTTATATATGTCCACATGTGAATCAGAAATCGTCTAATGAAACTTGTCTTGACTTATTGTATCATAATGAGGCGTCCCCCGATACAATAGGAAATTGCTCATGAGTCTTACTAACGTGGAAACACGTTCTTGCAACCACGAAAACACAAAATAATAGCCTAATGCCTCTTGCAGTCACGAAAACATAAAATAATAGCCTAGTGGCTCTTGCAACAACGAAAACACAAAATAATAGACAATTATTGTTTCATTGATTTGTAATTCATTTAGTTCTCGACTTCTTCTGATCCACGTGGTCATAACAAAACATCAATCCAATGAGTCACTCTCTTCCTTATTATTATTTCAAAGCCGTCTTCCTCTCACATTTACTTTCCTACCTTATTGTTCTTCTCCACTTTTTGTAACAGTTCTTCTTGTTAGTGTGTGACCTTATGACTCTTACGGGCATGTATGTATTTCTTTATTCTGATGTCATGTTTGTTACTTTTCCTTCAGTTCCTTTCTTTTTGTAATTCCTTTTTCCAAATCTCTTTTTCTCAAATCTTTCTTGAAACTCTTTTCTTTTTCATCGACACGAATGTGCTTCTCTCGAGAATCGAACCGAGACTGTTGTCTTACATCCGTACATTCAACTAATATTCTTTGACTTTCACTACATATGTTACACATTGTCGCAGTCTTTAACAGTTAAAACAAATAAGAACATTCTGAAGAGGACAGCTCATATAATGTTTTAACCTGAAATTTTCTTAGATATTATTTTCCTAACATAAAGTAACTAACATAATTTACCTTTTGTTTTGTGATTGTTTTGCTAACTGAACCATCCCCATATTTAAACATAGATAAATGATATTTATTTCAGCATTCAACCCCCCTGTTTAAGTTACTCTCCACTGTATAATATTTTATATATTTTTATATGATAAAAACATCTAGTTAAGAATATATAAGAAGAGTATATAACAGAAAAAAAACAAATAGAATATAAAGTCGTACTTTATTTTTTACGACCGTATAGTAATTAAACACCCCTTGTATTAATTACTGTCTTCGATTTTTATATTGTTTATTGAATTTTACCGATAACGCTTCCTGTTTTGTGGATATTTTATTCGACTCCACTTTACTTCACTACATGTATTCACTCTGGGGTGCAAAAATTGCTAGATTATTTTTTTTCAATTTAGGAACTTAATGTTCTGGTTGTTTATTTCTTATGCTATGTAATTTTTAGTAGAGCAAAAGTAGTAAGTGATAAAAACAATAATTCAATTACCAAACAGTATATATATATGAAAATATCTTATTTTTCTTTTTTTAATTATATAAATTACTAAAAAAAACAATAAAATAATGTATAGTGAAAAAATTTCTCGAACTTTAGTTATTACATTTTGTCGTTCTTTACCTATTTTTGAACTTGGATAGGTTAGAAATTCATAAGGAACATCAAAATGTAAGAGAAAAGATATGATTGATATTAAAGGATCAGAATTGATTAAACATAAAAGACATTAATATAGGTTATAATTGAAACAACATTTGGCTTTACAATATATTATATTTTCATTAGATTACGAAATGAAATGGTGGGAGCTCTCACTGTACTAAAATCTTTTTCTTTTCAGAACTCAAAGAAAAAAAAAAATAGAATGTAAATTTCTTTATGGGCTAGTGATTTATGGAAAAAAGGAAATAAAACACATAAAAACTCAATATATTCAAGTATTAAATTCATTGAAATAATAACACTTTTTAGATATATTTTTATAAATATATTAGTTATTGTTACTACACATAGAAAAAAAAAAGAGGAGAATTTACAGAGAAATTCAGTGCACTACATTATATTTTTACTTCAGATATACTCCTGTATAATTTAGTTTAAGTTACAGTCGAAAACCAAGAATCGAATCAACCAAAATTTCTAATCCTGGACATATCGAGAAAGATTTATTTTAGATAATTTATTAAAAACTATATATTTGTTAAAAATGTATCCTTTTGAAGCAGGTAGGGTATGAAATATAAGGGAATAAAGGAATATATTTTATATTAAGATCAAAGATTGTGAATTAAACTAAACTGACTTTATTTATTTATTTATTTATTTATTTATTTATTTATTTATTTTTCTGTTTAGTTGGCGGATTCTGTGAGCATAAAAATATCAACCCTTTAACATTTATTCAAATGAAAATTTTTATAACTACTAAATACTACATTACAAAAATATCTTTGTACATTTATAAAAATATTTTTGAATTTAAACTATGAATAAAAGTGAACAATGGTTACACCAAAAAAAAAACATGTTAAATTTCAACTTTTGGACTAGTTAAAAAGATATATAAAAAGACATGATAATTAGGCAACTCAAGAAGTACTAAAAGAAAGGGTTATTTGGTTTCAGTAGAAATCTTCCTTTACTCTTTCATTATTGCTGGAATGGAAAATTCTAAAATAAAATATAATGAACCAATAAGATTTTAATAATAGATTATCCCTTGAGGATAAATATTCCAGCAAAAATCTCTCATAGTAAAATATATCATCAGTATGATATTTTACCCCTTGATACTTAAATAGGATACTCCTAGTTTCCTAAAACGTTAACATGGTATTTTACCAATTACCCCTGAAATAAATACAGTGGCAAATAACATTTTACAATAATATTCGATACTCATTTCCAAACATATATAAGGAACATGAAGTAGTCGATAATCTAAATTATTTTCCTCATCCTTTTACACATTACATGTTTATGCTCTTGTACATTATTATCTTTTATATAACTTCTAGATCACCGAAGAACATTTACCGAAGAACATATATTGAAGAACAAGTATTGATGAACATCTTCAGTATATATTAGACATATAAAAACCTAATACATATACGAAATACATTTCAAGTTAAGAATGTATGCTAATAATAATATTAGTGACGGCGCTCATTCTTATCACTAACAAATAAATTGATTAAATAATATATGGGTCTAATATCTTTCAAAAAATTCACTATATGTTTAAAACTAAAAGAACCTTGGTAGAGAAAAGTTTAGTGATTACTTTTACCCTTTATTCAATCCACACATCTTCATTAATTATTTCTTTCCTTTTGTAAATTTTGTTTTATGTTAAAACCAAAATTCAATTTGTTGCAACTTACAGCAATCCGTAATGTAATATATTTTTCAAGGATTTGCATTAGTGTGTATATGGACCCTAAAATTATACAAAACAAGAAGGATTATTTAAGGATCGAAAAAAAATGAAAGTCACAACAAAAAACGAATATAAATGTAAAGTAATAGATATAAAAATTTTAAAAAATAAGAATAAAAAAAATAAACAAAAGTCGTATCTTTCACAGCCAATTCTGGTCTTACTCTTCCCATATTTAATTACGTAAAGTTATTACTCCCTCTCTTATAGTAGAAAGCAGTTCAAAAAAAACAAACTCTTTGTCAAATATAGCAACAGTTAATATGAAAAACAAGTGGTGGTTAGTTGTTTATCATAAATCCCATGGGTGGTACTAGGGTATTGCAATTGACTTGTTTTCGAGTTAGAACTTGAAATGCTAAAACTGGACAAAGAGAGAGAGAACTTTGAGTTGGACGACTATACTTAAAGTTAAAACTTGTAAACCTTAATAAAGGTTATAGTAATGAATATAGGAACTTCAAAAAATATCAAAAGAATTAAGCGGATCACATATTTTGACTTAATAATAAAAAAAAAATTAAAAGGCATGATAGGAGAATGTCTTGACAACAATGCTATCTATAATGCGTCTTAAATGATAAAAAAAAGCCTAGTTAATGTCGAATAAAAATTGGTTTAAATACAACGGTTATCTTGTGAAAATGCATATATAAAATTTTTCTACCTTTGTTTTCAAAATGTATTCAGTTGTAAAATAATGCTGAATCCGAAGGAAAGAAAGGTATTCTTAACGTGACTTATAATTTTTTTGATACCATTTTTAATTTTTGATTCTTTAATTTCTGGAGACCATGTAACATGAAAGAAAGGATCTTTATAGTTTGCATCATACACAAATGACAAATCTTGATTTTCTAATTTCAAAGAAATCAAATTTATATTATTATTGTATTTCGAAACTGAAAGAGGTGTAGTGATGTTTTCCCCAATTATTTCTGAATCACTATAAGTTGAAGAAGAATTAAACTGTGCACTTTCGTTAAGGTCTCTAAAAGTTTTTTCAGCCATTGAAGGTAACACATTTTTACTGTAAATATTAGTTTTTGGATCTCTTACTTCATCCCCATAAACATATGCATATGCTCGTGCATATTCAATTTCATATTGTGGATCACATATTGGTTCACAGTCTAGTTCTAACACAAAACTGCCTTCTTGATTCACTTGCTCTGCTTCTTTGGAATCTTTCTTGAGATTAAACAAAGATTTAAATTTATTTTTAAAAATATCTCTCTTTCTGACTGTCAATTCTGAATGTCTAGAAACCATATCACCTGTAGTTAGAGTCACTGGTGCAGAAGAATCATACTCAGAGCAAGGTGCTGGAAAGTATGGTTTCTTCTGTTTTCGAAATAAATTTTTGAAATCATTCTTTAGAACATCTCTCTTTCTAGCTACTGGTATATAAGAATCAACCGTTGATTCAGTTCCAGTTTCAAAAAAATCACGATTCTCGGTTTGGAAGAATGTTGCGAATTTCTTGCAAGATTCCTTTAACTTTTTTTTATCTTCAGAACCAGATCCAGGAGAATTATTTTCACAGTTTGGACAAGTTGAGGTTGGTTTTTTATCCTTTTTGAATAAATCCTTTAACTTGTTTTTGAAAATTTCACCTTTATCAACTCCTTGTAAATTTTCTTTAACAGTGGGACCAATTGAAGTTTTACAGTTGTCTTTGTTCGTTCTGTGAAAGACTGAAGTAAACTTCTTAAAAGATTCCTTGACTTGTTTTTTGTCAGATTCACTTATCATTTCTGAGTTAACTAAGAAAAGAAAAGACGGACTAAACAACTTTGAAAAAAATCTTTTTTTTTTTGGTGACGGAAACACTAATATGATATATATTTGATGTCTCTCAATAGGAAATGCCTATGGTGTATTAAAAAAAAAAAGGTATATAGAAAAAAAAATAAATAAAACAAGATAGACAGACACAAGAAAGTGAATTGTAAGATAAAGGAAAGAAAAATGTTTGAACCTGTCATGTTATATATTTATATATTCTTAGGGATTGATTACTTTAATCAATTTTGTGACATAAAAATTGTATTCTATTAAATTTTAAAAATTTATGTAACTTCAAGTGAGAACTAATTTAGCAATAGCTCTAAATTATTAAAGAAATAAAATATAATTAAACAAAAAACTGTAGTTCTATACTTAAAAAGGAAAACAGTAAATAAATAACAAACCTCTTTAGGAGTTTAAATATTTTAATATACTATATTTATTTATCTGTCTATTATTAAGAAAACAAATAATATCCATAAAATTTGCTGGGAGTATCTCTAAAGAACCAACTTTTAAACAAGGAACACACAAAAAAAATTGAAGAATTTTTTTTTCCATATTAACTAACTTAAAAACCTGTATTCCACCATTTGTTAGTTAAAACAAGCTGTCTACTGTAGATTGTCTTCTAATATATATTAAAAATGCTTTAGTCTACCGAATATAATTCATCAATAAACTTGTCACCATTTCCTTTTCGGGTAATTATGTCTGTGTTAAAATATCTAAATATAACAATTTCCAATATTGAACACTAAGTAGGAAAGGAAACTACATTGTTAAAACAAGGATCTTGTAGAGAGAAAAAAAAAATACAGATTTATAATAAATACGGTATGGTTATAGCTATAAAAAAGACACTAAAAACCAACAATTTTCTTTTACCTTTTTTGGACTTACCGTACCATGAAATACTGTTATATTGCATCAACCTTACATTATCAAGAGAAAGAAATACAAACAAAATATCTTAAAGACGCTCTCATTCTTTGTACCTTCATCAAAGCGCTTGACTAAAACATTTTTTTTGTAGAGGAACAATCCTAAATAAAAATATACTTTAATTCTTCTTCTTCTTTTTTTTTTTTTTTGTTATTGAATTTTTAAAAAGTTCACTCTTCAGTGTTTAAAGGTAGAACAAGAAGACAAAATAATATGATTAGTGTATACAACAACAATCTAACTTTAATATTTTTATTTATTTTACTTAATTAATTAACATTTTTTTATTTTTATTTTTTTTTTGAATATCACCAAACATATAATAAAAACGAAGTTCCATCTTTCTTGAATAAAAACGTCTCCTAAGATAAAAAAAAAAATCATTATATGTATTGTTATAGTGTCAACCGAAATATCATCAAAAATTGTCAACATACCTATATGTAAAAAAATGTAATTTAAATTTTTTCAACAATGAATATTAATCAAATAGTCTCCAAATTCAACCATCTATTTATATACACAAATGGTCCTTGCTGGAATGGAAGATTCTAGAATAAAATATGATGAACCAATAAGATTTTAATAATAGATTATCCCTTGAGGATAAATATTCCAGCAAGAATATTTCATAGTAAAATATATCATTAGTAAGATATTTTACCCCTTGATACTTAAATAGGATACTCCTAGTTTCCTAAAGCGTTAAGGTGATATTTTACCCATTACCCCTGAAATAAATACAGTGGCAAATAACATTGTACAATAATATTCGATACTCATTTCCAAACATATATAAAGAACATGAAGTAGTCGATAATCTAAATTATTCTCCTCATCCTTTTTATACATTACATTTTTATGCTATTATACATTATTATCTTTTATATTACTTCTAGATCACCGAAAAACATTTACCGAAGAACATTTACCGAAGAACATATATTGAAGAACAACTATTGGACAAACCTCTCCAATATATATAAAACATATAAAAGCTTAATACATATACAAAAATATATTTTAAGCTAAGAATGTATGCTAATAATAATATTAGTGACGGCACTCATTCTTATCAATTATTACCTTTAGAATCAATTAGAGTATTTGCCTTTTCCTTTCCTGTACCTTCAAACCATCTCTCTTTAATTTAACTTATTTTTTTTTTATACAATAAAAAGTCACCAACCAAGAACCAAGTAAAATATTTTTCAGTTGGGAAGAAATATATGTAAGTCCAAAAAAAAAATATTATATTTACAAATATATACGTTGATTAAATATCAGGACATTTACCTGACACATCCATCATTTTTAATGTGTGGGTTCTTGTTTACTTTCCTCAATAGGTCTGTTTACATACAAATATATCACTTCAAACATCAGTAACCACTTTAAAGACAACCATTTTCTTTTTTTTTTTTTTTGGGGGGGAAATCCAACGTGGCCCCGGTATTGATGTTTTAAGCGACACCACCGATATTCGTTTCTAATTACTGTTCCTATCTTTATGATTCTTTTTTTTTATATTCAATATTTCAAACGAATAATGTATCTAGTGATGAGGTTTTTGTTTTTTTCAATTAATCATGGAATAGTTAAGATAAAAATGTCTTTCATTTTAAGAAGGTTACCGTTCATGAGTAATTGTAATTTATTAACAGGTTTGGTTAATGGATTGAAGAGTTAGA
Organism: Arxiozyma slooffiae; assembly: GCA_017347545.2. Classification (NCBI taxonomy): domain Eukaryota; kingdom Fungi; phylum Ascomycota; class Saccharomycetes; order Saccharomycetales; family Saccharomycetaceae; genus Arxiozyma; species Arxiozyma slooffiae. The sequence continues at coordinate 132,930 of JAFHAQ020000024.1, read as the reverse complement.
AATATATATAAAAAAGAGAGAGAGAGAGAGAGTTATTAGTTAAAATGAACAAAATCCTCTTGTAATATATGTATGTAGTTTACATAACATACGAAACATTCATCTTGTTGAATATTGTATAATATAAACATAGTGAATAGAATAGAAAGGCAAAAAAAAAAAAGATGAAAACAAACAAATATAATTTTATAATGAATTATATATATATATATATAATAGATGGATAAAGAAGAGATAACAATCAATCCAATTATAATAGATTACTTATAGTAAGAGGGAAGCAAAAAAGCAAAATTAAAACAAAAAAAAAACAGAACTTAGAAGAGAGAGTCAGTTTACAATTTTTGCATAGCAACGATATCAGTAGATTGAACGTGATCTTCATCTTCCTCGATTTGACCTTGCAAGTCATCCATAGAGACCTTATCATCTTCAACGACACAGTTGATTTGCAATTTCTTGATACCGAAACCGATTGGAACGAATTTGTGGGCACCCCAGACCAAACCGTCCATTTGGATGGCTTTGACGTTAGCCAACATTTCATCTAAGTCAGTTTCGTCATCCCAAGCCTTGACGTCGATGGTGACGATAGACTTTGCAGGTGGTTTTGGTGGTTTAGCGGCCTTTCTAGCGTTGTATTCAGCGACTCTTTGGGCCTTTAACTTTTCAGCTTCCTCGTCTTCTTCTTCATCAGAACCGAACAAATCGATGTCGTCGTCGTCGTCTTGTTCATCTTGTTGTTGTTGTTGTTCCTTGGCAGCTGGGAAGGATTCGAATTCATCTACCTTAGCAGCCAAGTGGTTAACCCATCTAGTGAAGTTTGGGTAAGCGGCCTTGAAGGCGTTGAAGGCAGCGACATCGGCTTGAGTAGCGGAGGCACCTTCAACGTAAGAGTTTTCAGCTAATTGTTTGTCTAAGTTAGCGATAGTTTCAATCTTGGAGAAGTCAGTAGCGGCCATCTTTTCTAATGTTTGTTCGGTTTATTTTCACTTTATAAGAGAGTATAAAAACAAGATCTAGAACAACAAGGATAAAACAAAGCAAAAAAAGAGCAAACTAGTAAAGAGATGAGAGATCAGATAGAAACAGAACACACACATACACACATACACACACACATACACACACACATATATATATATATGTATAAATGTTGGTGAGAGTTTACTAGATGGATTAAGCAGAAGATAAAAACACTTGAGAAAGAAACAAAAACAAACAAAAAAAAGAGAGAAAAATTTTTTATTTTTTTTTCACTTTGGCCACTTTTTGCTCTCTTGTTTTGTTTGTTTACGTATTTCCTACTTTGGACAGAATCACGGCACACGAAGACACGTGACTGGGTTGGGTGCATGGGTGGAGAAATGGCAGGAAAAACCAAAAAAAACCGTCTTTCTGGATGACAAATGTTTGTTTGTTTTATATATATGTATATATGTATATGTATATATGTAGTATATATATATATATATATATGTATATGTATATATGTATATGTATATATGTATATATGTATATGTGTATATGTATATGCAAGGAATACTACAGTATAGCTTTTATATACAGTGCCCCCCACGCTACCATACGTTATCTTTCAGTATGCCAAGTTTACAAGAACATCAACATATTTTATTACCGCAAGCTTATCTGACTAACTTACATAACAGAGTCAGAAATGAACCTACTATCTCGTTACTGGACACTTCATTGGCAAAGACTCAGGTCCGTGGCCATAAAAGAGCTAAAGTTGTCAACTATGCTGAGTTTGACGATGATCTATTCGATGAGTTGATCGGTGCTGATGAGAATAGTGATGATAACCAGTATTCAAATAACAATAACAATAATAACAATAATAACACTGGCCGTGCTGTAAACGATTATTATTATTATTATAATAACAATAATTATATGAACACAAATATCTTGGAGTATAAAGATAATCTCAATCAACAAATGATATCTGGTGGTGCAAATTTCGATTTGTTCGATAGTAATATAGAGAATAACGATAATAATAATAATAATAATAATACTTCGTCTAAGAAAATTGATCTTAAGGATAGATTACCCGATTTGGATGAACAAGACAATCTATTCAATGTACTCAAATATCCAAAGGTTAGAGAAACTTTCCAACAGAGTAAAATCGCCATTCCCTACAGACTGGATCTATTTAAAAATGTTAATGTGAACCCTCCCATATCTACTTCTATCTCCTCTGTTCTCAATATTAATAATAATAACACCACCAATACCACCGAACCAGAGAATGATATAAAACTGGAACCTATCATAGTACCAATCGCTCTCGATATCGAAAATAACGGTGTTAAAATAATAGATCATTTCACTTGGAACATCAACGATACATCCATGACACCGGAAGAATTCGCAAACATCTATTGCCAGGACCTGGATCTACAAAACAATTCCAATCTCAATCAGCAGATAGTCAACGCCATAAATGATACAATCAAGGAGTACGAGACTTTGGCATCCATCAAATTCGATCAGGATCTACAGGTTTTGATCAATTTGACTTGCCATTTACAGGATTATTTCTTGGAGGATAATTTCCAGTGGAATCTAAACGACCAAAGTCTGACTCCTGAACTGTTCTCTGAGATCTTGGTCACTGACTTGGGTTTGAAGAGAGAATTTTTACCAATTATCACTTATTCTTTGTATGATACACTATTGAAAGTTAAAAAAGAATATTTGGAAGGTAATTTGCTTACAACAGCAACAGCTGCTGCTGGTGGCAGCACCACCGCCACTAATTTAAATAATGAAGCTGCATTCGGTTATTTGGCTGGTGTTAGACTGAATTTAGAGGATTTAGGAGAAAACTGGGCACCAAAGATTGAATTATTGACACCGGAAGAGATTCAAAGGAAAGAATTTGAAAAGGAAAGAAAGTTAAGAAGGTTGAAAAGAGAAAACGATAGACTAAGTAGACGTGGTAGAAGAAGACTAGACGAACTGGAATTGACAATGAAATTATAAATAGACAAGAGAAGCAAGAAGAAATTCCTCAATTCCATCGGCACAATAACATATATACATTTTTTACACACACACACACACAAGTACGTATATATTAATATCTATATAGTAAAGTTCTCCTTTCTTTTTCTTCTCTTAACCATATAATACTACTTCTATTTTTAATCAAAGATATACATACATACATTTATATATATTTATATACATAGAGAGATTGTGGATTGAAAAGCAAAAAAGCAAAACAACAGATGAAAAATTTGACAGAGAGAAAAAAAAAATAACAAAAAAAACTCAGAAATCCACTTTTTGATTATTAGTAAAACACTTCTTCAAAGAAAGTAGTTTGCAACTTGGCGTTTAGAACTAGACATTCTCTACCTGTCTTCTTTAATTCCCTTTTGGAATTTTAATTTCAAACTTATTCTTTTTTTTTTAACGAATACTCAAACAACATACTAAAGTAGTCTCCACTCTCTCATCACATAACAATAATGTTAAATTCTAAATCCTTTCGTAATTTTAGAAATGTCCCACCATATAATAAACCAAAGACAAAGATTACAAACAGAGCTAATAAAGTATCTATATTCAACAAGTTTAAAAGTCTTATTAATAAAAGTTTTCATTCCATAAAATCAATCAACGAGGGAAGGAAACCCATAGAACCAAACAGTGATAAAAATGAACCTCAAAATGTTAATAGTCCAATTGATGTGCCTGGTGGATTCTTCAAAGAAAGTAATACTGAACCTATACTAGTCTCAAGTCCTCGAATTAATGATAATGTATCAGTTAAACAAAAGAGTGAAGAAACCTCTCTGGTTAATCTTTCAAACGCTAAATTAGCCGATTTTTTTGCACATAAGGGAGACAAACCATTAAATGAAATCGAGTTCGAAGGTGTTATGTCACTTTTAAGAAAATCGTCAATGCCACAATTGTCTAATCATGACAAAAACGATATTTTTAATTCAACTTTCAATTCCTCGTTCCAAGACAATAACCAATAACCATAATAATAATAATAATAATAGTGTGCGTTTCCATAATGATTCTAATAAAATTTTTAATAGATCAAGGATTTTGTCAACATCTTCTAATTTCATTGGCGACAACTCTATAAATGACGATGATAATGATGTTGGAAATACTACGATTAAAGGATTAAAAGTACCTCAGTATGTACCTAACTTTGATCCCTTGAAAAATACCACAACTACTACAACATCCAACGGACCAAATTCTCGTGTCTCTTCAATCTCATCTAATAAGAGCTCTGTAAGAAGAGTCTTTAACTATTCTGGTGTGAAATCTCCATATAGAAATACTGTCATTTTCAAGTACCCATCCAATTATAGATCAATTTCCGCTTCTAATAATGTAAAACCACAATCACAACAAATGAAAGCTGTAACTAAACTTTCACCAACGAAAAAGGTCAATCAACAAAAGTTGACTAATGTTGCATCTGCATTAGTGACTTTGTTAGAGAGTAACAACAATAGTGATATCAATAATAACAATAATAAAGCAGGACACCAAAGAGGAGAACGATACTTTGATTATATCTCAAGGAATCCAAGGATTTAGCAAACCCATATTCATCAATTATGCGTAAACCAAGACAACAAAATCAATCAATTAATTTAGAGAAGCAAAATGATTTGAAATCTGAAACTAAGCAAACCATTTTTGAAAAAACTTCTACAGTTATAAACACTACTACCACCGACACCACTAATAACAACAAGGATAACAACAACAACACCTCCACAGTTACTTCTACCAATACGTACAAACCTATTAAATCATCTTCATCGATTACTAATGGTGTTGTTGCAGAAACAGTAGATCAAAAAGATATTAGTGAACCAAAAGAAAAGGTAAAAGAAACCAAGCAAACATACATCCCACAGACTTCTTCATTTACTTTTACTTTTGGCAAAAAAAATGTTAATATGGAAGATACAGAGACAAAGAACAATAATAATAGAACAACATTATCACCATCAGATGCATCGATTACACCATCTTCAACTACTGATAAAGATTCTTCAAAATTGAATACATCCACATCCACAGCATTCAATGTAGGTAAGTTAGAAGAGAAGACTAATGAATATCAATATACATTCCCTACACCAACAAAGTCTAATATTGATACATCTACTATTGATGAATCCAAAGTAGATCATTTCAAATCAATGTTTGTATTTTAGATTATTATAGGATATATTTTTGTATTCACTTTATTCTAATAAACCCCCCTCCCATGTCCATTGGATCCAATGTATTTATTAAGATTTACACTTTTATCCTTTTCTGTCATCTTTTTTCTTTATTTTATTATATATCAACATGTTATATGTATGTAATTTCTGTTAACGATTTGCAAATTATTAAAAGATTTTGAATTATGTAATAAATAATCAACTGTAATGTGTTTTAAGATATTACAAAGTTTAAAGATAAAACATGACGAGTTTAAATACATTCACAAATAAACACACATTAACATATATACTAAGAAATAGGAATAAATATTAAATGAAGAAGGTTTTTATTAAGGAGGAAAAAAAATATTTATCACTATACATACATATATATATATATAGGAAATATCCTCAAAATAATAATACTAATAATAACAAATAAACACGATAAAGAGTAGATAAAGGTAAATAAACAAATTAAATTTTTTAAAGAACTAAATATCCCTTTTAATTATATTTATAAAACTTTTTGTTTAACAAAGAATGTAGCCAAGTGTTTCATTTGCCAAAACCCAACGATACCAAGAACGATCAATTGAATAATGGTCCACCACATTGAGCGAGAATTGACACTTTCAGACAAATCTCTAAATTGAGCTTCACGTTCCCTCATCAAGTTTTGTTCCAACCTAATCTGTACGACTTTTGATGCCAAAAGATTGATTCTACCTTGTAAAGTTTCCATTGTCTTTTTCTTCTTTGAATCCAATTTGAGATCTGACCCAACTTCAAATTCCAAATCTACACGAACTTTAGATTTAGATAACCAACCACCAGATTGAGTCTGTAAACAGATTCTATGTTCACCAGATTCTAAAGCTACAAAAGTGAAGTCACCGACTGGGGAACCCTTTTGATGTACGACACGTTGATTATCGTCAAAGATTTCTTCAATGTCAACAACGATACTCATGTCATTTGGAGAAGCCTCGGTGTATTGGTTGGTGTTTGAGTCCAAGACTGATACAGAGTAACGGCCTTGGATGTATGTATCTTTAGTCAATTCCTTTTGAAAACATTTTCTTTCACCAGCATTATTCAAATAATAAAAACCAAAGGCATTTTGTATGAAGAATGAGATCAAACAAAGAATAGATAAACAATTTGAAACACCAAACATTCTTTATTGAATTGGACGGTGTTGATGTGATAAAGAGAGAAGGCTTTTATAAAACAAGTGTAGTTTGTAATACTTTAAGTTTAATATTTATATATATATATATTTAAATTCCACTTTCTGTTGTTTACTTACTACTGATTAAAATAATAGTAGAATAGCTGTCAACAATTTTTCAACGTGCTTATCAAAAACGAAAAGAAGCAAACATAAAAAAATAAAAAAAACAGAGAAATTCTTTAAAGTAAAAAGAAAAAACGACCAAAAGTTAGGGCTTGTCTTTTCTCCCCCATACAATACACAAACCCTAAAGAAAACGGAAATAAGCAAATCGGAAAGAAGGCGGGAAAAACGAGGAAGTAAACGGAATATTCCCTTGTGATATCCCGTTTTGCGGAAAATGCCGTTGACAAACCGAAAATCCTAAAATTTAATAAGGGAAAACCCGCGAAGGCAAACAAACAAAAAAAATAGAACAATACAGTGCAATCTGAATATTTCTACAGCTAAACAAAGCATATTATATATTACACTATTAAGTATAGTGATAATAAAAATTGCACACTATATATATATTTACATAAATTATTTGATACCATCTAAATCAAAAGCATTCAAATTGGTATACTAGAATAACTATTGAGAGCAATAGAGTCAATCGTCTCCCCATACATCTCTTTGGAACTTAATTTTTTTCAAAAGGAAAATGAATTTATTATTACAAGATCCATTTAGTGTATTAAAAGAATATCCAGAAAAATTGACTCACACAATTCAAAACCCTTTAATTACAACATGTCTCAAATATAGTCCTCAGGGTCATTATTTAGCACTCGGTTCCATTAATGGTTCGGTGATGATTTATGATACTGACACATTTCGACCCATCCATATCTTAGGGTCTCAATACGGTGGTGCTCATTCAAGAGCAGTGCAATCTATTCAATGGTCAGGTATTAGTTACTGTTCTAGTTTAAATGAATATAAACTGGGAAGGTATATCGTCACTTGTGGTAGGGACTGGTATTGCCGTATTTGGGACATCTTAAACCCTGAGAGACCAATCTTTGAGACTCTATTTGATGGTCCTATTTGGAATTGTCAATGGATCCCAATTAGTGAAAAGTTTTCTATGGAATATCCAAGATTAGATCAAATCAATCAATGTTTAGTGGCTACTGTATATGAAGAACCTTATGCTTATTATATCGATCCAATAAATAATATACGAATTCCTCTAAAAGAAACTAATTCAGAGGATGATCAGAAAGAAGATGAGATTCAACAAGATAATATTTTAAAAAATGAGGATCATGGTTTCGTATTAACTACCTACATACACCCAAAATTGAAAAATGTTGTAATCACAGGTAGTTCTAAAGGTTGGATTGATTTTTATAGTATTGAATCTCAAAATAAACAGGGTTCTGAGATATCATCCTTATCTAAAGTACCAAATATTAAAATTTTAAATTCAATTAAAACTTCCAATTCTAATATTAAAGATATCATAATATCACAAAATGGCGATAGATTGGCTATTAATTGTTCAGATAGAACAATCAGACAATATTCTTTAACCTTCGACTCAGCAAATCAGCGTTTTATACTTGATTTGGAACATAAATACCAAGATGTGATCAATAAATTACAATGGAATGGAATAGCGTTCAGTAATAAATCAGGTGATTATATTGTGGCCTCTACACATGGTTCTTCTACACATGAATTATATCTCTGGGAGACAAATTTTGGTTCTTTAGTTAGAGTGTTAGAAGGCGCAGAAGAAGAATTAATGGATATCGATTGGAATTATTATACGATGTCTATTGCAAGTAACGGGTTTGAGACTGGTGATGTTTATATATGGTCGCTTGTTATCCCACCTAAATGGAGTGCTCTGGCACCGGATTTTGAAGAAATTGAAGAGAATATCGATTATCAAGAGAAAGAGGATGAATTTGATGAATATGATGAAGATCAAAGCGATCAAACTCAATATGATTTAATTAATAGTAGTAAAGAGTTGGTTCCAATTGATTTAAGGACAAAAGAAAAATATGATGTGAGAGGGAATGATCTAACTTATGACCAGTGTCCTGTTCCAATAGATTATGAAAGAATTATAACTATGAATTACCAAAATTCATTGAAATAAAAATGAGAATAATAACTTTGAACTAGCCAACTTTAAGCTTATCATAGAAGTACATATTGCTATTTTTGTTCTCAAGGAAATACATTCATCCATCATTATCAATTATCAATTATCGTTAATAATAATGTCAATAATAAGCATATTACTAATATTGATGAGTAATCAAACATCATGAATGGACTTCCTTTTTCATAAATTTCCTATTTAGGAAAAGTGGCCATTTAAAACCAACAAATTACAAGAAAAAAAAAATAACGAAAAGAAGAAGAAGGAAAGAGAGAAAGAAAGACAATTAAATGTAGAATTGGCTATAGATAGATGTTGAAAGGTTAAGTGGGTAGTTGGATTGGAAGGAAGAACAAGGTAGAAACCATTTTTCAACGTTATTTTGTATATTCTTTTTCGATTTTGGTTGTATCCAATTGAAACGAATCCATTACATTATCCCCATATATATAAATATACGCATACATCCCTGGATAAAAAAATAATAAATTACTGGATTATAAAGTAAGGAAGAGAAGAAATAAGAGGAGAAAAAAAAACATTATACTATTACCAATGTCTCAGTATTCACACAATCCGTTTCTAACAAATACTCCAAAGTCTTCTCCGATCAAGAAGGACAGGAAGATAATATCAACCCCGGGGAGTATCATTACTACTCTTACTACAGATAATTTATCATCCTTGGAGGATAAGATCACCTCTACTAGTACTATTAATAGTAGATGCGATAGCAATAGTGCAAGTAATAATGGTAGTCCAAAAAAGAGGATATATAAAAGACCTTCATCACAAACTTTTGGTCCCACAAATTCTTCAAAATCACTATTATCTTCTCCAACAAGAAGACCTAGAACATCATCTAATACCATCATATATTCTGATAGGTTTATCCCGTCGAGAACCGATATTGGATTGAACTCCTTAAAGTCCATAGCAAGCACTGTTTCTTTACCGAAATCTAGCAGTTCATATATTGATCATGATGACCAAGTTGTATTCCAAAAGGAAAGACAAGCACATGAAACATTTGACACTGTTTTGAAAAATGAGATTTTTGGTGATCTTTTATCAAAAGATAGTACAGAGAGTGGAATAAATAGGATTGAAAATACCAAGAACAAAATGATATATAGTTGTAGCGCTAATAGTAATAGTATCAAGAGAAAAGAACCTTCTACTCCATCTCCACAGAGACGTGACTCATATTTCACTTTAGGTAATACACCGGTTAGTGTTTCTAATGGCATATTAATTGACAATGACGGTGATAATGATAGTAACAGCGATGATGATCATAATGGCGATGATAATTCCAGTGATTTTTATGGTTATCGTAGTGGCTCAAATTCTGAGAGATTGAATTCTGTTCCAGTGATGCCAAAAAAGTTATTCTATGCAGATAATATATGTAAACCATCTAGCAACACGAATCGGGGTGTCAGTATTTTTAGCTATCAAGAATGTTCACCTACTAAAAGATCTTCTTCTACTTCAAATTTTATTAAATCTTCACAATTTAAGGATTATAACTCTCCAATAAGACCAGACTCTAAACAATTACTACTGTCACCAAGTAAAAATGTTAGAAAAATTGCTAAAGTCCCATACAGAGTATTAGATGCACCATCATTAGCTGATGATTTCTATTATGATTTAATTGATTGGTCATCTACAGATCTTTTGGTAGTGGCTTTAAATAAGTCAATTTTCTTGACTAACAATAACACAGGAGAAGTTATACATTTATGTGATACGGCAGATGAATATACAAGTTTAAGTTGGGTGAGAGCGGGCTCTCATTTAGCAGTAGGACAAAATAATGGACTTGTTGAAATATACGATGTAACGAAGAAAAAATGTATTAGAACTTTATCTGGTCATATGGATAGAGTCGCTTGTTTATCATGGAATAATTATATATTAACATCAGGTAGTCGAGATCGGAAAATACTACACAGGGATGTTCGTATTGCTGATCCATATTTCCAAACTATCGAAACACATCAACAAGAAGTCTGTGGTCTTAAATGGAATATCAATGAGAACAAATTAGCGTCGGGTGGTAATGACAATCTTGTCAATGTATTTGATGGGGTATCAAAAACCCCATTTTTGACATTGACAGAACACAAAGCCGCTGTAAAAGCCATTGCCTGGTCACCACATAAAAGAGGAATTCTGGCTACAGGTGGTGGTACTGCTGATCGGCATTTGAAAATTTGGAATGTAAATAACCAAACAAAGATTAATGATGTTGATACAAATTCACAGATTTGCAATATGTTATGGTCTAGAAATACTGATGAAATTGTTACATCACACGGTTATTCCAAATTCAATCTAACTGTTTGGGATTATCCAACATTAGATCCAATAGCTATTTTGAAGGGACACTCATTCAGAGTCTTGCATTTAACATTATCGGCAGATGGTACAACTGTAGTTTCAGGTGCTGGAGATGAAACATTACGTTATTGGAAACTATTTGATAAATTAAAGTCTCGACCACAAACAGATTCTTCGATCTTTGGTACAATTAATCAGATTAGGTAAAATATGAGGAAATGAGAAAAGAGAAAGAAAGGAAGAAAACATTTTCTTGGATTCCCCATCCTTATTTTTCTTATTAAAATATTATATATATGTATGGAATGTAGTATATTTTTATATCCAGTTTATGACATATATATGTAAGGAACACTAATTGGTAATTCAAAAATGTATAGTCCATAAGTAAAGGACTCGGAACAGCTGAAATTCTGGGCCTAGGCTATGACGATATTCAAACAATTGTCTGATTAATCTTAGTTGTATATTATTGAGAAACTTACTTACTAGACTTTTGAATATCGAGACAGTACCAGAGGTGACTATCAGCAATAGATTTGTTATTATATCTATTAGGTTATATCTAAGAGAAAAAAGATTATTTGAAATAACGACTATATAATTAACAACCATATTCCAGTATACACATTGTAATAACTCTTACTGGAAATAATGAGAATACCCAGTTACACTCTAGTTAACCTTCTTTTTTCTATTTTTTGCATCTTCTAGAACTTTTGAATAGAAGTAGTACGTCTTTCCATTTAACGAATCATCACATTACTTTGAAGTATTCATGAATTTTGCAAAGTAAACAGATACATAAAAGCAAAATAGTTTTTAAAAGACACACAACACTTTGCTTGATTAATTATTACACGTAAATACACCTAATTTCTTAAATACAAGATTCTCTAAAAATATATATATAATGAACCAACAAGATTTTAGAGACGTACAAACTGACACGAAAAGTGCTTACGACCAAAAGGTACCAACACAAACTTTATCATTAGTAAGATAGCATAATATCTTGAAATTTAAATAGAAGTTTAAATTTTTTAATTGATTGACTTGGTGAATCTTGAATTTCACATGAAATAAATATAGTGACAAACGGTTGTTAACTTTGATATTCGAAGCTCATTTCCAAACATACATAAGGAACACCAGACAACTGATAACACACAATATATATTTTATCCACTATTTATTCTTGTTATATTACGTTACTACATTTATATTAGTTATTTAGAACCAAAGAAGAAATACGTGTTTACTGTGGTAATATAAAAGAACAAGATTTCTACCGATAATACCTAATATATTGATTATAAATTCATCTTATTAATAAACTTAAGAACGTTTGCTATTAATAACAAAAGTATGTGTTACACATCTCATTGCTGAGGGAATTTTAATGTCTGGTAACATAACTTAATATGCCTAATACATGGCAAAATCTCCCTATTTATGTATATTCCCAAACTGTTTCTGCTTTCCTATTTTCTTGTTCGCTTCTTTTTAAATCAAATCCATAACCGTTTTTTATCCATTATTAGAATGTGATTATTCGCCCTCTAAGCTAAGCGTTATTATAAAGGTAAGAGTACTAAGAGATCTGGTTACCTAATGCACACTAATTCTAACATTACCAATCTGATTCTCTAAACATTTCTTTTCTTTTCTGAAACAAAACCAAATAAACTTACTTTAACATTTCAAAAAAGTTTACAGTTATACTTACAAAGTCTACATGATATTTAAACGGGAAGGAGTATCCCATAAAAATAAACTGAAATAAACATACAATAAAAGGAAACGTATCACTTAGATAGTTGTTGTTCAGTAACCCTACAGTTATTTAAAGATCTACCAAAAGAAACATAATTTACAGATGACAATATTGTACCATTAATAAATAAATTTCTACATACATTTTATATGCAAGAAGACGTGAATGATGAATCACCACAGAAGAGTCTTCAGTTTCTATCTTAATTCAGCTCCATATTTTACACACTAAAACAATTGGAAATAAACATACGTGCTTACAGTTAAATTTATTGTATATCTGTGCATATCAACATGCAAATACCTTATTTATAACGAATATTGCCTTAAATTAGAGTGGTTTTATTTTCTGTAAACAACACCCCCTCAACTTCTACAAGACTTCAAAGACAATCAGAGAAAAGATTAACTGTAAGCTGTTCTCTCTACAAAAAATAGAAGAAGGAAAAAAGAAAGGAGAAGAGAACCAATAGAATAAAACTCCTCTCAATTACTTTGCTAACCCACATACACTAATGCCCTATACTATCGTATGTCTTCCCAATGTTTTCTGGAGTCTATAACGCATAGTTCTATACAAAAAGAGACTCTTTCTATAAGCTTCAACATTTAAAAAATGGAGAGAAGAGTATCTTCATCATATGAACTCTATTTACTCACTTTTTAAGGAAACAGCAGCTGCTACTAAGAAAATTTACTACCCTCTTTACCCATCCACAAGAAGATGTTTAGAGATTCCCTCTATGTAGACCATGTGGTACAATCCAAAAAAAAAAAAACACCGTCTGAGCCCTTTCTTTCGTTGGAAGAATAATCAATAAATTTTATTTACATATACTTGATCCCATATATTTGAATAGATTGAAATATTTTAATCTTCTTGAAGGATACTTACCGATCTAATCTACTATTAACGAGGGCAACTATGATGGAAAACATATCTTACTGAACACAAAATCAGAACGGTGATGATAGTAACAAATAATATGAAAACACTACCACAATACAATATTAGAGAATTTAATCGTATTACCATTCTATGGAGATATCCTTAATGTGAGGAAGTTTTAACAATTCGTGTTGGTTTGTATTTGCTTCTTTACCTTGCATAGTCTTACTGGTGTGTTATTTCTTTATTAGTAGGCCATCGCAAAGACTACACAAATAAACATACACACATAGTTGTTTATGTCTGTAGGTAGTATATCTACATATAGAATTAAAGAATCTGGCCAACCTTATATTTTTAGATTCTTGCACATTATTACGGCGTGTCTTTACCTCATGTAAATTATTTAGTGAATTTATAAGGATAAATTCGAATGCTTTTCATGGCAAAACAACTAATGCTATCATATTGCTAATTTGCGACGTTTTATTATTTTCTGCTGCAGTATTAATATACCTGGAAACAAGATTCAAAGTCTTCTATGATTACTAACAAGACTCAACTACACCGTTACCCCTTATTCTGATATTGTGTGTGGTATTTTTTTTCTGCATATCTACAGGTTGTTAATATAACAGAGTTGCAAAGTTTATCTATATTTAAGTTCTCACTGATGGATCCTGTTATTAGACGCAAGATACCTAAAGGGGTTTCTCTTAACTGCGTGTGTTTTTCAATAGATGATGTTTTTACTATGAGTGGTATTTAAGTGCTTGTATAATATTAATCGTGTATCTTTACTTAGTCAGTGAAATCAGTTCCTTAAAAATTTTATTAAAACAATGACAAGAGTGACAGCTGTCACTATTACTACTATTCAAGCTGCTATGACTAATATTTATACCTGTATTGAAAGGTTTAATATATCGTTTCTAGCAGATTTTTTCAAGTCACTACATTTTTTTGTCCTATTAATTATTGTATCTTAAGACATAGATAGTTATATTTATATTGATACAACGAAAAAAGTTGGACCATCTCATTTGTTATAGGAAAGCAAGCTAGACTGACAGTTAATCTATATTTGTACTATCGTTTTTTTTTTTACCAATGATTTTTTCCTGAGTGGTATCTGAATTAGCACCGTTACATCTAGATCTGATTGTCAATTTAATAATTGATTAATCCATTGGCTTTGATACTCTAATCGTTTTTATTAACATTATTGGTGACACTAGATTCATTAATGGATGGTTGTCTGATCGAAGTAACTAAGACGTGTTTAAGAGTTTCATTTTACATTCTATTAACTCAATTGTCACATTGGGTTATAAGGTTCCAATCCAGTTTTCTACGATAATTGTAGATTTGGTTGTAGTACGATATCCTTGGGATATTCTAAATTGTAAATATTTTATTAAGTAGTGTTACTCCTGTATTAAATGTAGGTTTCCCCCATAAATGAATTAATGAAGGACCACTTGGGAAGTTATTTGAGAAGAGCTAGGAGGGGTTTTTGGCTACATTTATCTCAAAGATTATATACTAGGGACCACTGTTAGAAGACGCAATATTACTATAAGTTTGGAATGATCAAATTATACCATTATATATGCGATTATGTTGGAAAGGTTAACAAATTACACCACTTTTCTTGGTAAATGGGAAACAGATATTCCTGACAAGTTCAGACATTGGCACACTAATTGATAAAACAAGAAATCGTTACATAAAGAACAAATTGCTGCTAGAGTTCTCTAGGTGGGAAAAGCATTTCAGAAACTGAACCATCACTCTGAAGATTTAATATAGGTAATCTATAACTTAATACAATTAGTAGGGGATACAATAACCTATACATATATTATTAAACTAAAAGAGAATACGAGGAAGCAATTTAGAAAATATTGAATTAGAAACTAGTGTGCATAAAAACATATAATAGATATAAAATAAAATAATTTAAATTAAAATAAAATAAAGAGAAAGAAATGGGAGAAAGGGAGGGAGGGAAAAGCAATTAATATAAATGACATATTCTTCTAGTTCTTGTAACGTGGGAATGGAAGGAACATCACACCTACAATAGTATCCGACTTTGAAACAGAGAATTTTGGAATTTATTTTAAAAAAAGGTTCTGAGTTTTAGACGACACAACAAACACCATACAACTTAAAAACCCGAACAAATAATTATTAATTATGATATTTGAAAACGGGTTCTGTGGTTCTTTAAATTGTATTTGGAGTTGCTGATTGAAATTCTTCTGTTGTATCTTCATCTTCGGATTACAGTATTGCGGCACATCAATTGGGAGGACATTAATGCTTCAGCTATTTGGGGGAGTGAAAGAACAGATCCAGAGAGCTATATAAGAGGCAACCAACTTTAGAGAGAACAGGTCAGGCTAGAGACACACGACACCAGTTATATAGAGCAACATCCCAGAATCAACAATAGTAGTAATGTAATCAAACAACAATTGCGAGGGTAGACTACATGAACTTTGAAATCGAAAATAATGTTTGGAAGAGGACATTAACTGGAAACGAATCTGTAGGAAGATGAAATCGAGAGTGGATTTCAGCAACTGACAACTGATCTGGTTAATTGTACGTTCTAGAGGAGCAGGAAGAAGGAAACTGCATGAAGAATATTTGGCCAGAATATTCCCCAGTAAGTTTCCTTCACTATATATTATATAGCTCCTCTAAAAAATACAAAGCCAGATACTTATACAATCACCCAGAGTTGTGGTTCGGAACTCTAGATGATTTTGTGGTAGAGCCTGTTTGTATACCACCCAAGCTTTCTACCAAATGTTGTCAATTGCTTGCTGATTGCACTCTCTTCAATGAATCTTCCCACTTGTTCCGTTTTTGTATTCCAGAATGCCCTTACGTAGTATACTGTATCCCACCGCAATTGTGAAATTTCTTGTCTTTGTTGGTTCAGAATATGTTGCAATTCCATCCTCATGAAGAAGCATTTTCTTTCATGCTCCTCTGATGATAATTGTGTCCAACTGGGTCTCTCTGATAACGACACCTCACCGTTCCGTAACTGTTGCAAGGTTACAGAAGGTTTGGTTCGCTTCAGAAAGTTGTACCTCTGGTACCAGGCTGAAAGCTGTTCTTCGTGGTCACTCTTTAACATTTTGTGCGCCCTCCATGGGTTCATCTTCGAGTAGTGACCTATTGGTCTTTGATTTTCTTTGGGACGCAATGTTTGCTTTTTAACCTGGTAGACCTTCCACCTGTACAACTCAGTTCCCTGTTCCCGTTGCTCCTTTTCTTTTAGTAGTTGATTACATCTTTGCCTATATTTTTCTCTCCTCTGGACTTCCAGCAAGTAGTCTTGCTCTTTCTGTTCTTCCACCTTATCTTTTAAAAACAATTGCTGACGCATTAATTCCTCCAGAACGTTGATTTGTTTTCTTCTCTCTGTTTTCTTTTCTTGTAACAGAGCTTTCAACAGTTCTATTTTTTCGTTTTGTTCTTCCATATCATCCAATATCCATGGATTGAACTCCCTGTTATATTTTGCTATTTCCCCTTGCAAGCAACAATCCACCTGTTTGATATCAGATGTCAATTGCTTGATATCCTCGACATGGAGTCTAATGTCATGATCCATGTTTATAACAGTCAACTTGTTTTTCACAAGTTCAGACATTTCATCCTTCTTGTGAGAAGACTTGAAGACAGGGACAACTTCCTCTGTAAAGAAAGTTCTGATCTTATTCATCGCCTCTCTTCTTCTTCCACCAGATAGTCGTTGTTGAACGGCTGCTGGTGCTGTTGCATCTTTCCCTTTAATAGAAAAAAAGGATTTAAACTTATTTTTCATAGAACACTTGTCCTTAGGCTGGGCAGTTGTAACTTGCTCAACCTTTGACAAAGGTCTAGTGTCATGAAAAACCACTGATTTGACGCCAGTGGCCGAAGAAGTGTTGACTTGTTTGTTGTTTTCATCTTTACTCTTCTTGAAAAATGATTTCAACTTCGATAAGGAGTCCCTAGTTGAGGAAGCCTTGAAGTGTGTACCATTTGTACGGGAAACCATTTTTTGTTTCAAAGATAAGTAATACGAGAAAACTGAAGTGAACACTTAAAATAAACTTTTTGTTGCTGTATGGGAAACACTAATATTATATTTATATTTGATGTTTCTTAGCTGTAAAAAGTCTCTGGAGATCTTAATATAAAAAAATACAAGTAAGAAAACAAGAGGAATCTAACAAGAGCAACTGGGAAAGTGGAGTGTAAGAGAAAGGAAATGGGAATATCTTCTTGTGATCCTTTTATATGTTTATAAAAGGGAAATTAATTTTTGGCTGGTAGATAAGTAATTAATCATTGATAAAAGCAAAGAATATATTGGGTATAGAACATTAAAAAAGTGGTAACAAAGCATAAACAAAGTGAAGAAACAAATTAATATATCCAAAGTGGGAAAACAGTAAACAAAGGTTGGAGTGTACGGGGGTTCAGAGTTCTGGGTCTATGTTCTTGATGTTCTTTATGTATGATTGTTGCAAAATAGGTTGTTTCACTATTTTAAATATTGTGAAGCAGTGACACGCTTACCGGATACGGAAAATTTCGTGGGAGTGTCAGTATAACCACACCAAAATAACACACTGTTAGCTGTAAGTAACAGTGTCTCTTTGTAGGAGATATAATGTTAGCTCTTTGGTAAAAAGAATGTGGTCTTATATAAGTTTATATAAAGTGTGACCTAGTGTTCAATACAATTAATGATTGTTTTCCTTTTATAGGTTTGTAGGAGGTAGTTAAAATAGATATATATTTTATGACAAAAGTTGGTTTACTTCTTCTCAATAATCAGGGGCCTATTGAATGTAAATAGTACCACGTCACCAAAAGGGAAGCCTTAATCTGGTATTCAAATGTGAACATTAATATTCTATACTATCTTAAACTTTTACAGTTTGTAAAATTACTTTGTCTTAAACTGGAATATAGGTTAAGTGTCTGTTAAAAAAAACTGGTAGATAAAAAGTATTTATTAAGGTTTATAAACTATATAAAAATTTTACCTCTAAAAAAAGTTATGATATACAGTTCAAATCCAGCACTCTTTTAATGTTTATTCAAGGTCAATAATATAAATGCACTATTTATTCGTTAACGCCTTACTTTTCATTCTACTTTTTATCTATTTATTTAGATATATCCACCTTATTCACCTAGCTTGTGACACAACATTTAAGAAGAAAAATTTATATATAAATAGAGAATTTATAATTTTTAATATAACAGTGCTAGTTTTAATAAATAACTATTTTTATAAAGGGAGAAGCAAGGGGCACTAAATTGTAATTTGAAAATATGTAGTCCACGGGTAGAACTCAGTGTCTAGGCAAAGGACTTGGAAAAGCTGAAATTCTGAGCCT
Source organism: Arxiozyma slooffiae (assembly GCA_017347545.2). Lineage (NCBI taxonomy): Eukaryota > Fungi > Ascomycota > Saccharomycetes > Saccharomycetales > Saccharomycetaceae > Arxiozyma > Arxiozyma slooffiae. Next base: position 113,930 of record JAFHAQ020000024.1, on the reverse strand, counting down.
AAGCAATGAGAGTATTAAAACGATTGTTGGATTAATCTTAGTGGTATACTATTAAGAGAATTATTTAAGAGACTCTTGATTATTAAGATAATTTCAGAGGTAACTAGCAGCAATAACATTGTTATTACATATATTAGGCTTTACCTAAGAGAGAAGCTTGATATGAGCAAGAGGGAAAAGATTATCAAGAACATTGAAAACTTTTATAATATCAATAAGATTAGGATTGATATTAAGAGTAACCACAATATAATCTGCAAGTAAATATATTTAATTAATAACCATATTTCTTGTATACAAGTTGAAAACAACTCCTTACCGTGTAATCCTTTTTACTCTACCTCAATTGTTTTACCATTTTTTAGTTATTTTTTTTCCTTACAAACAAAAAATTATCATACGTCAAAAAGTTGAGAATATACAACCAAAAATTAAAAACAATTACAGAACATATATATATATCTTATTTATTTATTTATTTATGTATTTTTTTCATATTTCTCTCTCTATTATTCCTCTATTTTAATTTAATAATGCTTTAGATAATTCGGAAGCCAAATAATCAGCTTCGGCTTTAAAGTTTAATTTATGTAAATTAGCCACCGTATATCTAATTCTACTCTGGTCATTATAATTATCTTCTCTTGCTCTTATTCTAAAATCATATTCCGCCATTTGAACATTTTGTGTAATCTTGGTAAATGAATCAGGATCATTTTCTTTTAGATTTGTTAATTTTCCTGCATCAATACCTAATAATTGTTCCGCTTGATCGTTGAATAAAGAAAGCCACATTTGACCGGTTTCATCCATAACAGAGATTGTTAGCATATATCTCCATTGAGGATCAGGATGATTAACTTCACATCTTTCACATCTCCATGTACCATCTGTTTGTTGTACAACTTTTTTGTTACAATTTTCATTTGAACATGCAGGATAAGCGAAATTATCAGCTTTTAAGAAGCTTACTACTGCCTTAATACTAAAATAATCACCCTTTTCGCTTCTCCCTAAATTGTCAGCAAGAGCTTTAGCTATAGTAATTCTTTGCGAAATGAATCTAGCTGCATTCCCACTATTTACAGAACCCATCTCTTGTCTTAAAGAAGTAAACTTAGAGTTACGACCTTTAGAATCATACCATCCTTTCAGTTCATATGCTTCTGGAATCTCTGGATTTGCAATTAAAGTACTATTAAAACCCATAGTCAAAGATTTACCACCAAAATCAGATATACGCACTCCCTTAATAGCGACCACTGACCCCTCAGGTAAATTAAAATCAAGAGCTAATTGATTCCAAAGACCTACAGTGATAGAGTAGTTCGAATCATCGACAATAGTGATGTCACGACGATCGAATTTTTTACCAGTCTTTGAAGTCAATTCGAAGTGTGGATTAACAGTTTGAATAATACCTAAGACATCTACGGTGGAATTAGCTTCATGATTTTCAATGGTATTTAATTTAATAAAATCAAAATGAGTCTTTGGAACATTGCTTTCATCGGAACATTCTTCAATGATCGTATCTCTATCCATAGCCAATTCATAAGGGTGCGACAAGTTGGTAAATTGTGGTTTAGCAGGTTGTAGTCTTGCCTTTGATACGTAGTATACTTTACCCTCTTGTAAGATTTTGTTAAATTTGACAGCATTATCATTAAAGGCAGTGGCTCTAATTTCTCCTGAAGTATCTAAGAAATTAACATTAAGTAATTTCCCTTCGCCTCTTTGATTATGCCAAGTCTTAATATCACCTTTATAAGAGACTCTTGCTTTAATAGTCCAAACGTTTTGATATGGAGATAATTGTTTAATAGCAAAAATAGGTCTAGATTTCTGAGAACTGCTACTAACATTATTATTATTGTTATTACCATAATACCTGTTTGTTGAATCAATATTAGAATTTGGCAAATTTGTAGATGATGATACGTTATTTTGGAAATTTTGATTAGAAGTTGTTGTTGTTGTTGCTGTTGTTGTTCTTGTCGTAGCGTTAGTTCCTGAAGGTTGAGCCGCAGTAGTTGAAGTTGCATAGCCACCTCTCAATTCAGGTATTAATCTGTCCATTTGATCGTGTAGATACTTATCTAAGAAAACACTTTCTTCTTCACCAAATTTTGCATTACGTTGCAAAACGGTAAAATCATCGATTAAGAAGACAAATTTTTGTTTCTCTAAAATGACATGGGGTTCACCATCAAGGATTTGTATAATATCACCCTTCTGTAAATCGCTAGTTTGGAATTTATCTGCTGCTGTGTTTCTCAATAAAGCCTTGACATGATATCTCCCATCAGTTAAAATGATAATATTTTTTCTACTCTTGGTATTTGGATCAAACTTTCTAGTGTTAAGGACCTGATATGCACCTTTAGCTGCTTGTGCATATCTTTCTTGATCAGTGAATAGTCTTAAAATGTCACCAGGATTAACGGGAGAAACACTCATTTTTTAAACAAATAATAATTAATGATTACCTATTCAATATTCTCTTTACTTTACCACCCAAAGAACAAAAAAAGTTAAAAAACGAAAGAGAAAGTGTAGGTACGAATGCTTATAAACAATTTAACAACAGATTGTATATGACCACTTACAAGTTCAATAACCAGCCATATACTAACAAGTTGTAGTCTTTAACCAAAGAAACTTCCATGAACCAACCATTATAACCTTCTTCCTTCATTAAAAATAAATCCTTCCAATATTTTTATTTGACGCGTCGTATTTTTCCCCCCTCAGAATTCTTAGAGAAAAAAGCCGATGTCAACTTCACGCGTCGCATTGAAAAGGATTTGAAGGAAGTTCCAACAACTTTTGGTTATATTGACCATTGATGATGGTAGAAGAGAGTAGGCTGTTGGTTGTCACTTGTGTTGTAAGGCTTCTTCTTCTCCACGTTAAGACTTAAATTATAGTAAGGAAGACAGAGAGAAAAAAAAGAAAGAGAGAGAGAGAGGGAAAGTAAGGAAGAAATTACAAGAAGTATGAACGACTCATCGTTGATCTCTATAAGATTAGTTGTCAACGATATAAATGATCCTGAATCCATAATTTGTCCTATGATATTTAATATCGATGATATATTGAAATTAAGAAAACTTGGTATATGTGGCATACTATCAGGTACTCTGCCAACGGCCACTCAACAAAATATTTTTCTTTCAATCCCATTGAAACTTATGGTTGAAGAGACTATATGGCTTGTGTTGAATGGTTATGCAGAATTGAAATTGATTGAGGGACCAATGTCAAAACATTTCAATAAAATATTGGAATTGAAGGGCGACCAGTTATGGGAAATGTCAAAGAAGAAGTTATTACAATCTTTCGAATTACAAAGACAATATAAGAAAGAACAACATCAGCTGAAACTGAAACAACTAGGGATTGGTATATCTAAAGATAAAGCCAATAATAATAATAATAATAATAATAGTAAGACCAATTCTCCCACTACGACAAATACTAATAGCAATGATAAGCTGATTGAATCATCATTATTTGTTGAAACATTGAACAATTCTTCAATATTGGATTATATTAATGACGATAAGTCTAAGAATATGGAACCTTCTATAAATATGACCTTATTAAATTATCTTATAACAAATTTTAATAGTTGGGATAATTATTTATTATATCAATCATTAAAATTACAGAATTACATAATGTCGCCTGGTGGCAGATTCGGTGGGTTATATATTGCATACCCAGGTGATCCATTAAGGTATCATTCTCACTTAACCATAAATGCTGCATTAGATTATTATAATGATGCAATAGATTTCATTTCATTGACAAGTGGTGCAAGATTAGGCACTGCTGTGAAAAAGCTATGGGTTATTGGAGGTGTAAAACATGATAAAAATAATACTTCAAGGGATATAACAAATTCTAAAGATATTGATCCATCTTCATTAAAATCAAGTACAAACACGTCATTCTTCTCTATTGAATGGGCAGGATTTGGTTAATGGTTATTTGTATCATTTTCTTTGACCACTAAATTATCTTTATTTATTCCCCTCACTTCTATATATCCCTTTTCATCAAATTCAACTAATCAAAGAACAATCTTTCTTTTTTATCTCGTATCATATATATTATCCCATGACATCTTATTAGATTGATAACTATTACCGCTTTACAAGTTATAATTGTTATTATCTTTCAAGGTCAATATTTCCTTCCTTTTCCCTTCTAACTTCTCCCTTCAACATTTATACAAATACACAAAATCGTATATTAATCCATATAGAGGGAAGAAAAGACAGGATAAATAAATATTTAAAGGTAGGTAAGGGAGTGAAGGGATCAATTATTGTCCCTTACTTACTATACAAGGAAAGATTTTTTGTTTAAACTAACTAGATTTTACTTTGGTCCCTCTTCAGTGTCCTAAAGGATGTAAAATAAACCAATATATATGTCCATATATCTTCCACAAGGTAGTGTATATATTCTCATCTCAATATCACGTACACAAATACCTTTAAATTTACTTATATATATATATATATATATATATAGGTATGTTGGTAATCTGTGTCTCTTTTTCTATCAATTAGTTGGAATTTAATAGGTATAAATAAATCAAGATAGTTACTGATAATAATCTTTCCTATTTTCCTTTCTCTTTGGTTTTTATCTTTTGGACATCATCATATTTTATCAACTAATTCTGGTAATTGATTTTATTGTACCCAAGAAAAATTATTATACTAGGTAAAGGGCACTTATCAAGAAATGAGCAATAATCACAATTCCAGTGGAGTTCCATCCATTGCTGAAAAAAACCAATCTCCTAATCCAAGTTCCAATGCTACGAATAATAATGAATATGAAGAAGAATCGGAAGAAGATATTGATCAACTGATTGAGGAGTTGCAATCAAATAAGGACTCCAGTGAGGGTGAGGAATCATCTGTGGTATCTGATCATGCAATAAGTGGACAAAGGGTCGTACCTGATGAATTATTACAAACTGATCCGAATAAAGGGTTGACTTCTGACGAAGTGGAGAGAAGAAGGAAAAAATTTGGTTTAAATCAAATGAGTGAAGAGAATGAGAATTTAATTATCAAGTTCCTAAGTTATTTCATTGGACCAATTCAATTTGTAATGGAAGCTGCTGCCATTCTAGCTGCTGGTCTGAGTGATTGGGTTGATTTTGGTGTCATCTGTGGTCTTTTAATGTTGAATGCATGTGTAGGTTTCATCCAAGAATATCAAGCTGGCTCCATCGTTGATGAATTGAAGAAAACTTTAGCTAATACTGCTATCGTGATTAGGGATGAGGAATTGATAGAGATTCCTGCTAACGAAGTGGTTCCTGGTGACATCTTACAATTAGAAGAAGGTACTATTGTTCCTGCTGACGGTATTATTGTCACAGAAGATTGTTTTTTACAAGTAGATCAATCTGCAATCACTGGTGAGTCTTTAGCTGTTGATAAAAGATATGGTGATCAAACTTATTCTTCCTCTACAGTAAAGACAGGACAAGGCTTTATGGTGGTTACAGCTATCGGTGATAATACATTTGTCGGTCGTGCAGCTGCATTAGTAGGACAAGCTTCAGGTGGTCAAGGTCATTTCACTGAGGTGTTAAATGGTATTGGTATTATTTTATTGGTTTTAGTTATCATAACTCTTTTATTAGTTTGGTCTGCATCATTCTATAGAACAGATCCAATTGTTACTATCTTAAGATTTACCCTTGGGATAACCATTATTGGGGTCCCCGTTGGGTTGCCAGCAGTAGTTACCACTACTATGGCGGTAGGTGCAGCGTATTTAGCCAGAAAAAAAGCAATTGTTCAAAAACTGTCAGCTATAGAATCCTTGGCTGGTGTTGAAATTTTATGTTCTGATAAGACTGGTACTTTAACTAAGAACAAATTGTCTTTACATGAACCATACACAGTGGAAGGCGTTTCACCTGACGATCTAATGTTAACGGCATGTTTAGCTGCATCTAGAAAGAAGAAAGGTTTAGATGCTATCGATAAAGCATTTTTGAAAGCATTGGCTCATTACCCGAAAGCTAAAGAAGCATTGACAAAGTATAAAACTCTAGAATTCCATCCATTTGACCCTGTGTCCAAGAAGGTCACAGCTGTAGTTGAATCACCGGAAGGTGAAATAATCACATGTGTGAAAGGTGCTCCATTGTTTGTTTTAAAGACTGTGGAAGAGGATCATCCAATCCCAGAAGATATTCATGAAAATTATGAAAATAAAGTAGCTGAACTGGCCTCAAGAGGTTTTAGAGCATTAGGGATTGCTAGAAAAAGAAATAACCAGCATTGGGAAATCTTAGGTGTAATGCCTTGTATGGATCCACCTAGAGACGATACTGCAGAGACTGTTCAAGAGGCAAGAAATTTGGGATTAAGGGTCAAAATGTTAACGGGTGATGCTGTAGGTATCGCCAAAGAAACAGCTAGGCAATTAGGTTTAGGTGTCAATATATATAATGCTGAAAGGTTGGGACTTGGTGGTGGGGGTGATATGTTAGGTTCTGAATTAGCGGATTTTGTGGAAAATGCGGATGGTTTTGCAGAAGTGTTCCCACAACATAAATTTAGAGTAGTAGAAATCCTTCAAAACAGAGGTTATCTAGTAGCAATGACAGGCGATGGTGTAAATGATGCACCTTCTTTAAAGAAGGCCGATACTGGTATAGCTGTTGAAGGTGCCACTGATGCGGCTAGATCTGCAGCAGATATTGTTTTCTTAGCCCCTGGTTTATCCGCCATTATTGATGCTTTAAAGACCTCAAGACAAATATTCCATAGGATGTATTCTTATGTGGTTTATCGTATTGCATTGTCATTACACCTGGAGATTTTTTTCGGATTTTGGATTGCAATTTTAAATCAGACTTTAGATATTAATTTGATTGTTTTCATTGCAATTTTTGCTGATATTGCTACATTGGCTATAGCGTATGATAATGCACCATATTCTCAAAAACCAGTTAAATGGAATTTACCAAGATTATGGGGGATGTCCATTATACTAGGGTTTATTTTAGCAGTTGGATCCTGGATTGCCCTAACTACAATGTTTTTACCAAAAGGTGGTATTATTCAGAATTTTGGTTCTATTGATGGTGTAATGTTTTTGGAGATATCGTTAACTGAGAATTGGTTAATTTTTATAACGAGAGCAGTTGGACCATTTTGGTCTTCTTTACCATCATGGCAACTAGCAGGTGCTGTATTTACGGTTGATATCATAGCTACGATGTTCACATTATTTGGATGGTTTTCACAGAACTGGAATGATATTGTTACAGTGGTTCGTATTTGGATTTGGTCAGTTGGTGTATTCTGTGTATTAGGAGGAGCATATTATTTATTATCTGAATCTGTTGCCTTTGACAGATTAATGAATGGGTTGCCAGTGAAGGAAAAGAAATCACCAAGAAGTGTAGAAGACTTTTTGGCTGCAATGAGAAGGGTTTCTACACAACATGAGAAAGAAGGATGAATAATGTTCTTTTGGATCGATGGACTTTGAAGTGTCTTTGTTTTTACTTTTATTTTATTTTCTTTCTATTATATCTGCAAAAAAGAAGAATTTTGAAGAAGATATTAGCCAGTATCCTTTCCTAAATGATAGATATCAATATGACACAAAAAATTATGATATAATGTCGTCATATATAACTATATATATTCTTGTGTTGATAGACAAATATTATCAATAATAATAATTAATTGATTGATTGATTGATCGATTGGAACCTAATGTGTACCCTTTCTACATTACTATTCAAGAACTTAAATTGTTTTGAATAAAAAATAAAAAAATAATACCACTCAGCAAATTTGACTTACTACGAAGAAAATCAGGAGCAATGTTATCCATTTAGTCTTTTGACTTCAAGTAACGTTACACTACAAGAAAGAGAAAGAATTGAGGATAGAAACAATATTGTGTGACACCATTAAGAAATATCAGAAATTCGAGCTTTTGGTAATATTTGTTATCTTCCTGTTGAAAAATTTGGTTCAGAAGCAGAACTGAAGAAAAAAAAAAATGTTTGCATCATTTAAATAATGTCACAAAACCAATATTGTGTTTTTTTTTCCTCTTTATATTGAGAGAGAGAGAGAGAAAAGAAGTAAGGAAATAATATATATAGAATAATTTAGATACTCAGATGGTGATGCATGTAAGGTATCCACGGCACATATTCAATGAATCATCGCCGGATAATTAAAAAGACAAAGTGGTGTCTATTCATCAGATCAATATTATCCAAAAAAAAAAACAAAAGAAGAGAAAAGAAAAAAGCGATTCTTGTTTCTTTTATAATTTCCTTACTTGTATCTTCAACCCTCTTTATGTCCCAACCTTACAATAAAAGAAGAAGCGGAAAAAAAAGTATGAGATGATGTGAATATAAAGAAAACACACATATTTATATATATATATATTCAAATCTAGGAAATAATATTTGATCATAAACGAAGAATTCCTTAACAATTTGTTCCTGCATATACATCCTCAGAGTCGATAACCTGAAAGTTATCATGTTTTATAATCACCTAAAATATTAAATCCTTTAAGACGAAATGAATATATATATATAAACTTACAATAAAACAGATTCATTTATTAATCAAATAGACTCCAACCTATTTAGTTAATAAATGTATCTATTTTCCGTAAATAATAAACCATGACTGTTGTCACGGGTATATATTCAACAAAACAGTGGTTTTGGTTAGTTTAAAGGGAACATTAAAAAGAAGTATTTCAAATAGGAAAAAAAAAAAAAAAGAAGCATTAATGTGGGTACAAACGAAAGTCCACAAAACCAAAGAAGAAGAAAGAGTTCTTTTGGGTCGTTTCAACATACCCACATATATATATATATATGAATTTTTTGTTTAATTTAATGTTGATTGACCAAAGAAATGAAAAAAATTGCAAAAAAATGAAAATTTAGATATTAAATATCGTGTTGTACGGCGTGTCGAAACCATTAGGGTTTTGATCTCATTGAATTTGGTGGAATAGAAGCCATTGACCACCTGTAGCTGAAAGGTTAAAGGAAAGTTCGAGCTGTTTTTGATCGCTTCTCTACCTTTGGTGTCTAGTTGTGTGGTAATAGTAGCATTAACAGCTTTCGAACAAAAACAATTATGGAAACGCTAAATGGCATGGCCAACATACTTAAATAGGACTCATAAGGGGTCCATACAAAACGATATCCAACATATAGAACTATGGTTAATGGTTACTACTATTTTCTTTTTTTTGTGTTTTATTATATAATGTTTAATACATGATATATTATTTTATAGACGTATCTAAAATTAAATCAAAGTATATTTATTTATTCAGCAGTAGCTCTAGTGTAGATAACTTGAGTAGCGTGCTTAGAAACTGGCTTAATGATACCTTCAGCTTCCAAGTGTTTTAAAGCAACTCTAGCCAAAGAACCACCAAGCTTCAATCTGTCGACTAGGACAGAGACAGAGATGTATCTGTAGGTTGGGACTTCCTTTAAGATTCTGTCGTATTTTTCTTGGTCCAAGATGACGGCGTGTTGAGCCTTGTCCTTGTGGGCCTTCTTAGACCACTTCTTCTTGGATTTCTTACCACCAGCTAAAGCGGCAGCAGCCTTGGCAGCCTTAGATAATTGAACTTTTGGAGGCATTCTGAATTCTATTAAAACGAATTTATAACAACAACAACATTTGTTTAATTATTTGTTTGTTAGTATTCTTGAATTTTTTTTTATTCCTCTTAAAAGAAAAAATAGTGAACCCAATAGGAGAAACGACTGTGAGATATTATTTAACTTAAAAAGAATACACACACAAAAAAAAAATAAACAATTTGGGAGGGGGGTAGTATCCTTGTTCATTCAACCACATTAAACGGGAAAAAAAACTATGAAAGAATAGAACATGTGCAATCAGTAGTTTTTTTTGTTTTCGTGATCTACTACTACAGGACATCCAAACTAATGAAGGAATTACTTGGAGATCTCTTCTTGCAATATAAATATAATACATGGGAATTGATACATTTTTTGTTTCTAACATTATACAATTAACTTTAAACCTTCCCATATACACGCCCACATCTATAAGTCATCTTCGGTTTCCTGCCCCCTTTTCTATATTTCTTACTGATATCTTTTCCTAGCGGTTTAATAAATCATGCTAAAATATTGGTACATACACTAAAACTAACGTTACTTGGTCTCTCCCCCTTTTAGACTCCAAGAAGAAAAAAGAACCAAACAGAAGAAGATGAATATAAACCCGCATACAAGAGAAACACTCCCTTAAGTAATAATGAAATTCAACAGATGGATATACCTTTAAAAAATGTATCTTGAAGTGCATACTATAGTTTATTTGATATTGAACTGATGTCCTGTATTCCCTCTAAACAAAATTTGTTCCAAGATCACCAGGAGTTGGTTCTGTGGTTGAGAATAGCGGGGTGGGCTGGGGGCAGGTGAAGGTTACCACAAAGAGATCGAAGATTGTTTTAGGCAAGAAAGGCAAACACAGCAAGAACCTCAGTTGGAGGGGGGTTGTGCAGAGGGAGTTGCAGAGGGACTTGGAAGACTCCCCCCCAAGACATTTCTCTCTCTGTCTGTCTATCTTTTGAAAGGTTAATTCTTTCTGTCCCGTCTGGGGTGGCTCTTTTGTTGTTGTTTTGTTTTTTTCGTTTCCTGCTTCTTTTTGCTGCTTTTCTTTTCCATTGGCGGGGGGTGTTTGGAAATTGCTTAAAACAGGAAAAAAACAACAAATGAAACCAAACAGAAAACCGTTCTGTGACAAGTGTTCCTTCAAATGTACAGGTGTACTTTGGACAGTCCTGGATTTGAAAGGAAATTAACAGATCTTTTGTTTTTTGTTTGTTTGAAGTATTTATTTCTAAGTAAGTAGTAATGAGACATTTTACAAGAGATATTCTTTAAACTCATCGTTGACAAACCTTCTCTTCTTCCCTACGTTATATTACTTGATTATAGTTTTCCCCTCTCCCTGTCATCAAGCAGTGTAAGAACTTATCATCCACTGTCTTTTTTTTTATAATATTTAGAAATGTGAACAAAGTAAAGTCTAGTTCAGTCTCAACATTATCTGTAACACATGAAAGTAATTTGTGGTTGTTTTTTTTTTTTTAAGAAGAAGAATCCATGAAGCATAGACTGTTTCTCTGTGTGTGTGTCTCTTTTAGCAAAGACAGTTACAGGGATCTAAAATATTACATTTATCTCTCAACCATCTAATTACAATAGAGTACAATATACAATATTTCTCTTGGTATATATATTATCATGATCAGTATTCTGTTATTAAGAATGGACAAAGTGAATTACCTGACTAAGAAGAGTCTATATCAAATGGAGAGTTTCTATCAAGAATATATATATATATATATTTATACAGCTGTACTTTATACAACTTGCTCTAATAAGAACATCACATGGTCATTATAAACGAAAGATTCTGGATTTTCCTTCCACAAGGCGAAAAGAAAAAAAAAATTACTATTCACCAAACCACATTTAAAATGATGATTATCAAAGTAGAGTATTACTTAAAGGTATATATACGTATTATCTTACCTCTTATATATTCCCCATCCAATAAAGTGAAATAGCTAAAATTAAGTCAAATTAAGACTAAAAATACTGACAAGATAGACTTAACATAAATCAGTGGTCAAAAAAGCACAAGATGTCTATTAATATTTGTAGAGATAACCATGATCCCTTCTACCGTTACAAGATGCCTCCAATCCAAGCTAAAGTGGAAGGTAGAGGTAACGGTATCAAAACCGCAATAGTTAACGCATCAGACGTGGCCCGTGCCTTAAACAGACCCACTTCCTACATTATCAAATATTTCGGGTTTGAATTGGGTGCCCAGACCTCCATCTCGATGGAAAAGGATAGGTATCTAGTCAATGGTGTCCACGAACCATCCAAATTGCAGGATGTCCTTGACGGATTCATTAACAAGTTCGTTCTTTGTGGAAGCTGTAAGAACCCGGAGACTGAGATTGTCATCACCAAGGACCAGGATTTGGTCAGGGACTGTAAAGCTTGTGGGAAGAGAACCCCTATGGATCTAAGACATAAATTGTCCTCTTTCATATTGAAGAACCCACCGGAGTCCTTCGAAGGCGGGGCTGCTGGTGGTAAGAAGAAAAAAAGGGCTGCTACTGCCTCCGCTAATGTCCGTGGTGGTGGTGTCTCCATTTCTGATATCGCACAGGGGAAAACCGCTAACGATGCCACTCAATTAGATTCTCAAAGCGATAACGTCAACGGTGAATCAAGAGTCGGCGGTAGTGCTACTGGTGCTGCTGACGACGACGATGACGACGACGAATTGGCTCGTCAGATTAATGCCGCTGCATCTAAATTGGAGAAGATCGAAGTCAAAGATGATGATTGGGCCGTTGATATGTCTGAAGAAGCTATTAGACAACGTGCCAAGGAACTTCAAGTTAGCTCCGGTCTTATTAGTAAAGAAATATCCAAATTAGATGATTACGGTGAATGGATCTTAGCACAAGAAGAATTACCATCTGACGTAGAATTATATAAAAAGGCAGTGGAACTAGATATTTTACAAGACCCAAAGATCGCTGCCGTCTTGGCTCAGACTCTTTTTGATGAAGATATAGTCAATGAAATCGGCGATCACAGTGCATTTTTCAACAAAATATTCGTCTCTGCTGAATATGAAAAGAATTTCCTTGGTGGTATTGAAAGATTCTTAGGTTTAGAACATAAAGATTTGATTCCATCTCTACCAAAGATCTTGGTTCAATTATACAATAATGATATTATCTCTGAAGAAGAAATTATGAGATTTGGTACTAAATCATCAAAGAAGTTCGTGCCAAGAGATATATCTAAGAAAGTCCGTAGAGCTGCTAAACCATTTATTACATGGTTAGAAAATGCAGAATCTGAAGATGAAGAAGAATCTGATGAACAATGATTGTAATATATATATCGTCTTAATCCTTTTGCACATTAATATCCTCATATATTTTTATATATATAGTAACAATAACGTTTATATTTTTTTAAGAATAAAAAAAATAAAAAAAAAAAAAATAATCAGTTCGGGAAATAGTAGTATATTAATGTTTGTAAAGATATGTTAAAAGTAAATGAATAAATAAAATGTCTATGTAAATCTATATGGAGGTAAATATGCTACTTATCAGGATTTCGCCTACTATTATTATTATTATTGGTATTTGTTTGATCTGCGAACTTGAATCTTGCACACAGTGCTGGACCATGTCTTTATAGATCAAAGAGAATCAATGCTAAAGTAATAATGGAACCATCGCCCACCCCTCCAACAAAAGAAAAGTCACTCTCGACCAACAATTGGACGTCACTCAATGGATAATTTGTTGTGTATAATAGTACCAAATAATGGGAATGCTATACATTTTGGGTATACAAAAAAAAAAAAAGTCGCTTTAGGAGTTGACTAATATAATGGTATATCTGAATTTGTTGAACCATTTCCTATCAATTAAAAAAGAATCTAATTTTTTTATTTCTACTTTTGTTATCCAATTACATTAGTTGATATATTTTCCTGAATCGACGTTGATTTCTTACAATATCAAAAGTGGTATCGTAGATATTATTATAATCATGGTACTTTTCTTTTTTCATTAATTCTAACCTATTTGCCAAAAATATGTTTTTATAAGTATTGATAAATGACATGCCCAGTTTATCCTATCGTATTAATTTAAATATTTATAAGTTTTTTTATCTATTGATTTGATGATGCATTTGCTTGCTCTTTCCATAATAGATTATTAAAAAGAGTAAAGAAGAGATATTTACACAAACCCACGTTGCTAATTGCACGGCCTTACATATGATTAAGGTCCCTGTAAGATTGTTCAGTATTCCTTCGCAAATGCTTGTAATAATATCAAAAATTGATTTTTTTTTTTTGTATACTGTCATCTGTTCCTGTCTTATTACCATCTAGATGTTGTAGTAGAAGTAGTCATTAACCCAACTTCTTCCATTAGACGGTAATGTGGATGTCTTGGTGGATTCTCCAATAACACATTTCTTATTTGTTGGGTTGCTATTTCTTTTTGTTCATAATCTAATACTAATCTAGAAGAAATCATCTTATACAAGAAAGAGGAACCTTGTAATGTCGAGTCCTGTAATATATAACGCAATGTATCAGAAATGTCTTTATTATCATGGAGATTAAATATTTTCTCAATAATTAATTGTTTTGGTAACTCATTTCCTCTCGAATTCAATATTTTCAATACAGTCAGTGACCCTAGTTTATGGCAACATAATTTTGAAAGATATGGTAGGATATGATTGGTTAATAATAAATACTTATTATTAAAATTGGATGTGTCTAGAAGCCATGTGATTAATAATGTCCCATTATGATCTGTAATCAAATACTCCCCATATAATACAATAATACTGCCTATTATAAGTAACTGTTCATTCGTTACTTTTCCCTCAGTTGTTTCCAGACATGCACGAATTGCACGAACCCCATATCTGTTCACGCAAATTGTCCAAAAATTGGTTATAATATTATCAAAGATAAATTGATTCCACTGAGGTCCAAATTTTACCACTTCTTGGATCACATAATTACCAAATTGATCATTAAATAATGCAGCACAATATGGTTCTACACCATCTATAATGAATTTTATATGTCTTGCTATTCTAACTGTCTTAATCAACTTTTGACATACCCATGTTCCCGATTTATGAATACCAAAGACACTCATATACGGTTTTAATTTACGTAAAATTATATCTCTTACTAAATCATCACATTTCTCGTATAATCTTTGTACAATTGTATTCCCTAGATAATCAAGACTCAATTCGGGAAGTTCATCTAGCATACATAAAGCAAGCTGCTCAATCTCTAACACATTAAATTGATTGTTATCCAGTGATTTTCTAATTTCACGTAGCTTTGGCGTTTCGAATTGTCTTTGCTTTAGAGGTTCGGGCATAGATCCAAAATCACTCATATCTTGACATGGTGACAGTTTTAGTCCATGTGCTAACATTAACTTGACACGATTCTCATTTATAGATATGTTGTTTGAATGTAATTGTTTAGAAATATCTAGTATATCATCCTTATGAGCTTCAATTGGTGGTGGAGGTAAGGGGAAGGGGGTAGTCTCCTGTTCAGATGATATTGTTTTAGTTATATGACCAGATGATAACACTAAGGGAAGTGCAGAATTAAATTGATCACTATATAATGGGATTTGTAATCCGTTTGGTTGCACCTGAAGTTGCACTGTTCCGTTTAGTACACATTCTTCCATAATAGAATGTGGTTTTACTTGTGAATTTGGATCGATTGTTGGATTTGTATAAGAAAGTATCTTGGCAAAAGTGATTTTACAAGGTACATCTACAATTGAAATATCTTTATCGTGCATTGTATCCATTGCTAATAGTGCATGTTCAACGTTTTCAAATTCAATTAAACTCATATATAGACCTTTTAACGTTCTAACTGATATAATCTTACCGAATTGGGAAAAGATAGTAGCTAATGTCACACTGGTTAAATTAGGGGCATTCTTCCATCTGTTATTCCATTGCATAGGGAAAATATTGGAGACGGCTATTGTGGAACTAGAAGGTAAAGTTGGGACTAAATTAACGTGAGGAATATTTTTCTGATTGGTAGTGATCCACACCAAACTAAACGGATCTACATCATCTTGCATAATAGGTGCATTAACAGTATTGTTTAGACCATTATTACCCATTAATGGAATATTTATAGAAGTTGGTAGTTGTTGAGAAGTATGCATAATAGTTTGAGGTACACCATATGCTGCCATAGTTTGAGATCTTTTTCTGCCTGTAATGAAATGATTAGTATTAGGGTTCAAATGTGAATTGTTGGTTGTTTCACTATTTAATAATTGATTATTCACTATTGGAATAGTCGCTGAGGTATTGCCCATGTCATTAGGGGTCCATATAGATTTTTCACTATAATTTGTATTAGTCTTAGTCAAATGTGTTGTTGGGATAGAATCCCAATTAATGGGAGCTGTGTTAGTTCTTTGTCTATTTCTAATAGGAGCGTTTAATATCATGGAATTCGATGAAGAAGGAAATTGCACTGGCTGTTCTGAATTTGAAGTGGGTAGAATATTTACGGACGAATTCATGGAAACATCCCCAGAAGTCATCGCAGATGGGAGTAATTGATCATTCAAAGTTGTATCGATTTTAGGTGGTGGTTGTGACTTTGAATGAAGAAACTTTGAACTAAAATTCGGAAGCAATCCGCTGAATCTATCGGCAAATTTTGAACTATTGATACCAGATCCAGTATTGCTTCGGTTAGAAGTATTTCCACGGTATGACCCTAATTTATGCAAACGATCTCTTTCTCCTTTCAACATGACGTATGTGAATTAAACACTTGAGTTGTGCAATCTAATGTGCAGGGATGTTATAAAATGTAGCAAATTTGTTTTTTTGTCTATTACTCCTTGTTTTTTTTATTTTTTTCTTAATAACCTGTGTTTATATATTTCCGATTTATCTTTTTATTTTTCCTTGATAATATTGTATAGCCACTACGAACTCTCTAATATGTATTTTGGACCATATAATCGTGGAGTCATTACATGCACTTATAACATTACGTGTTCCTATGGAATTATCACCTTCTATTTTTAGTGTCTCACGTCACCCCTCTCTTTTGTACAAAGAATTTTTCAATTGAATTTTTTTTTTTTTTAGTTTTTGAAAAAACTCCTCGAATCCCTCGAGGAAGAAATCGGTTGATCTTTACCATTTTCGGAAACTGTCAATAAACTAAACACTTTGTTTTCAACAAGATGTTTTGAGAACATCGAATTATTTAAAAGTAAAATATGTTTAGTTTCCCTCTTTCCCCCTCTTTCCCTCCCAGTATCTTAAAATAAATGAGAATATATGAACAGTGCAAAAAATCAGGCAAAGATGACTGCAAATAGCCCAGAGAGTAGTAGCACGGTCGATGAGATTGTTGATTCTTTAGTACAGGAGATCGATAACGAATTGATCCACACGTTAGAGGATGTCAACAGACAGGAAGA
Source organism: Arxiozyma slooffiae (assembly GCA_017347545.2). Taxonomy (NCBI): domain Eukaryota; kingdom Fungi; phylum Ascomycota; class Saccharomycetes; order Saccharomycetales; family Saccharomycetaceae; genus Arxiozyma; species Arxiozyma slooffiae. Next base: position 96,761 of record JAFHAQ020000024.1, on the reverse strand, counting down.
TAATAAAAGACGAATGTACCAAATACCTTTACAGGATATTGGTGAAGAAACAATGGATATGATTGTTACTTACAATACTAGCCTTAACAGTAATTTAGCTATAACATCTTCCAGTTCATTGAATAAAGCTCAAAATGAAAAAGAAAATTATAATCAGGATATTGAAGAAGATAAAAGGATATATGGCAATGATAACCAAGATGTTATGAAGACCAGTGATTTTCCAGATCTGGAAAATTCGTATAACAGCGACTCAGATATGGATATTAGTGAAGTAGATTTTTCACCGATAAAGAGGAATAGTGCAAATTTACCTGTACAATCACCAAAACCTATCTTACAACAAAATGTGGATGAAGTGACACAGAATGCCAAAATATTACCAAAGGTAGAAAATAACTGTGAATTAACTAACAATGAAGAATTATATGGGATTGGTATTTTAAATTTACCAGCTTTACCTGAAGTCAAACCAATGTTTCGAAACAGTTCTTTGGCTAAAATGTTAGATAATTCTATTGATTCTGATACGCAAGAAATGTCGAGGAATATGGATTACAAACCTAAAGACTTTCTTTCTATATGGCATTTACAAGAAGAAGAAGAAACCGCCACTGCTTCTGCTTTATCTTCAGTTTTAAGTAATAATTCTCAGTTCACTAGATATACAAATTCAACAAATGTTAGTACACCTCCAGTGACAAAATCTCCTCAAAACAGGGCAATTTTTAAATTCAAACCACGTATAGTGAGTCAGAGCAGGATTTACACCCCAAGGAGTAACATTGGTAACCGTTTGTCATGGGAGGTCTATTCAATGATTTCTTCTGAATCTGTTAGACAAGAAGGAGATGGTGATGTATGTAATAACTCAATTGTTCAACCTGACCAGAAACTTATTAACGCAAATAATTTATCAGTAGAAGAAAAACATTTAGTAGAGAAAATGAAATTGTTATCATCATCATCCTTAAATTTATCAACAAAGCAAAATATCTCAATTAATGATCATGAAAACATTGAAAAAGATTTGGATTTAGATTTCAATGATATAATGAAGAAGCTTGATCATTTGGGCAAAGATTCTTTGATTGAAGATTCGATTGCAATAAATAATATGGAGAATGATGTTAGTACTGATCATACAATTTCTGATCATACACCTTCATTAACAAGAGAGATTTCTGCAGAATGTGATATACCACTAGAAAGAAACCACATATCAAGCCCTTTTAAAGTGAAGAATGCCGTAAATAAAGAGCCTGTTGAAGAATCTTCAATTGTATCAGTAAAGCAGGAAGATTCTGTTTCATTGAAGAACGATATTCAATCTGAAAGCTTAGTTGAGAAATGTGCAGTTCCCTTAAAGGACGATGGTGTTATATTTGTAAAAATAAATAATCTTCAAAATTTTAGAATTGATGGGGCCAAACAACGTAATGCTGCATTTTGTCTTGAAGTTAAACAAGGAAATAAAGTGATTTTAACTACTGAGTGGATACAGATTAAGAATAATAAAAATATTCCTCTCATGGAAAATTTTAGTTTTATCCTGGATGAAAGGTTTCGATCATTTGGGAATAATAAATTACAATTTATAATCAAATTAAAATATGATCGAATAACAAAACAAACAATTGAAGTAGTTAAAAAAGTACCAGTTGGTAAAAAAATTCCATTTATGAAGACTAAATATGTTTATGAGACAGCATTTATTGATAAACCTATAGAAAGGGATCCTTGGTCTGATATTGTTGATTCACAAGGGCAATTTGCCATTTGTGATATTATACTAGATGATTTGTTGTTAGAAGAAAGTAAATTTAATAGGATAGAAAAAACATTGAAATTGGTCAATAAATTTTCAAATACTCCGGCTATACCATTTAGTGTAGGACAAATAAATGTAGGATTTCTCTACGTGGCCCGTTCCTCAAACGATGAGATGATTCCTTTGCAACTAAACAAAGTGGATAAGATTGTGTCAAAATACACTTATCAAAATAATATTCATGTTGAAGGATATTTATTACAGGAAGGTGCAGATGTTGTATCAGGCTCCTGTCAAAGAAGATATTTTGAACTGAACGGTTCCACTTTGGTGGCGTATCACGAGTCAACGAAAAATCCTGTAATAGCCATAAATCTTTTAAACGTGGAGAAGATAACCAGTTCATATTATGACGACGATGATAATGGACAGGTCCAAAAGGATAGAAATTTTACTAACCTAACTGATGTAATGTTACTTGGTGAACATATCAGGTTACATTTCTTTGACAAGGAAATTATCACTTTAACTACGGATGAAGATCACGGAAGTATGCAACGGTGGTATAAGTCTCTGCAGGAAGTTGTTACCTTAAATGCAAGTCACCAACCATGGGTAAAAATGTTGTGTAAACAATAATTAACTTTATAGCTCTCCTTATATATACCGTTATCTTAGCAATATTCTTTTCGTTTGTTCTTATTATAAGAGAAAGAGAGAGAGGCAACATCAGAACACCCGCAAAAACAGTCCTGAAAATTTGCAAAAGACAAAATAAATTTTCCAAAATATTTTTCTTTTAAAAATTGAGGAAAAAAAACAAACAGACAAATATCCTAAAAGGGAAATTGGTTATAGTTTCTGAAAGGCGGGAAACCACGCAAATTTTTGAAATTCTAAATTCTAACAATTTCTACTCCCAAGGAACCAATTCTGAGTTGAAGCAGAAAATTGTAACAGGCCTCAAAATTTGAATAATTTCAATAAAAGAGAGGTGATGTATAGAAGAGATATACATTTGAAACGTTAAAACTTTTGAAAACTCGAGACAGAAGTCCCATAGATATATAAGTGACGCAAAGATGTATGTAAAATTTTAATAAGATAACTAGAATTGGGGAAAGAGAAAACAGAAAGTATAAATGATTAAAGTGGTTCTGAGATTTAGACAGATAGCTATATATATTAAACTGAGGAATTAGAGTTTGATAATATATTGAATGAGTTTGTCAAGATATAGGTAATGGCTGTACTATCTATAGTAATAACGATATTCAAGTTAGAGAATAAAACATGGGTTGTGTGATATTATGTAACGTGGGATTAGTGATGTGTTTAATCTGTTTCTTTTATATTATCCTAACAACCTAGATAAATGACAATTGCCATTGTATAAAGAATCCTTTACTAACATATGTTTTATGATGGAATAGTTTTTGTTCTGTTATTCGATAATAAAAAAAAATTTTTTTTTTATGTAGGGCTAAGAGAACTAAGAAAGTTGGTATCACTGGTAAGTACGGTGTTCGTTACGGTTCCTCCTTAAGAAGACAAGTTAAGAAGTTAGAAGTTCAACAACACGCTAGATACGAATGTTCTTTCTGTGGTAAGAAGACTGTCAAGAGAGGTGCCGCTGGTATCTGGACTTGTGGTTCTTGTAAGAAGACTGTTGCCGGTGGTGCTTACACTGTCTCCACTGCTGCCGCTGCCACTGTTAGATCTACTATCAGAAGATTAAGAGAAATGGTTGAAGCTTAAACAACTTATAAATTTAATGAACATTTTCTTTTTGACTATTCTAGTATATTAGTGATAATCATTTAATTTTGTATTTAAGTCTATAAACACATATTTTCTATATTTTCTGAAAAGTCTTTAAAATAATCTGCATACATATATTAAGTATTTGTTTTTTTTTTTTGTGTGTGTGTGTTTTATTTTATATTAGAACGATACGTAAGATCAAGAGATGGAATAACTTAGGGGTTTGAGACTTCCCAAAATATAAATCTACCTATCAATATTCATTATATTAAACAACCCTCTCTATATGGTCTAAGGGTATCAAAATATCACGAGCTTGATATATATACAATATTAAGGGAAAGGAACTAAAAACACACTTTTAGGTGGTGTCTGAATTAACAATAAGGTGGAAATTTCTTATGTTGATTTGGAGGTTCTTTTCCTACGAAAGAAGATAAAAACAAATTAATAAATTATTAGGGGGAAAAAATTAGTGTAAAATGATCAAACGCACCTTGTCAGTTTCCCAACCTTGTTGCTATGTTCAAGGATTAGTCAAGATATCAAAAAACTTGCATGAACCTTCTCCTTTCAATGACATGATGGTAATATTTAAAAGAAGGAAAAAAAACAGTAAAAATTCTAAATTTCAAAAAAGTTTTCTTTTACACAAATTTTTGAATATAGTTAAACATAGAGCATAAATTATAGTTGGAAATGTCTACAATTTAAGTATTGTTTACTTAATGTGTCATTACTTAACTGAGGCAAAGCAAAAAAAAAAATATCGGCTTTTGTAAGCAAATGTGATTGCTAACAAAGAACCACTTGACAAAAAATGGTGTGTAAAAATGTTATTAATAAATGTTTTTTTTAAATTTGTTGTGACGAGTTAAGGACTGTTTATTAAACTTTAAGTATTACATGATTATTAGTTGTAGATCAAATTCTTCTATTTTTGTGGTTTTAATGTTAAGTTAACTTTTTCGGGTTTTCAATTAAAAAACTAGAATTTTAGTAAGATTTCTGAAAATGAATCCCAAATTGAGAGAAGAAAAAAACCTACTAAAGTAAACAAAACACTTTATTCTCAGACCCACACTTACTCTTGTAACTCCAATAAATAATTGCTGATATTTTTTTGTTGTATTGTAAAATCTTCATTGGGTAGTAAAGATTTTTCTTATTTATCAAAATATCGATGAAATATCTTACTAGAATAAAGTCTTCATTTTAATGATATTCAATGTCGAAAATCGAATATTTTTATGAACATATAACGGATAATGTTGTTGTTAAAGGGGTTATTTCATGCTACAATATTTTTCGTTAGCAAAAAGTTTTTAAAAGATATCTATAATCTAAAAAAACTAAAAATACTACCAAAAGGACATCCCAGATGAAAACGGTTATTATTTGTTTCGGTAAATTTCATTTATCATCTAGTTGTGTTTATTTTATATGTTTTGACAAAGAGTAGTCGTTGTATACAATTTACCCCCAAGACTTATTATTACTAAGAAATAATAGTTTTAAAAGAAAAGAGGGAAAAAAGCTATTTAACTACTCGTTACACCTTAAACATTCTTTTCTACATATATACATATAATTAAAAAGTGCTGAAATAGAACATTCCAGAATAAAACAAACCGAACAATGAAATAACAGTAAGCAACGAACAACAGAATGTTGAATATTTATCGGTTGGACTTCCCTAAACGTCGAGAAAACTATTTGGTTGAAATTCTTTCATTCATAGAGAAAAACCCCTTAATATTTGTATATAAAAACACGAGGTTTTTTTTAACATAATATTTTTAATTTATATAAACTTTTCGGTACGTTTTCAGTCTTAATATTATATATAGGGAAGAAGAGTAAAGAACTTTACTTCTATTTGTATAGTAATAGAGATAAAAGAATCTCATATACTATATAATTGAGAATATTTATACTTTATCCATTGAATACGAGTAGTTAGTCCCCACAAAGCAAAGTCTTGTTTTTTTTTTGTAAAAATCACATTATACACTACGTTTTACTTCTAATATTGGGGTAAGAAAGTGATTTTTTCTGTATATATATTTACCTATGTAGCAAATAAATATCTACAAAGTTCCATGAAAATTTTGTAAAATACCCATACAGATAAAAATGGAAATACTTAAACAAAATGCAAAGTGACCTTCAACTCTATTATGGATCATAGCAAGAAAAGGTACAATCCTTAACTTAATTGACCTCCCCACCTTCATGTTTTCTTGCAAATTGTTAACATATCCAAATAAAAAAAAAAATACTCTTCGACATTTTAACACAAATAATTGTTTGATTTATATCTCTCCTCAACTAATTATTTCAATTGATATTTTTTTTAATATAATAACTTTTTTTGGAAAAAGCCAAAACGTTTGCTTCACATATATTCTTTTATCTTCCCCCCCTCATATATTGTGGGAAATGAAGTGTCACATTACAGTGAATGTTTTGTTTTTCACCTTTAAAGTCCTTATAGAAAACAATATTTTCGATACTCTGATGATTACATCAACGTTTTCCAATATATCGAGTTAAATAACCTCGAGTATTTTTCAAACAATATTAAAATCAACCATAGTGGAAAAAAAAAAACTTAGACAAAACTTGGGATAACTATTATCTGAATTGTCTATCAAAAAAAAATAAACTCGAGGGTGTCTTTCCCTATAGAAGGTTCAACACATATAGAAAACAAAAGAATAATAGCATGTTTCTTTCTTTAGTTTATATAACCTTTGCAGTATTAAAACACTTCCGTTATTTTTTTCTTCAGCGTCACTTCAGCCGCCCCTCTCTTCGAGCAAAAAAAAAAAAAACAGTACCCTAGAACAAGACAAATATTATAGGGCTTTCCACAGAGATCAAACGGTTACGACTATTTTTTTTACCCTAACATATCTGGGGGATAATGTTCTATTAGAGTCCAACTTTCTAATATACCTGTTGTTTGTGAATCTTTCCATAAAAAATAAAGAACATCTTTACATAAGATAAAAGATAGTTTAATATAAAGTCAAATAAATCAGCTCAAGTTAATTACTCCTTGCTACCCATTCGCTTGGGGGGAGGTATTTAACTCTAGGAAACGATAATTGGTTAACAAGATCAACAAAGATCACTGACGTTCTTTTTCTTTTCTATTTGAATTGCTTGCTGTTATAGATATTCAAATAAACTACAAGTAGGTCTCCTAATCAGCACCATAAGTTATTTACGATATCATCATCATCAGCATCATCATAAGACACAGGAGTTAAAGTGCAATAAACAAGAAACCCTAAAGAAAACAAAGAACTGCAAGGAAAAAAACAAAAACAAAAACAAAAAAATGCTAATAAACAATACATTAAATGTACGTCACCTTTCTATTATTTTCTGCGGTGTTTGCGGGGGAAAAGCTTCGAGAACAAAAACATAACAATTAATTTTCAGAAGATTGCATTTTCGTGTTGTTTGGGACATAAATTTGTGTCTTCGAGGATTTGTTTACATTCTTCTGGTACTTAAAACCAATCTTGCACCATCGACAAAAAGTTACTATTGTTATTATTATTATTTTGATCTTGATCTTGAGAACCTTTCTTTTTTTTTTGTTTTGGTCATAGACGTTAAACTTAAAATATATCCCTTTCTTTCAAAAGTTGGTACTTGAAATTCCCTACGTTATTGTCCTATATATATATATATATATATATGACTAGGCATAGTGGTGAATGTGGGGCCAAAGAAGGGAGCAACGCATGAAACTATAGTAAGTTGGTCAATTCGCTACTCATGACAAAGAACCCAACAGAAAATCAAACTACATTCGATATAATATATATATTTGTGTTTTGTGATTGAGTTCTATTTTGGAAACTTCATACATGTCTACTAGCAAGATATTGTCGTTTTTTGATTCATTCCCAAGGAATCATAATAGGTCTTTGAGAAATGTAAAGTCTTTAGATGCGATAGGATCGAAATCTATATCTACGCCGATACAACACTGTAGTCAAGGTGAGTTATACAACACATCAACTATAGGAAGACCCAATATACCTAATGGTAGTGATATTACATTGTATAAAATTACTAAAGATGTAACTGCAAAGGGTAAAGTAGATTCGATTACACATGAAACTTTGCAGTTCAGAAAGGGTGAGTTAGTGCAATCGGTATCCAAAGTCAAAGACCCTAATTATATCTATGTCAGGAAAATAGATAGCATTGGGGAAGGATTAGTCCCAGTTAGCTCCTTACAAGAATATGAGCATCTACCTTATAAACCAAGTAATAATAATAATAGTATGGGTTTCACTAAAGAATCTAGCCCCATTACTTCAACTGCAGATAGTCATAAATCTCATCAATATATAATGGGGTTGACACCACCAACGTCTCCTTTGACTATTGATTCAAATACATTTTCAATAGGATCCTTGTCTAGAAATCCACGCTTCTCACCGATATCGTCTTCCACCTTGTATGAAAAATTGTTTGATATCGAATCCCCAATAACCTCTATGAATATTGAAGCAGTAGAAAATAAAGATGAAAGAATCACGTATGTCTTAAAGATAACAAACCAATTAAATCAAGAGTGTTGGAAAGAAATATATTACCAGGATTTGTACAATTTACATTTGGGGTTAATATCTCATCCTAGTTATAATAGTTACGAATTGTTTCTTCCAAGATTACCATCACCTCTAACACTTAGCTCCATCAAAGGCGGTACTGAAGAGCAAGTTGAAAATAGTAGTAAAGATAATACAAGTGACGGGAACAATACAAGAGTTGATAGATTGCAACAAATGGATAGTTATGTTCAATCTATGTTTAAATCGCTATCTATGGAGTCTGATACCTCGATCTTGAAACATATTTGGTTTGATTCAATATTAAAGAAAAATGATATTTATATAGATAAAAATATTACAGTCAAGATCAAAGTCTTGTATAAAGGTGATTATCATGTGATTAGATGTCGATTATGTAATATCAACACTTTGAATAAACTACAGACCACTGTGTCATCAAAAGTTAGTCATGATCAACATTCCCTTACTACAGTCTATACTGCAGTGCTTGATGGCTGGTACAAAATAAATTTAAGCAATGAAGATATTTATGGGGAGGTGTTGGTTAAAATACGACAATCTAAAAGACTCACGTTAGAGGTATATGATCCCAATTTGCATTAATATTTTTGTTGTTATTGTTCTTCTTCTTATTGCTATTATAATATACCCAGTATGTATATATATATATGTATATATTCCTTGCATCTTCATATTTGGCCTTTAATATCCACTTTCCTAGAATTGTCATAAATTTGTTTCACTTTAAATTTACATCTTTTTGTATCTAGATATCTGAATTCAGCGTCAGTGTTCGGATTCTTTACTACAATGAATGAATCTAGTTGTTTTTCTTCTAAATATTTTATTAGCTCTAGTTGATCATGAAACCTAAACAACTGAACCATATATTTAATGTTTAATTGATTATAACTTGAACATATTATTGTCAAAGCTTTCAATCTCTCTCTTTCTACAACTGGAGTCACCAAATTAGTAGCCACACCATTTATACTTTTCGCTATAGAAAGAGATTTTGAATAATTACCTAATATGACATTTTGTGATAATTGAAGACTTTTCTGTACCCTTTGTTCCTGAAAGATTTGAATATCTTCCTCAATCAACTTCAATCTCCATGATGTAATCGACTCGAAATTTTCTGTCAAAATAAAATACAATATCAAATAACTGACAAATTCCGCGTAACATGTCTTCTTCAAACTTGGATTAGAATACAGAATAAACAGCCTACTCTGACATTGATTAAACTCCCCCAAATCCCCGTTCTCCAAGGCCAACCTTGCATGAGTCTGATACACTTTCATCGTGAATTTATTTTCAATCATCTGTACTCTCATATCTTGTCTTATTGATTTCAATTGATCACACATATACGTATAATTAACTTCATGACGAGCGTATCGATTCATAATGAATTTGAAAGCTTTATTCAGTATGGGTAAAGGCCGTACCAGATCTGGGTTTGGTTCAGAGGTCAATCTCAAGTACCGTTTCTCCAAAGTGGTACATCTGCCAACGACAGTCTTGGATTTATCATAGACATGAGATTTAGTGGAGATTGCATTCAGGTTCGAAAAATTCTCGCTTTCTTGTAATGGATCGAACGAGTTTTTGTGTCTCTTGGGTTCCTGTTGAGATTTCAACTGGAATCTTTCTGCTCTTCTTTTCCTTTTCTCTGCCTCGATAAGAGATTCTGTTTTGGTCTTCATATTTCGCAACGGATCATATGAATCATCTTGTGGTTTGATATCCGAGACCAATTTATCATTTGGCTCGTTTTGTCTCTTGGTGGAAAGTTTGTTTTTGGATTGACCCAATTTCAAAGGTGCTACTTGATTATACAAGGATGACATTGCAAGGTACTGGATTGAAATGGCCTCTAAATTATTAATTTCTATTTTCTATTTTCTATTTTGAATTTTCTTTTCTTTTATTACTTTGGAGTTCAAACCACACGACTGTTATGGACCACTGAACAAGTCAAACCATGCTTGTTAACCATGGGACTTGTCTTAACGATATCCATATAATAACAATATACCCAAACACTCAAATATTGAACATTAAAAACGATCGACACTCGAAACACCCAGACACCACACCACAACTCCTCCTCTCCATGGAAATTCCAACAACAAGAAGAAAAAAAAAATAGTCTTAAGAAAGAAAGTGCAAAGACAATTCTAACTGTTACTGCCAGTGTTATGTATATATATATACATATATATATGTATCTCAATAGGAAAAAATATATCTTCAAGTTATGAATGCTACTACTACTACTAGTGATAATATCTCTGGTCAATTAGAAAAAGTGAGGCAATTGGAAAGAAGACATGTGGAGGTCCATTTGCAACTATTGAAAGCTTTGGATGAATTGTATTTGACGAAGGAGGACCGTCAAAATTTTGTTTTGACAAGGGAACAAGAGGCTCGGTTGGAAGATAGACACATGTTGCAGATGTCGTTGGAGAAAGGTATCGCTATTTCGAAAGCTATAAAAAGAAATCTACAGGAATCTCAGTCAATAGATAAAGTAGGTAATGTTGCTACGAGTAATGCTGATATCGATGGTCATATTACTATATCTACTACAAGTGAAGACAGATTGGCGTCTGAACTAATCAAGTTAAGTGAGGACAACTTTTCATTAGATTTCAAATTAATTGAGGCCCTGGAACCAGTACGACAGTTATCTCAAGAGTATAATAAAAGACGTCAGGAATTTGAGAAACTGAAATCTGAGTTAAATCAATTGATTTCAGACCTTCCTCTGGAGGAGACAAGTGGAGATACTGTGGGGAGTGATAACAACAACAACAGTGACCCTCTTACAGCTCCATCGTCATACTCAACAGATGTAGATATCCAAATGGAAAGAGAAAACACTACATTAGTTGAACTTATCACAGCTCTGACACATCTTTCAAGAAGAATGGACACTTGAAAAGGAGAGAATGACACCATTTTGAATTGGTTTCCCAGCACGTGCCACACGTCTCTGGACCTTTGCCGTCTGAAACGACACATCAGGCTAGGTACTTTGTCGTTTCTTTTTTTTTCATCTCATCACCAAAATAGAAAAAAAAAATTTTTCTTACTTTTTTTTTTCTCTTCTTCAAATATTTAAAGAAACATCTGATGAAATGATGAGATTAAAGTTCTCAGATTTATAGTATTTTAAGTTAAAGAGAGTCAGTGTTACTGCCGTGTTTCTCTCTCTCTCTCTCTCGAAAGAAAGAATACTTATTTATCGTTTTATCTTGTACATTATATCTTTTTTATATTTCTACAAATTTTATTTTAATTTTTACAGTTCTTCCCGGTATTATTTATATCTACAAGGGCCAATTGCATTTTGCTTTTATTCCATCATTTTATTCATTTCCCTCCCTTCTCATACTCTAAATATATTTATTTTTGATAATATTATCCACTCTAAGTGATCATATCAGTTAATTTCTTATCGCAACAAAATAGAGAAATAGAAAAGAAAAAATGAAATACGTCGTCGTCTCTGGTGGTGTTATCTCTGGTATTGGTAAAGGTGTTCTTGCATCTTCAACCGGTATGCTTTTAAAGACTCTAGGTTTAAAAGTTACCTCTATCAAAATCGATCCATATATGAACATCGATGCAGGTACAATGTCCCCATTAGAACATGGTGAATGTTTCGTGTTGAACGATGGTGGTGAAACAGATTTGGATTTAGGTAATTATGAAAGATACTTAAATGTCACTTTAACTAGAGATCACAACATCACTACCGGTAAGATTTATTCTCATGTTATTGCTAAAGAAAGAAAAGGTGATTATTTGGGTAAGACTGTTCAGATCGTCCCTCATTTGACTAATGCCATCCAAGAGTGGATCGAACGTGTATCTAAGATCCCTGTCGATGACACTGGCTTAGAACCTGATGTCTGTATCATCGAATTGGGTGGTACCGTCGGTGACATCGAAAGTGCTCCATTCGTAGAGGCATTAAGACAATTCCAATTCAGAGTCGGTAGAGAAAACTTTGCTTTAATTCACGTCTCTTTAGTCCCAGTGATCCACGGTGAACAAAAGACAAAACCAACTCAGGCCGCAGTCAAGGACTTGAGATCGCTTGGTTTGATCCCTGACATGATCGCATGTAGATGTTCTGAGGTCTTAGAAAGAGCCACCATTGAAAAGATAGCCATGTTCTGTCATGTGGGTCCTGAACAAGTCGTCAATGTCCATGATGTTAACTCCACTTACCACGTCCCATTATTATTGCTACAACAGAAAATGATAGACTACTTACATACTAGATTACATTTGAATGATATCACTTTGTCATCTGAAGATATTTCAAGAGGTGAAAACTTGTTAGCTAAATGGAAAGCCACTACAAGTAACTTCGATGAATCCATGGAAGTCGTTAGGATCGCTCTTGTCGGTAAATATACCCATTTGAAGGATTCATACCTATCTGTCATTAAAGCTTTAGAACATTCTTCTATGCAATGCCGTCGTATCTTAGAAATAGAATGGGTTGAAGCTACCGATTTGGAACCTGAAATGCAAGAATTGAATAAAGAAAAGTTCCATGAAGCATGGAACAAAGTCAGTACAGCCGACGGTATCTTAGTTCCAGGTGGATTTGGTGTCCGTGGTACTGAAGGTATGATCTTGGCTGCTCGTTGGGCACGTGAAAATAAAATCCCATATTTAGGTATTTGTCTTGGTTTACAGATCGCTACTATTGAGTTTGCTCGTGATGTGTTAAACAAGAAGGATGGTAATTCCACTGAATTCGTCAGTGACTTACCAGAAGATGATCAGGTCGTTATCTATATGCCTGAGATTGATAAAGAAAAGATGGGTGGTACCATGAGATTAGGTTTAAGGCCAACTTATTTCCAGGAAGATACTGAATGGTCCATTATTAGGAAACTTTACGGTAACCAAGAGAGTGTGGAAGAAAGACACAGACATCGTTACGAGATTAATCCTGCTTTTGTGGATGAATTGGAGGCTCATGGCCTTATCTTTGTTGGTAAGGATGAAACTCACAACCGTTGTGAAATCTTAGAGTTGAAAAACCATCCATACTACGTTGCCACACAATATCATCCAGAATATACCTCTAAAGTTTTAGACCCATCAAAACCTTTCTTAGGTCTTGTTGCTGCTTCTGCTGGTATTTTGGAAGATGTCTTAGAGGGGAAATATCAAATTCATGGTCAAAGTGAATTTTAAGAGATTTACAAATATGATGTAAAGCAAAAAAAAAAAAAAAAAACAAAAGAGAAACAAGGAAATAAATATATAGTTATTTTATATAATATCATTCATCATCTGTCCATCCTTCTATAATTATATATATATATATATTAGAAATCAATCTGTGCTTATATTAGTGAGTAATACTTTTGCTTGAAAATACACACATTACCATATATATATATATATGTAAAATACAGAAGGGTAAAAAGGGCAAAGCGGGGAAATATGGAAGAGCCAACAAGAGTTTGAGATGATTAACTCTACTCTTAAACTGATACCACTCTGAAGTTCATGATTGTCTTTAACCTTTGTAAACCACTTCATTCACAGTTAAAATGGTACGTGTCACATGACCATTCACGACATCCTCCGTGCAAAGTTACTTTATTTCCCAATACTAGCCTTTCCCACTTTTCTTTGTTGCGGTAAACTTTTAATGGTTCTTTTTTTTTGTTTTTTGATGTAAAACTCGAAATTCTTGAATTCTTTACATTCATTATTAAGAAGGCCCTGTATTGGTTACACAAGATTTTTTTTTCTTGTTTAAACAAAGAGGCATATATATATATATATGTACTTATTTTGTGTACATCTGTAACAATTATCGGATAATAGAGGGAATCAGCGATAAAGAATGATAAATATATTCAGAATATTAGGAGATTTGTCTCATTTAGCTAGTATTGGAATCCTTATTCATACTGTGACCACCACAATTGCTATCGACGGTATATCATTAAAGACACAAGTACTCTATGCTTTGGTGTTTTTGACACGTTACATGGATCTATTGACCTTCCATTGGGTCTCATTATACAACACTTTAATGAAACTGTTCTTCATTGGATCATCTGTGTATATCGTTGTGTTAATTCAAAGTTTCCAAAAGAAAAATCCTATTGCTTATAAAGAAATGATCATGAATGATACGTTTAAAATACAATTCCTATTGATTGGCGCATTAGTTATGTCGTTAATATTCCACTATAAATTTACTGTATTGGAATTGTTATGGAGTTTTTCTGTTTGGTTGGAAAGTGTGGCAATCTTACCACAATTATTTATGTTAAGTAAGATGGGTAAAGCACAATCATTGACTGTACATTATATTTTCTCCTTGGGGATATATAGATTCTTATACATTTTCAATTGGATCTGGAGATATTACAGTGAGGGAAAATGGGACTATATTGCCATTACTGCAGGTATCTTACAGACTTTATTATACAGTGATTTTTTCTATATTTATTATAAGAAAGTTATCAAATCAGCCAAATTCGAGTTACCTCATTAGTTTCCATAAAAAAAAAAAACCTAAACAGTGACAAGAGTATTAAATATATATATATATATATATATATATATCCTTCTTTATGTTACATATTTTTATGTTTATAAATAATCTAATCCCTTTTCAATTCATAAAATTCAGTCTTAACACCATCCTTTGTGACAATAAGGATCTCTAACCCATCACCAACATGGATATGTCTTTCAGTAGCAGAAGTGAAGGCATCACGTACCAATTTAATGACTTCATCCAATGCTAAATCCTCAATTGGACGTTTCACTTTACCATTCGAATCAGGTAGATACTGATTCTTAAAATTGACCTGATTATCTAAGAAGGGCATAATCAAAGACGCAGCAGCACCACCCGCTCTACATTGTTCCCTTTCATATGAACCAACAGGATCGAAAGAGTAGATTGCGCCGCGTCCCTCTGAATCTAAACCAGCTAAGATAGTGTGAACGTAGTAAGGAAAGAACCTTTTCCCGTACAATAGATGTTGCACGTTCCTTGCCATTGTCTTCACAGTCATCATTTTGTCGTTATTATCGAAATGGTACCACTTCAAAGAGTTTTGGATTCTTTTAACTAGGGCATTCCCATCCGCAGAGAACCCATTTGCAGATATCAAGAGATTGTCACCGATGTGGAACACTTTAGGTTCGTATCTTGAATTGATAGAGTAATCTGTTGTGTGTCTTGTGTCACCGGCTAGAACGGCGAAATCCTTACCTGCGATACCTAGAATAGTACCACCGTTGTCACTGTAGGGATTGAATTTATGTTCTATAGGGGTATGTTTCACTGAATTATCATATTCTGTAGACATTGTTTCTTCTTTTATTAACTATTATTATTGGGGCTCCCCTCTCTTTTCAGTTATTCAAAAAATAGTAAACAACAACAACAAAAACAAAATAAAGAGCAAGTAGTTTTGTATATAGTTGGATTGAATATTTAACTAGAAAGAAGGATTAACTAGCCAGTAGAAGAAAAGAAACCATTAAAACAAATTAGTGTCACTATGAACACACTGTATAATTCCACTCTTTGTATCTATCTGTTTTATTCATTCTTTGCCACAACTAGTTCAATCACTTTAATAAACTGATATTCAAAGGAAAAAAAAAAAAAAAAACCAAGCAAATTAGGGCAAGGAAAACAAATTCCTGTTTTTCCCTCTGAATTTGCCAAACCCTAACTTTTCCACATGAAAATCGAGGAAAAGTTTCTAAAACAAAGACAAACCCTAACTTTTCTGTCTCAACCAATGGGAAAAAACACAAATAGTCCGAAGAAAAAAACGACTAAAGGGAATTTCACGGAGATTTGTGTTTGAACCCCCCCAAAGAATAGAATAAAATAAAATATTCAAATCAATTCGATACCATAACCATTCCCCTGTCGAGAGTAAGAAATCGTATTATTAACTCTTTTTGTATTATTTCATTTATATACAACACTCTTGGAATGCTTAGTATTTGTATAAAAGGAACAATTTCCAACATTGTTACTTAGCTAGCTCCCCAATTAAAATCACGTCAAGTTACATCAAGTTGAAAATATACTCCCACTTACTCTAGTCCGATATGCTAAGAATTCATTATCTATCTAAACCGATCTATTTGTCTCGTGGATTAGCTACCCAAGTATCAAATGCCACTCTTACTAAACATACTAAACTCAATAATGGTATATCTATCTACACAAATTCCCAACAAACTGAAAATAATAATAATAATAATAATAATAGGATTACTTTATTAGTTAAAAACTCAGGTGTCACTTCTGAAACACCTTATAATAATGGTGTATCTTATATTTGGTCTCACTATTATCAAAATGATCCAACTTTAAATAAATGGGCTAATTCAAATGGTGCCATTTTATCTTCCAAGTTAGATCGTGATTTTCAAACTTTCTCTTTAAATGGACAACTCTCTTTAACAGACTCTTTACAATTCTTATATTCAAACATCTTAAATTCACAAACTAATATATTTGATTCAAACAATTTATCTATCCTGAAAAGACAAGTCATAGATAAAATCTCTTATCAAGAGAATAAACAACAGCATAAAGCAGTCATTGAACATCTTTATTCAACCGCGTTCCAAAACACTCCATTAGGATTACCACTCTTAGGCACGGAAGATACCGTCTCCGATTTGACTAAAGATGATTTATTCAAATTCGCTAAAGAAAAGTTCAATAACACAGACAACTTATCTGTCTTAGTCTCTGGTCCACAAGTCACTGACCAATCTCACGAGTCTATAGTAGAAACAGTGGACCAAGTGTTTTCTTTAGTCTCTTCAAAGGGTAAATATACTCATAACAGTTCATCTTTGGGGAAATCTAAATTTATTGGAAGTGAAGTCAGATTAAGAGATGACACTTTGCCACATGCATGGATCTCTATCGCCGTGGAAAGTGAACCTATCGACAGTCCAGACCAATTGGTCTCTCAAGTGGCTGCATCCATCTTTGGTCAATACAACGCCTTTGAACCTAGGTCTAGATTACAAGGTATTAAAGTGCTGGACACTTTACAAGAGTATGGCCTATGTGACAATTTCAGACACTTCCAATTATCTCATAGAGATTCCGGTCTATGGGGGATGGTCACTCGTACTTCTAATGTGTCAGGTATCGATGATTTGATTCATTTCCTTTTGAAACAATGGAACAGATTATCTGTATCTGTCACTGAGACAGAATTGGAGAGAGGTAAAGCTATGCTGAAACTTTCTTTAGCTGAAAGATTCTCTGGTACTGAAAACTGGGCTGACTTCATTGTAAATTATCCAAATTATCAATCACTTGATCAAATATTCGCCGATATTAATAAAGTTACTGTCAGAGATTTGAAACGTTGGGCTAATAAGAGGTTATGGGATCAGGATGTCGCTATTGCAGGTATGGGCCAAATAGAAGACCTGTTAGATTACATGAGAATAAGAAATGATATGTCTATGATGAGATGGTGATTTTATTATTTTTTTTTAATGTACGTTTTAAATAAACCTGTTGTCCGACTCTTGTTAACTTCCCCCCTTTTAATTTACCTCAAATATATTCTCTATCCTCTTCAACAAAATCCCTGTATATAGCAACAACTTATGAATATTCCTATTAACAATTCTCGTCTACGCCCACCCACTCTCTCTCTCTCTCTTGTTTTCTTCTTTTTCCACTACTATTATTACTCTATTTTTTTTTTTTTTTAACTTTTAAATTTCACTCTTATTCTCTTTAAAAGCTATATATAATTGTAAGTTTTTATTTATTTATTTATTTATTTACTTATTTATTTATTTGAACTAATTTTGTTAAGATTCAAGTATATACTTATTCATCTACTGTTTCTTGTTCATCATCATCATCATCTTCCTCCTCCTCCTCCTCCTCATCATCATCATCACTTGACGTTTCTCCCTCCACATAGTCATCATCATCTTCCTCCTCCTCATCGTATTCTAACTCATTTCTGGTTATATCCCCAACAGGCTCCTCCATATCTTCATCATCCTCATATTCATAATTCACACTCATCACAGAATCAATTTCTCTTAAAAACTCATTATATTCTCTTTTTATCCTTAATTCAGATACTTCATCTCCTCCTATACCCCCATCTCCACCATCCTTCAACAGAAAAGGTATCTGTGACATTGAAATATCTTTGTTAATAGTAGTAGTGCTAGCATTATGAGACAAGGAAGAAGAACTCGACGACGATCTGGTTTGATCAACTAATTGGTTCAAACCCTGTCTCAATTCGAAATCGTAGTCAGATTCCACATATATGCATTTTTCCAAAGAATTAACAAACTTAATAAATTGATCCCTTTGAAAATATTTCATTGGGTCATACACCAATTCACATATCCTTCTTATAGTGAACGGTACTTTCGATCTCTTGAAGAATTTGTCGTTTAATAAATTGATATCGTTTGTATACTTCGATAAAAGAGGATTCTGTGTCTTATCTGTTGATGACACAAGGAAAACGTCATTTGGGATTGAATCTTTCATATATAGAAACAAAGCATCGAGTATTGGTTGATCTACCGTTTCAAAAATCTTTGGATCTTTATTTTCCACTGCACTACGTAACCAAGCAAATAATGTGTCCTTCTTCGAATCCATTTTTGTCAACCGTTGTTTCAGTCACTTCTTCAATATTGCCAACCATAGAACAACTCAAACATCCCATCATTGAGAAAATAAACAACCCCCCCATCTCATTGTAAACCATCCTATCTTAGAATACTTTTGTCATTAAAAAAAAAACAAATGTCATTTTATTTCATTAAAGTTGCTTTAAACTATTTTCCTACACAACCCGTACACCACATATTGAAGGTTACCAGACGTATAAATATAACACTAGGAGGACATCATCCATCGTTCTAATGAATAGTACAACGTTAACCCCAGTGTACTCCCCAGCACATTGACTATCATGTCGTATAGATCGAAGTTTCTTGACCCTTTGGTTAACCAATATTGCAAAAATTCACTTCCAATAGATCCAATTGTCACACATAGAATAATGGTTAGTGCATATTTATTGTTTAATAAAATAGACGAAGATACTAAGTTTTGAAAGGTGTGTTTAACATTAGCAAATCTATTGGCACCGTTATGCTCATGGTGATTATGATAGTATGAGTAGGAATCGGAATCCATTTCAAATGTTTCTAAATCATTATCCACAGATGAAACAACGTTATATTGTTTAAACGGGAAGATAGATAAAAATAGAATTGTTTCGATACAAAACATTGTGAAATGGGTCAATTTGTCATGACTTGATATAAATAGTAAATTCGATGGAACTGTTTTAATTAGGCCTAAGGTAAAGACACAGAAGACTATTTAAAAGAAACAATATAGTGTATCTTTTTCTAATTAGTATCCTCATTATTATCCTTATTTATTGATATCTACGATTTGTGTGGTTATTTAATCTTCTCTATTACTCATATATATATATATACACGTATTAGTTAGTTCTTCCATCTATTGATAGATGTATAATATATATATATATATATATATATATATATTTACGTTATTTATATACAGCTTATCGAATAAAAATATAATAATAATATTTATTTCACAATGTCATCTGCCACGGGAAGAAAATAACTTATCATGTAATACGAATTTTGTCTGTTTTTGTTTTTGTTGACAATTTTTTTTTTTTGCTTAAAGAGAGGAAGATTAAAGAAGTATTTGAGATAGAGAGAGATGGAGACAAGTATCTATTCTACAACGTTTCTATGACCACTTAGCCATTCTTGAGAGGACCTGTACTCTGAATTTTAACTACTGCACAGCATCGGTTGATAACAAGTATACTAATAAGAATGAGTTCTATTATATTTAGGACTCCGCTTACACAAGAGGAGTCCAATTTTTATTCAAATCAATTCAAGACTTTAGATAAAGAAAATTTAGGTATAGTGACAGGTGAAGCTGTAAGACCCCTATTTGCTGGATCTGGTTTGCCACAAACTGTATTGGGCCAAATCTGGGCATTAGTCGATATAAATAATAAAGGGTTTTTAAATGAATCTGAGTTTTTCGCTGCTTTGAGATCTATCGCAATTTTACAATCTTCTCCTACTACCCCGATTAACAGTGAATTGTATCAAACTACTCCAAGCCGTTTACCTCAATTAAATATTGTTCCTACTGGTTCTACTGCCACCACCACCACCACCCCTACTACTACTACTACCGGTGTTAACTCTACTATTTTACCTGTCCCATCTAATAACGATGTTGCACAGTTCAGTCAGTTATTCGATAGATCATGCAATGGTCAATCTGTTTTACCTGGTGATAAAGCAAAAGACATCTTTTTGAAAGCTAAATTACCAAATCAAACTTTAGGTGAAATTTGGGCTCTTTGCGACAGAAACGCCTCTGGTGGATTGGATAAAATAGAATTCATAATGGCTATGCATTTGATCCAATTAGTGAAAAATAACAATCCTAACATGATCCAACTACTTAACAGTCACCAACTTTTACCCTCGCACATGTGGTCATCTGTCTCTAACTCATTAAACAACAATGTCTCCACTACTACTACTACTACTACAATGCCGCTACATCCATTAAGTGCTAGCTCTACTGGCATCTCTTCTATTACTAGTAACCCTGCTCAATCTCCTATTGGAAGAACACCAACTATATCTCGTTTATCCACTGGGGTATTCAATAGTGCATCTAATGATTGGACCCTTTCTCCGGAAAAGAAACAACAATTCGATATCATTTTTGATTCACTAGATAAACAAAAGACTGGTTCTTTGACTTCACAAGTCTTAGTCCCCTTTTTCCTTTCATCTAAATTGAATCAAGAGACTTTGGCTACTATCTGGGATTTAGCCGACATTCATAACAGTGCATCTTTCACTAAAATTGAATTCGCCATAGCCATGTTTTTAATTCAAAAGAAAAATAATGGTTTTGAATTACCAGATGTCATTCCTAATGAATTGTTGCATTCCCCATCTCTAGGTTTATTTCAAACTCATCAAATCCCATCAAGAGCCACTAAACCTACATTTGATGAAACCTTACCATCACAAACACCACAACAACAACCACATACAATTGCACAGGTCCCAGTTCAAAATTCTAATAATGGATCCTTGAACGACTTAATGGCATTAAATGGATCATTCAGCTCTCCATCACCTACACAACCATTACATTCCACAACAGTTACAAGCAATCAACTCTTACATACTGAAACCACATCCAACAATTTTAATCAAACCCAATCCACTGCCTCATCTCAACCATCACATTTAAAGAAATTCACACCAACTTCAAATTTCGGTCAAAGTATAATAAAGGAAGAATCAGACAAAGTGACTCCTTTGCCTCAAATCCAATCACATTCAATATCTAAACAGACTCCTCCGGCACCACCCGTTCAAAGAGCTGCATCTGTCTCATTGCCACAAGTACCAAATTTTGCTTCTACTCTAAATATGCATAGTACTGGTACATCAATGACTTCTGCTTCTAATGTGTTCCACAATACTGATTTGTATGCTGATGCGGATGCATCTGCTCAATTGTCTGCCGCTACTACAGACTTAGCTAATTTATCCAACCAAGTCACTTCATTAACTACTCAAGCCTCTTTAACTAATGAAAGAAAGGCTAGAGCTAATAAAGAATTACAACGTGTCACTGAAATGAAAAGGAGTATTGAGACAAAATTGGCTACTTTACGTTCCACTCATGAACAAAATCTTAAACAAACTGAATTATTAGAATCTCAATTATTGACTGCTAATAAAGAAAGGGATGCTTTACAAAATGAGTTGAATGTAGTAGAAGCCAATTTCCATGCTGTACAGACTAAGTTAACTGAATTGACCCAGTCTTTACAAAGTGTTCAACAAGAAAACACACAATTAAAGGAAAAGCTTGCAGATGTAAACAATCAAAACAATATTTTGAATCAGCAATTACAAGAAAAACAACAACATATCAAACAAGAAAGATCAGTGGCAGATGTAAATGCTAAACAATTGGAATTAAGTGAAATTAATGTAGCTAATTTGCAGAAGGAAATTGCTGGATTGGAGGAAAGTTTGACTATCTACCTATCTAAACAAAAAGAGTTAAATGATTATAAAGATACCGTGGAAAAACAACATGCTGAATTGCAAAAAAGATACGAAGAATTATCTAATACAGAGACAGATTTAAATAACCGTCAATTACAACTAGATGACAGAAATAAGCAAATTGAAGAACAAGAGAAATTGTATCACGAACACGTTGCCCAATTACAAACTATGTTTGAAGAGTTGGCTCAAAGAAAGGAAGCCTTTGATAAAGCAGATGAGGAATTGAAAAGACAAAATATTGAATATGCTAATCAAGTACAACAATTAACCGAAAGACAAATGCAATTAGCCATGGGTGAAATTCCTGAAGATGCTAATGAAATTGTAGCCAAATTTGCTTCTACAGAGAAGAATGAACAAATAGCTGAAGGTAATGTATCCAAAACTGTTGATTTGAATGAGAAGAATTTGCAATCCAATGAAACTGATAGACAATCCATTGGTAAATCTTTAGACGATGAAGAAGATATTAAGACTGAACAAACTGAAAGCGATGTATTTGATAAAGACATTCCAACTGTTGCATCACAAAGTGAAGTGGGTGATATGAATATTAATGAAGAACAACTTTCAGATAGGTTCCAAGGAAATTTAGATGAATATGATATTCCAAGGACACAATCTTTTACCTCATCAGTAGCAAACAATGCTCCACAGTCTGTTAGAGATGATGTGGAATTACCACCATCATCTGGTCAAGTAATACAGTCTGCTACCGTTGATGGAAGTGTTTCGACATCATTGACACCAGAACAGACTGTTACTGGTGGTCCAGAAAATGACACACAAATTTCTGATAAGACTGATTTTGAACATATTCCAGGTGAATGGTCCAACGCAACTAAAGAAGGTAATGCTCCTGCTACTGAATATTCTGCTCATGCAGACAAGCAAGGTGAAATCACTAACGTTTCTACTGATGCTACTAATGAGAATAATGTATCTGGATCATCTATCCTTGAATCACCAAAATTAGAAAACCATAACAAAGATTTAGAAGAACAAGAAAAGAGCAAGCTGGAGAATGCTATCTCGACTGTAGATATTCCAGATAATACTAATGATAACAAGAATATCAATCCAATCGATCAAGAATTTCCACCAATTCAAGAGTTAGAAATCAATGAAAGTGATTCCTCCTCTTTCTCTTCATCTAATGATGAATTCCAAGACACTAAAGAAGTCGTAACACCACAACTTGATTCTTCTTCTGTACAACCAAGTCTTAATGCTTCAAAAACTGTAGAGGAACCTGTTTCAAGTACTTTTGTATCCATGAGTTCACCAGTTCATGATGATTTTGATGATGAATTCGCCGGATTGGAGGAAGCAGCTGCTGAAGAAGATGGTACTCCTCAAAGTAACACTTCTACAGGCGGACTACAAAATTTTGATGAATCATTTGAACATATTACTCATAATGATTTAAATGAAGAATTAAACGATAATGCATTCACTGGGACATCTACTTTACCAGTTACCGCACCACCAGCTACACAATCTGTAAACTTACAAACTCAAAATACTTCGAAGAACAATGAGTCGGGATTATCTAATGTTACTAATGAAGTGACTAATGATGAATGGGATGAAATATTTGCTGGATTTGGTAACAGTAAATCAGCCCAAATGAACAACACTCAAAGATCTGATATCCCACAACAAGTTCCACCACAAACTCCGGCAGTAAATGATTTTATTCAACCACAACCACAACATGTCCAACCATTATCTAAACCACCAATCAACCGTGGTATTGCCACTACACCAAAGGCTTTAGCGGTAGAAGAGTTATGTGGCATGGGTTTCACAGAAGAAGAAGCTACTCGTGCTTTAGAGAAATGCAACTGGGTGTTGGAAGATGCTACAAACTATTTGCTTGATAGTGCATAAAATGAAAGGGACAATAATTGAAAGAACCAAAAAAAAAAATAATACAACATATATTTACGTAACCGTATACGTGTGCAAATTATTGTTGTGTGTATGGTTTATCATATTTTATTTTATTGCTTGCTTGTTATTTACTCCTCTCCTCCTCCTTCTCTACAACAACAAAACAGTATTATATCTGATCTTTCTAAGAACAGAACTCTTTATTATGCCAATATATGACCTATTATGATCTCTATTTTACCACAGTTCAGTATTCTTTGTTTAATGTAATATATAGTAATTTTAACGTTTTATATACATATGCTACTCTTTTTTTTTTGTCTTCTTTTTTATTTTTTTTTTTTTCATCTTAAAAAGGTCTTATAACATGTAGAGAAACTAGTTCAAGAACGTTGTTTTACTTAAGAACATCTACTTTAACAACCCAACAAGTTTTCTTTTTTAAAATCCAATAGAAATATAATAATAGACACCAGCAAAGTTTTGTAACAACATTTATTTAGCAATGAATAAAGACCAGTTAAAACAATTGTTTGAATACACTCTGGGACAAGCAGCCCAGAAGGAGTGGTATCTGTTAGCAATTGCAGTATTAACAGCATCCAATGCACCTAACGAGATCCCTCAAGTATACTTACTGGAACTGTTGAGTTCCTTACCTGGAAACAAAGATAAGTCGGTGGACTGGCTGATTGAAACAGTCAATAAGATGATGGAAGACCCAATTTTACTTAACACCACATTCCATGAGGTCGATTCAGTTCAACGTGATATTGTGAGTAGGATAAAGGAATCCATATTGAAGATTAGTGCTATTGTAGGAATACCAAGAGCCATCAATGGCCTTAAATATGTTAAGATGTATACACCTAGATCTTTATTAAGTGAGACCCCATTGCAGATGGATCCCAACTCATATTATATCGAGAAGTCACGGACGGTAAGGAAAAGTGGGAGTATGGAAACGGTACAAGATAGTTGTTTACAAAGAGGGATGAGACATTGGAATACTACGTATGGGAAGGTATCAAATAGAGTGATCCAAGATATGAATCAGTTTTATCCCGATCTATGGCAGTTTATAATTAAGGATGTGTATGGTGACATATTGTCGTGTAATGATATCATTGATGGGCCTGTGACTAGTCTATTGATGATTAGCAGTTTGATCCCCATGGATGTGAATCCACAGTTAAGAGGACATTTACGTAGTGCATTGAATTTTGGTTGGGATATGGAGACGGTGAATAAAGTTAGATCTTTTGCAATCCTAATCTCTCAATGGAATGGTGTCCAATGGAAATCTGAAGTAACAAAACTATAACGAACTGTAACCCATACAACAACAAAGTATAAGCAGCTGCTGCATATATAGATATGATAAACTGTAATATATTAAAAAAAAAACACACACACACACACAAAATATATATATATATAGATATATAACATTCAATCACATCTACAGATAGTTTCTACTTCCAGGATATATTTTCCCTCTTTATACCGTTGTTCTTTCCTTTGACTTTTAAGGTACTTCCAACCCAGCACTCTCTTACAAAGACTACAAACAATATCACATACCAAGTACTCACCAGTCAACATGGACCTAGTCTCAACTTTATCTTCCAAAACGTTACATACAGAAGAAATCAAATACGCATCTCCTGTCTTCCCTCTATAATCCTTTGAAATGATATGTAAAGAGGACGACAAATGGTTTCTACAATATCGACAACCGTATGTGACAAATTTCTTGTAGTCACCATGAGCTGCTGCTACTGCTGATGGTTTCCTGAGCAGTGAAGGCACCATAGACCTTCTTAGGGGGATATTTCTTGGTCTTCGTAATAGCCTCCTGTGTGTGTACAATTCATCCTCTTCACTACTGTCGCCACTACTGCTCCTATCGTCGTCATCTGTATGATCCATATGTATATCAACATCTAAATCTTGATCTGTATCACTAATATGGCCAGTAATGATAGAAAGAATACTTGCCTCAGTTGTGGTGTAAGTACGTGGTTTATTGTTAGACAGATAGACACAATGATTCAAATTATGTAGGTGGCCTGTCCTACCAGGTGGTTCAATATATGTAGTCAAATGGATACCCATGAGTGTTTATAACAGTAGTTATTTAATACTATATATAGATATAGATAGGATAAGCTAAAAGAATATGTATGGGGGAGGGTATGTGCAGTTAAAATTAAGTATATGTAGATATATGTATACGAGAGAGTATCTAAATAGTGTATAATGTGGCAAGTAACCTTAGTACAAGTAGAAAACCACCTTCATGTATATATATATATATCATGAAGAAAGAGTAAGGACTAATGCTATATATAGAATATATATAGAGTCTAAACTGGGAGATTATCTTTTTATTTTTTTCTATCCCTCTAAGAATGTCTTTGAAGGGACAGTAAGTAAAGGATAAGGAGACAAGAACAAAATAATAATAATAGTAGTAGTGGTGGTAGTGGTGGTACTATTACACGACACTTACAAACCGAAGGAACAAGAATCATTATTATGTTCTTGTTGTACACATGTTCAATGGACGTTGAATAAAAAAGTATCAATAAACACGTTAAAACGTTTTTCAATTAAATTTCCCTTCTTAACAAGAGAATCAAAGGCAAGAAGAGTTGTTGCTCAATTCTACTACTCTTTTTTCAAGTAACTGTTGCTATTTATAGATTGTGTTTGTATTATATATATAAAAAAATGATGCTGAAACAATTTGATACACATATGTATATATATATATTTGGTGTTTTCACAACAGATCATCTTCATCTTCTGTGATATTCTCTTTTATCTTCAATAAGATTGTGGTCTTCCATTTATCCAATTTACAGAATTTATCAAACTCGAATGCCACAGAACTCAATTTCTCTGAATCTCTTTCGTTATATGCAGCAATGATACCATTCAATAATTGACATTCACGGGACCCATTGAAATTTGGATCCTCACTCATTGCGTCGTTTAATGTCCTTGTAGCAGCGACTAAATCTGTAGCAGCCAACTGACACAACGATTTCTTCAAATAATAATCCTTCAAAGACCATTGTGACAACTTATTGCCCACTGAATTGCTTATCAGTTTAGAATATTTGTCACTTGCCTTAATATACTCCCCACTCAACGCCAATAGATCCGCACATTTCAACCAGGCTTTATTAGCTAACGCCATAGCCTGGTCTTGTTCGTACCATTCTCCTGCCAACTCGTATTCATTGACTGCATTTGGATAGTCGTTTAAATCATTCTCATAGATCTCCCCTAGTTCAAACTTGAAATTAGCAGATCTTCTAAACTGTCCTCTTTTAGTGAACAAGTCAATGGCTCTCTTCAGGGATTCAATAGCTAGCAACGAGTCACCGCTGGATTTATAACTCTTGTACGAGTCTATATATATGTTTCCAGCATCGTCCTCATTACCGGCCTTCAATTGAAACTGAGCAGCTTTTACAAAACAGTCGCCTGCCAACTTCAAATTTTTCTGTAGTTTATACAGATTGGCTGCTTGGATACATAAATCAGATGCTTCCTCATATTTATAGGACTGATCACCAGAGAACCATTTGAAGAAACCTGTGTTTGGTTGACCTTTCTTCTCTGCACGCTGTAACAATTCTTCAGGGGTTGACATTGACTATGATAATAGTTTCTTTGATTGCCTGTTAAAATCTAACTTCTACTAGACACCTTCCTCAAATAGTGTTCCTTCTTCCCTCACAAAGTCTCTCTTCAAGTCTCTCCTCAAGTGTCTCTTACTATTCAATTTATGTATTTATGTATTTATTTTATTTTATTTTAGAATCTACGCTTTTCCGTTAGGTGCTTGTGGAGGAATTGAAATTCCTTCTTTTCCCGTTAGCAGATGCCGCCGCTGTTCCACTTCCCGGGTTTGTATTCCGTGGATTCCGTCTTCCATACATAACCAGCGAAAAAAACAGAAAAAAGAGGAGCAACCTCCAATATTCCGACACACAGGCTTGCACACGGAATAGTTACGGGTTGTATCCCGCGCGTGTGGTGAGTTTTCTGCAAGTTGCATTAATAACAACAACAACAACAACAATAATAATAATAATCATGATGATGATGGTGATGATGATCATTAAAAGAGAAGAGCTTGTTTCTTAGACACTCTTCTCTTTTTTGATGTTGTTGGTTGTTGTTTAACTTGTCTTCAAGTAGAGGTTGGTCAGTGAGAATAAAAGAGCAAAGTTGTTTATACATATAGTCGGTGGTGTATGCAATGGGGTTGTGTGGTTCAAAGGACAGTACTAGTCCCACAACAATCGCCAACAGTAATAAAAACAACAACAACAACAACAACAACAACAAGAGTAGTAGTAATAGGGGGACTCGAGTGCAAGCCAATGACACAACTAGCGGTCCCACTGATCACGGAATAACAGCCAGAGTCAACGACACAAACGATTCGTTGACGAGTACTAAAGAT
Source organism: Arxiozyma slooffiae (assembly GCA_017347545.2). Taxonomy (NCBI): domain Eukaryota; kingdom Fungi; phylum Ascomycota; class Saccharomycetes; order Saccharomycetales; family Saccharomycetaceae; genus Arxiozyma; species Arxiozyma slooffiae. Next base: position 68,017 of record JAFHAQ020000024.1, on the reverse strand, counting down.
AAAGAGATCAAAGTGCTTTTGCTTGGTGCTGGAGAGTCTGGGAAATCTACCATCCTGCAACAGTTGAAGATCTTACATCAGAATGGGTTCTCTGAGGGGGAACTGTTGGGGTATGTGCCTATTATTTATAATAATCTTTTTGAAATCGGTAGGGACTTGATCAATGCTAGGGAACGGTTCGGTATTGATAATCAATTGGATAATCTTTCGGATGAAGAGATCGGATCCTTTGTCAATTATAACTTTAGTTTGGATTCAAAACTGCAAGAAAACAACAAAAACAAACAAATTGATGATGATATGATCTCTAATTTACAAAGTTTCAAATTCCCATCTGAGTTCGTTCCTATTCTAAGTAAAATATGGGAATCTCCAAGGACACAAGAATTAGTCAACGGACCAAACTCATCACAGTTCTATCTGATGGATTCTGCACCATACTTCCTGGAGAAGTCTAATCTGTTAAGAATCACCTCAGATAACTATAAGCCTACTCTACAAGACATCTTGCGTTCGAGACAAAAGACATCCGGGATCTTCGATACACACATCAACATGGGGTCTAATTTGAAACTACACTTCTTCGACGTCGGTGGACAAAGATCGGAACGTAAGAAATGGATCCACTGTTTCGATAACGTGGCACTGGTAATTTTTTGTGTCTCGTTATCTGAATATGATCAGTTCCTAATAGAGGACACCGAACAGAACCGGTTCCAAGAATCCTTGGTCTTGTTCGACAATATCGTTAACTCAAGATGGTTTTCAAGGACTTCAATAGTGTTGTTCCTAAACAAAATCGATCTTTTCGCAGAAAAACTTAAAAGGAAACCATTGGAGGACTATTTCCCGGACTATAACGGTGGTGGAGATATCAATAAAGCTACAAAATATATCCTCTGGAGGTTTGTTCAATTGAATAGGGCTAATTTAAATATATATCCTCACGTCACACAAGCTACTGATACATCCAATATTAAACTGGTGTTTGCTGCTATTAAAGAATCTATCCTGGAGAATAGTTTAAAAGACACTGGGATGTTACAATAGAAAATAAAATAATAAAAAAAAGAAGCTCATGTTATTTACTATTTATTATTATTGCATTTTTTTTTTTGTTTTGCTATATTTTATTACTTTGACACGATATAACTATCTATAGAATTTATGTATTAATAACAATATTATATATATATGTATAATAATTATGACAATAATAATGATGACGAGATATTGTAATGCCTTTCCCATTTGTACTAATGTTTCTAAGCATGTCCCATTTTCCTTGCTTCTCATTAGTAACTGGTCAGCTTTCCAAACATACTTTAAACATTGAAAAGTGGAAAAAATGAAAAATAAAAAATAAAAAATCACTTAAAACCACAACATTTACATAATATGTGAAATAAAAGCTGATAGTTTTGGTAGTTTCAAACAAACAAATAAACTACAAACAATTATTATATATATATATTTCTAAGTTGAGTTTATGTATCATCCTTCTGTCTAGAAGGATAGAAAAGGTCAAGAAGAAGCAAGGACAAAAAAAGAAAACTCCTTTAACTATGAATACAGATAATAAGGAATTGGATACAGAGAAAGGCATAAACTTGGCAATAGACCCCAATTTAATCACATTACCATTGGATGGATCAGCCAATACACAAGCCAATTCAAACACTACGGAGACAGGAATCGATCCGGATCCATCATCGAATGAAGCATCTACTGTCAAGCCATCCAGATCTCTAATTAACAATCCATATGAAATATATGGACAAATGCCATTGGCACATCTAATACCTTTAATATTACAACAGAGGAAGATTCCATTTAGTCAATTATCTGAAGATGATATTATGAATTCTCTAAAAAATGAACTTGAAAATCGTTCAATGATACAAGAAGATAGTAAAGATATCAAAATGGAACATGAACAAGATGAAGGTACGATTGGGTCCGATCAATTGAATTTCTCTGGGTTACAAAATGAAGATATTGCAATGGGGGGTGTAAACGATAGTATTATACAAAACACAATAAGCAGAGATAACTCTTCAAATGATGCCGTCGTTGATAATAATAATAATAATACTAATAAAACTAATATAGATGAACTTCCAAGCAATATGATGAAATTATCAGATTTTAACAAGGTTAGATCGAGTATGTTGGAACAAACGAATATTGCATTGAATGAATCCTCATTAGCATTAGAGACCGTATCGTTATTATTGTCTGCTACAAGAGAAAATAACGCTAAAGCTACAATATCGCCATTCTTGAAAAGTACCGTTCCATTAGGTTCATTAAATAGTGATGTTGTACCAGAAGATCCACAGAATGTGAACGAAGATTTGTTATTTAACATAGGTTGGAAGTTGAAATGTCTTAATGATTCAAAACAGATCTTAAAGGATACTGTAGATAAATTAAAGATCGATTTAATGAAGGAACACACTTATTGGAGGAAGATCGGGAAATATATTAGTAACAATGATGTTTTATTTAAAATGAGAGACAAGACCACCGGGTTGAGAAGTTTGGCTATTAAATATGGGTTTGAGGATTCTGGGTCTGATTATGACCGTGATCGTGGTATAGCCATTTTAAGAAATAATATGGCAAATAATATGTTAGAGTTGGTTCCCCTAAGCCATAACAACAAATACAGTAATAGTGTATCAAATATGAAAATTTTATCAAACGATAATAAAACGGTTGAGACAACGTTTCTTAAAGTTAGGATATATACCAAGATTGAATCCGAGGACGATTATATTCTGAGTGGTGAAAGTTCTCCTATGACACTAAATGAGTTTAAAGAAATCGATCATGAGATTGAGGATCCCACTATCATTAAACAAGAGAATATAAGGGAGCAAATACAGAATTTGAAAGATATGATATTTGAAAAAGAACTGATTTATCAATTGAAGAAAGAATGTTCAATTCTGATATCGTATGGTGTTACCATTGAAAATGAAAACAAGATTCTAATTGAATTACCTAACGAAAGATTTGAGATTGAACTGATTCATCGTGATGATATAATAATGTCTAACCATGAACGAGATGCACCCAAGATTAATGATAAGAGGGCCAATCTGGTTCTTGTTCTGTTACGAATGTTATTAACTGTCCATTTCAAGAAGAATCTAAGAGATAGGTATGGGATCCTTAAGAACGGGTTGAAAAGAAACGTTAATGATATATTATTGATCAGACCGATTCTAAGTAAATTGAGACATCAAATTTATAAAAAATTATTGAAGAAGATAATCAAAGATAATGTAATGGATTTCTTACCAGAGACCACTACTACAGTGGTAGAGATGGATAGGACAAGAGTCACCAAAGATGTGAGTTCTGTGAATGGAGGTGTGAATCAGCACCAAATTCCAAAGATTGACCGTCATATAACGAGACTAAATAAAGAGATTGCTGTCTTTGATAGATTATTGAATCCACCTTCGTCTGACTATATAATCGAGAATTCCAAAGGCGATATTTTAAAGATCAATTTATCATTACCAAATTATTGTACAGCCAAGATCACTATACAATATGAAAGTAGTAACAACAATAACAGTAAGAATACTGACAGTACCATAAATGGTAGTAACATTTTATTACAATTAGACGGCACTGGAGAGACGATGAATACCAATCAACGAGTATTATTCCATTCAGAGTTTTCAGAATTTAAAGAAGTTGAAGAATTTTTACATTTTATTGTGGCAGAATATATGATAGAGAGGAAGGAATCAATATAGATTTGGTTCCATATATATATATATGTGTGTGTGTATTCATATATAAACTTATTTTAAAGATTAGTATGTTATGTATGAACAATTTGTGGGTGTACGGAACAAACAGTTAAAAACGTCGAATGAAAAGCAAAGCTCGAAACAAAAAAAAAAAAATAAGAAGCATAAGAGAAACAAAAAAGGAAGAAGGATTCCTTCTAGGAGACAATCACTATTTTAAACCACATTCAAATCACAAGGTGAATAGAGTCAAGAATTGTCAATAAGCAAACAAATCAAGGACAAGAAGTGAAAATGACTGGTTATACTTTGACTATGTTAGGTTGTGGTGTTATGGGACAAGCGATCCTTTCAGCCATATACAATGCCCCTAAACCAGAGGACAGAACCATTCAAAACTTGTATCCAAGTAAGATCATTGCATGTAACGGTGATGAACAAGCAGCTAAACAAGTCACAGACTTAATCTCTGGGTTCAAGCCATCGCCAAACGGGATCGTTGTGGAATCCACATTCGGTGACAATTTATCTGCAGTGGAACAATCAAATGTTGTTATCTTGGGTACAAAGCCATACTTGGTGGAACCTGTATTGAACGAAGTAGAGTCCGTGATCGATGGGAAATTGATTGTGTCCATTGCTGCAGGATGGACCATTGAACAATTGCAATTCTACTCCAAATCTGTGTCACGTATAATGACTAATACCCCAGCAAGGTACGGGTACGGTTGTGCGGTGATTGCTCATTCTTTGGAAGTGAAAGATGAACAGAAGATGTTAGTCAATGAACTGATTAGACACGTTGGTGTCTGTGTGGAATTACCTGAGAAACACATGGACGCAGCCACTTCTTTAGTTGGGTCTGGTCCAGCATATGTCTTATTAATGATTGAGTCCATGATGGAGAGTGGTATCAAGATGGGGATTCCATTGAATGAGTCGTTAAAGTGTACATTGCAGGTCCTTGAAGGTACAGCCAAGATGGTGGAGAAGAGTGGGACCCATCCAAGTGTTTTAAAACATCAAGTGTGTACACCAGGTGGTACCACCATTGCAGGTCTTTGTAAGATGGAAGAGTATGGTGTTAAGAATGGTATCATTAAAGGTGTTGAAGAAGGTGCCATTGTAGCTGCCAAACTGGGCAAAAAGAAATAAACAAAGGTAAAATCCATATATTAATCCATATATATTAATCTATCTATATATAATATATTTATATATATTAAAGGAAAGAAAGGGAAGGAAAATATATAGAAATATACGTAAAAAATAATCAAACCCTAACTTTATAGCCAATTAAAACAAGGAAAAACAGGAAAAAACTGAAAAACAGAAAACTAACCCTAACAAAAAATCACAGCCGCACGAGAAAAAAACCTAACCCTAAAAAAAAGGGGAGGTCATTTAATTTTTTTTTTTTAAATTTTTTAATTTATTTTTATGATTCTCGGCGGCAAAAGAAGAAGACACTCATTTTTTTTATAACAAAACCTTTTAATGGTTTAATTGATTAATAGAAAATAACAAGATGGTTAAGGAATGATCCATCGTTTGACTTCATGGTTGTCTTTGGTAACTCTATATAAGTGGCAAAGGTTGTTTGATATTAGCTCTGGCCTTTTACTGGAAGGCTTTTTTTTGTGTGTGTGTGTAATATGTAATATACATGCTAATGTGTATCCATTAACTCTCCACAAAAACTGGAAACACAAACCTTTGTAATATATATTGTTAGATACACTAAGTTGAAATGAGTGATTTTGAACCTACTTTTGTTCATGAAGAAAATTTACCCAAATTGCCCTTACCTGACATAAATGACACTTTGGATCATTTAAAAAAATCTTTAGAACCTTTATACTATGCAGACGGTTACCATAAACATCCTTTGTATCCACAACAAATTTCTCATTTACATGATATTTTAAACGATTTCAAAGAATCTAAAGTTGCTACAGTTTTACAAAAAAAATTGAAACAGTTTCATCTGGAGAATGACTCTTATTTGGATAATTTACATTTAGATGTAAATAATCATATTGGTACAAAGAATATACAAAATGATATTTTGCCACGTAACCCATTTTTGATCCTGGCTGATGATGCTATCCCTGATATTATACAGGTAGAAAGAGCCTCAGTTCTAGTTCATTCTGCTTTGAGGTTCATATCCGCTTTGAAAACCCATTTTTTACCAAATGATATTAATTCAAAAACAGGCGTATATTTGTCCATGTTCCCCTATTTAAATTTATTCGGTACAACAAGGTATCCTGTTTTCCAAAATGGAGAAATTGAAAATTTTAATTTAAATAAACTTTCCACTATTTCAGATTTGAATCAAAATACTTCTGAAGAGTGTCTAAGTGAGCTGTCAGATAATGAAAATGATGAATTTATTAGCCATGGCATCACTATTAATAGATATTCTGAATCAAAACATATTTTAATCATATCTAAAGGTCAATATTATATTTTGGACGTCTTGGATGAAAATAATGATATTATTTGTACAAGTACAGATTTATCTAAATTTTTTGAATTCATTATAAAGGATTCAGAAAAAATAGATTCAAATTTACATAGAGAATCCACCGCTTTAGGTTCTTTAACATCACATTCTTATAAAAATTGGAAATATTCAAGGAAAAGATTACTGAAAAGGTATCCAAAGGAACTTTATTTGATTGATTCAGCTCTATTTGTTTTAGTTCTTGATGACTCTCAACAACATGTCAAAAAACATTATAATAACATCTACACTCAAAATGTTAATTATTTCCCTGAATTTGATCAAGAACGTTCTACTAATTGTAAAAGATTACTCTATGGTACTTCTATTATTGACCATAGAGGTTATCAAGTCGGTACTTGTGTCTCTAGATGGTTCGATAAATTACAGATTGTTGTCACAAGAGATTCTAAAGCCGCCGTTATTTGGGACTCATTCACTTGTGATGGTTCTGTTGTTTTAAGGTTTGCTTCCGAAATGTACACTGAATCCATTCTTAGATTAGCTAGAGAAGTTAATGCAAATGACCCACAATTCTCTCTATGGCCAAAAGTGTCCCAAAGTAAAATGGATCTATATAAGGATTATTCAAAGAGAGCTCCTGAAACTTTAATATCAAAGATTTACTGGTCTTTTAATAATATTTTAAACACTCATGTTCATCTCTCTGAGACTAAATTAGCAGATTTGATCTCAAAATATGATATTGTACGTGTTTCAATCCCCTTGGGACGTAAATCCGCTCAGATGTTAGGTATTAAACCAGACTCGATGGTTCAGATTGCTTTGCAGATCGCTCATTATGCCCTCTATGGTCAAATGGTCTTTACTTTAGAACCCATCTCAACACGTAATTTTAAGAATTCAAGATCTTCTTTCATTAATATACAAAACCGGGATGTCTTGGAATTATGTCAATCTTTCATCTCTGATACTATCGATGGTCCAGAAAAATTAGATAAGTTTATACAAACTTGCGAAAAACATTATGAATCAATTAAAGCCGCTAAAAATGGTAAATGTTATGAAAAACATTTTAATGCGTTGAAGAGTTTATACAAATTTCATAACCATTTTAATTTAAATTTATCTGATACAGACATTGAAATCGCCAATAATTTATTCGATTCATCATTAATTGCACCATTCTCACAACCTGAATTAATCGCTACTAATTGTGGAAATGCAGCTACTACCACTTTTGGTATTACACCTGCTATCCACAAGGGTTTGGTATCGGCTATATTATTAAAGATGATCAAATTGATTTGACTGTTACTTCTCAGTTTAGACAAGGTAAAAGATTGATGTTTATGTTGAATTGGGTTTTACAAGAGGTTAAATCTTTCTGGAAAGATACTTGTCACACTTCACGTAATAAGACTGGTGTCAAAATTAGTCCCTTGATTGATAAATTATATGAATTAGATAATGCTATAAACAAAGAGGCACATAATAATGATCCTGTCCAAAACGATAAGATAAATGTAGGTGATATAGAGGGTTCAGAGAAAGTAATCTTATCACCTCCAGATTTTAAAAGAGAAGAAACTAACCAAATTCCGTTAAAATCAAAAAATTCACACCTTTTCAATTATGGTTTCTTTGATATAGACGGCCATTCAAGAAATGTCTTTGTTACACAAACAAAAAGAGAGACTTCGGAAAATAATATTCATACATTATCATCAAGACTCACAGAATTAGCAACGTCCAATAACAGTATTTCCAATCATCAAAGTAAATATTATAATAATTTCCTACATCATTCAAGGTCGGCATTATCTATTCCTACTGAAAGTGAAAAATTAAATACAGGTCATGAGATCGTGCAAGTACAACCAAATAGTTTGTCAGAGACTCAAATTGACAATGATTCAGAAGTAAGTTCCCCTTCTTCACAATCATCGTATTCAAGACCAGAGACTTCAAGAAGTAGAAGACATTGTAGTAACGTCATCAATTCCAAATTTGAAATTGATTTTGATCGTTCCAATGTCGGGAGAAAAGTGTTTGTATTTGAATAAACGTTTTCATCACAAAAAATTAAAAAAAAAAAAAATTATATCTAGTTCATATTCAACTCAAAACCATTCAAAAACAAAAAAAAAGAATAAAATAATAAAAAATCCGGAATTAGTTATTCTTTTATTTCATCTTCTCAATTTAAAGAAATATGTACAAATATTCATTCTAATATATATCCGTATCATGCAAATAAGATATTAAGCATTTTTCCATCATTTACATCCATCTCTTCATAAATTCTCTCACCTTCCCTTCGACTGTTTCCACCCCTCCTTTGACGGTGTCTCTCAAACTCTCTGAAACAGCCTTTCTGTTGCTCCAGAGGTTTCTTCATTTAGCTAAGGTGTCTTAAATTCAGAGAATCAACTTATTGGAAAGAATATAGAGTAGTGGAATTTTCAAGTTGTTACCTTGAATAGAAACATTTCAAAAAAAAAAAAAAAACAGCTGATGTTTTCAATTTGAAAATTTCCACTAGTGTTGTGAGAGGTTTGTTAAAAGTATATATATATAAATTAGTACTGTAACGTTACCTTACATTTATTTTTTGTTCCATTTTCTTCTATTTTAATAGTTATTTTTGTTATACCGTTGTTTCTGCTTCTACTTTTAGACAAAGTATATCAAAAAATATCCATTATATTAATCTTGAACTAACAGCACCGGACTGACTGGTATACACTTAAGTTGAGTGCTAGTTATATTCCTTTTTATTTTTTTCCTTTTGGTAAAAGCAACATGTTAAGTACACCAATGGGGAAGTAACATTTGGGGTTGTAAACATAAAATATATTCCAGGTGACATATGTAACAATACGAACTAAAATTATTGAAAGTTGAAGCAAAACATTATTCAAATATATTATCAAATCAAAATATTGTAAAATTGCCTATAAACAGCAATTTTTCAATTAAAATACCACTTCATATTGATCCAGAAATGATTTATAATAGTATTTTCCCCCCTTCCCTTTTTTATCTTTGGATTTGTCTTTTAACTGGATTAAATTCTAAATACAAGGGTTTAGTTTTGATGAAGAAGCTTATTTTTGTTGGTTATACATATTTTTTTCTGAAATAACTTTATCTCAAATTAGTTACTGTACCTTCACCGAAACATATGAATCGGTATTAAACGTTGCAACAATGTATCCAATACAAGATTTTTTTTATTAATTTACATATTTTGGTCACTATTAAGCTCTTCCTTTAGTGCGATTGCATCTTCGACATCTTCTCGGACTGTGTTGTTTCAAGCTCTCAGAATAGGATTCAAAACAGCTGATTTTTCAATGAAAGATGTCCACAAGTACTCCAAAATTAAAGCAAGATCAAGCAAAAAAGTGGAGTGTTTGTAATTTTGTTTCTCAAAGAGAGGACACTTCCTTTGAGTTTTCAGCTTAGGATTTTTTTAGTCCATATAAGAAAAAATATTAAATGAAGATGATAAAGGTAACTAGCAAAAAAAAAAAAAAACAAAAGTTTTGCATACAATCAAACAAATGACACAAATCGTTTATTTTAAAAATAAAAATTCAATTTACATTACATGTTAATTCCTGTTATTCTCTTAGTCCAGGGACTGTACAAGGAAAGATTTGTGTTAATCTTACTTTCAAATAAACAGGTATAAGATTTAGGGATAAAACTGAAAGACAACAAATATACACAAGAGGGAATTGGCCTGATTGGACAATATACAAGGATTTTAACTGTTATTTGAAAGACAAAAACTTACTGACTTCTTATTTGATATATAGGTCTAGATAGGAAGTGGCTTTTTGAATCAAAAATTGTGTTAATAAGACTGTCATCCTTTTAAAACATTTCAAATATTTTTTTGGGAATGTTGGCTTTAAAAATATGGAAACGTGAATGAACTATTTGTAAATTAATTCAAAAAAAAAAAAAATTAACTTATGTTTTATTTGTAGGAAAGAAGACAACGTAATAACATGAGTCTATATGATTTACATTAAATACATTAAGCATTAAATGCAATATTGCATACAAACTCCCAATTATTATCAAGAATGTATGAAGAATGTTCAAAGATATATTTAAAGCAATAAAATATAATACAGATTAATTCTAGTTCTCTTTTGATTTTAATTTGTCCCCAGGGATCAATATTAAGAGGGCTGTTAGTGTATTCTATGAGTATTTACATATTCTAATGAACCCCCCTGTAACATTACTAAATTTCCATAGGCTGAATTAAATCATGGAAACAATAAGAGTATAATGGATAACAACGAAGAAGTTGGTTAAGATTTTAGAATTAAATTTGAAATTATATCGTTAGATCCACCATTTAGTAAAGCTTCGAAACCAGAGAGTAGATCGTTTAATACAATAAAATCTTAAAAGAGTATAAACGTATAAATAGCTGGTAGAAACCAAATGCCTTTATTAAAAATATTGAATGAAGGTTTATCTAGAAACCTAGGTAATGCACCTGACACATTCAATATTATCTTCAAATAGTTTCAAGGGACATATCTTATGCAGTATTGGTGAAAAGTATTATGATATCAAATCTTATTCAAACATTCACAACTTGCAATGTTATTGTCCCAGCCAATAGTGTATCCAGTTAATCAATAAAAGAAGCACGAAATATCTGGGAAGCAAATCTAAGTTTACTTATTTGATATTTTTGTTATTGAGTGTTTTTTTTTTCTTCTTCTCATTTATTTCAACTTTACAACAAAATAAGATCCAATACCTCTACATATATATAAACCAGTATATAAAATTCAATAATAAAATATAAAATTTCATTTATGTTTTATACAGATCATTGTATCATTAGAAGTTAAAATTAAAACAAACAAAAAGAAAAAGGAAAAGAAAACAGTTTATAATTTTTACACATCAACAAAATATCATTAGTATCAATAAAGATCCGCTATATTTGCCTCAGAGTCATGTTTATCATCTTGCAACTCTTCAGAATCATGTTGCTCACTAAAATCCTGAGTTCTCTTTGTATACTTGAAAGTGTATGATTTCTGTTGATAGGATTTCTGTCTCGTATTTGTTGATTCTGGTATTGGATTAGTCATTATTCTATTTGACAAAGATGTATTATCCATACTACGTGCTTGATTCGATATATATTTGGTTGGTTCATATCTTGATATCTGAGACGGTTGAGTTTCCTTAAAAGAATGACCAGCTGTCTGCCTAGGTAAGGGTACTTGATTATTAGATTTTGACGGTTGACGGTTAGGAACATTTTTAGTATATCTATAATAATCCTGTGACGAATATCTATCATATTTTTCGCTCTTGGTAGGTATATTATTATTAATGTTATAGTTAGAAGGCTGATTAAAATTAGTAGCTGGACGATTATAATTTTGATTCTGTTGATATCTGTTTTGCTTATGTTGTGTATTGAAATATTCTATCCTTTGTTCTTCATTTTTATATTTAAGTTGATTCGCTTGATACGAAGATGCAGATGTCCCATTGCTAGACGTATTGTATCTTGAAACAGATTTAAACACAAATTCATTCTTTTTCACTGAATTTCTGCTGTAATTACCGTTTGTATATTGTTGATTCACCTGTTTAGTATATCGTTTATAACTCTCAGCAGATGGTGCACTAGGTACCACAAGTGATGTTTTGGATTTCATCACAGATGGTTTTGAAGGCGACTCTTTTTTTGGGACTTTTACTGGAGCTGAGGGTAAACCTAATTGAGTAGGACCCTTAATGCTTGTTGCTGGATTCGAAGTTGGTTCAAATCTATGTCCTTGTGGAGCAGTTGGGGCTTTCTGAGACATTGTTTGATGCATTTCTTCTTTATATCTTTTAATATCAGCCTCATGACTTTCCTCGCAAGGTAAGACCAATCTTTCAGAAGGTAAGGGTTCCTCCTTAAAGAACGGATCTAATTTAGCAGACATAGCAGTATATCTTTTCATAGGGTCTAATGCAAGTAACTTTTCTAAGAAATTTAAACCTGTATCATTTAAATATTTACCAAATCTTTCTCTTAGAGTACCCTTGTAATTGGTTAATAATAATTCTTTCCCCGGTAAATATTTAGCCATTTCCCAATCTCCATTCTTTGGTGTCCCCATCAATTTAAAAATAACATGACCTTGATCAATATCGGACGTACCTTGAAGAATTGGTTTCTTTTCGAAAAATTCAGCAAATACACAACCAACCCCCCAAATATCCACTGCAGTGGTATAGTATTTATCACCCAATACCAATTCAGGGGCCCTATACCAACGAGTGACAACAACAGATGTGTACTTAGCACCACTCCCAGCACCACCTGGATATTTTAAGTTTGGAGGTGATCCATAATATAGCCTTGCAAGACCGAAATCTGCTATTTTCAGTATGCCATTATGATCAATTAAGATATTTGCTGTTTTGATATCTCTATGCATAAATTTGGAACAATGGATGTAGTTTAAACCTTCTAAGATCTGCAACATCATGTTTTTGATATCTGCCATTTGTAGATTTATTCTTGGATTGTGTAGCACACCAGAAAGATCAGCAACCATATATGGAAGAATCATATAGAAATTTTTGTTCAATCTAGGACTGCTAGGATCATTTTGTGGTGACATACGTGCCTGTTGATTCGACGATGGTGGAAAATCATAAACCATTTCAAGAAGTTTTATTACGTTACGATGATTTAATTTTTTAAGGATGGTAATCTCTCTTTGTGCCGTTATAGGGAAAAGATCTCTTTCCATGTTAATAATAATTTTTTTCATAGCCACCTGTCGCTGTGTTTCTAGATGGATACCTTTATACACTTCACCAAAGGTACCTTGCCCCAATTTTTCCTCCTCTTTATAATGGTTCAAGAATTTTGTACATCCATATATTTTTTCATCTTCTCTAGCTTTTAACTGAATAAAAGAGTCACCTGTTCTTTCATCTATTTGAACTATGGGAGTCTGTTTAACTTTGCCTATTTTATATTTTCTTATCCCATTGATATTTGTGGTAGATCTATTTGATGTAAATGCAGAAATTTGTGACATATTCAATTATAATAGAAGAGGGAAACGATAAAATTACCACGTTTATATGTTTTCTATTGAAAGTCAGTCTATATCAGCGTCAATCAAACAAACAACTTCTGCTTTTTAGTATATACTTAGTGTTATTCAAAACGTTCCTGAGAGCCTTAAATAAAGATAATGGGTAACTGAAGTAATGCTCTATTCTCTTCTGATTAAAATTAAGTAAAAGAAGAACGTAGAAGAATCATTAAATTTAGCACTATTTAACACTATTTTTCACTTTTCATTTTTTTTTTTCATAATTGTAAATTAGGCAACGATATAAGAAATTCATAAAATAACGAAAGAAAAAAAAAATACTGTTAAAAGTGTCGTCATAAATGATTTCAGTAAACTAAGAGTAAACCAATACAAAAGAATATATTTAAAGGTGACATATCCTGTAATCAATAGACACATTAATGGATGGGTATCACCAATCTTCTAGGTATTGAAGTACAAGCAATGATAGTAACTTCTTTTGTTTTTTTTTTAATTTTTTTTTTTGACAGAAAGAAAGAATGAATGAAAAGGAAGAAGGAAAAAAAAAAAGATGGAAGTGTTAATATGGGTAAATATATATGGTGATGCAGTTTATAATTGGGTCCAGGAATAATAGATAGATGAAGTGGGAACTATTCTTCTTAATTCTTGTAATGTCACTTGGTTCTGATAAACTCTTAAATCAAAAGGCATATTAGTAGCTTGTAATGTATAATTACTTGCATAGAATACAGCCATTGCAGATTCTCTTAACCCAACTGCACCTCTATCAGTAAGGAAATCCAATGCCTGTAAAGTTTCCCAAATGTTTTTAATGTCCTTTTTGGACCACAATTTCATTGAATGTTCAAAGATATTGTTATTGTTGCTGCTAGAGGATAAAGTTGCAGTTGATGAGGACGGTATCATATTATTCATCATTTTGACCATTGATTTATATTCTGAATAAGTTAAATTGAAGTTGGTTGTATCATCTTTTGTCTTTAATGCCACACGACAAGAACAAATCAATATAGCTAGTTCTAAATCAGATAACGATTTGACTCTTGCTGAGAAACTGGATTGTAGTTGATTTATACTATAATCTGTAAACAATTGCATGCCTTGAAACATGTCTTTCAATTCATCGAAACTTGTAGCGTTAGAAATTAATGGTGTTATACCATTTCTGAATATGATTAAAGATTTAAAAGTTTCATAATTCATTTTAACCTTTTGGAATAATTTAGAATTTTCATCTTGTAACAGTGTCTGAATGAAAAGTTTCCATTCACTCACATATTTAATATCCTTGTAAATTTCAACTCCCTCCATTGGAACCAATTGTTCTTCAATGGCCAATTTAAATTCATCTAAAGAATTGGGTTTTGGTACATAAATGACTCTTTGTGAAAATCTACTCTTAACTCTTTTCTCTAACAGCTCCAGAATATTCAATTTTGTGGTGTTTCCAAAGATACATACTGGTACTCTAGCATGTTCAACCATATCAAATAGATTATATAACAAAGTTTGTCTTACAGGACCAGCAAAAGTATCAATTTCATCAAATATAAATACAACAGTGATCTTTGTGGTCTCCGAAGTTTGATTGCTGGAATTCGAAATCTTCTCCCTTGAAGCAGAGTCTAATAATCTTAAAATTTTTTCAAACACTTCTGTCAATGAACCACTACTAATATTGTTTGAATCATCACCATTGTCATTGTCATTCTGGTTTATTTCAGCATTTTTATTGTTCTCTTCGTCTGGAGTTTTCTCCTTTTGTTGTATCTTTCTGTTTTTCTTTGACTTTGAATCTCCTATATCAACAACTATATTTTTGTTTCTTTGTAAATTTATCCTTTCCAATTGGTGCTCTAATTGTGTGGCAATACCATTAATCGCAGCATTCTCTGAATGAATGAACCCATTAAGTTTGATAGTAATAAACTGGTCATGGTATTCTTCAGATAGTAAATCTAACTTATAATTGATCAAAAACGATTTGAAACTATTCCTAGGCCCCACAGTAATAACAGAATGACTCTCCTTTTGTATGATTGACTGTTCCAAGATTCTAGATATTTCATTATAAGTATCTTTCAAATATGAATACAATCTAATATGTTTTGAAGGTAATGTAAGATTCAAGTGACTCAATATGAATCTTTTAAATTTCATAAAATCTTCAAAATCGTCCCTTTCTTTAAAAGGTGGGTTAACTGTATTAGGTCCCGGATCCTTCTCACTATTTAATAGCCTTTGAATGTAATCCCTTGAATAAATTGTCATATCATTTCCCCTCTTTTGTCTCTTCAATACGGGTAAAAGATTGATATCAACAAGATCATTAGTCGAATCTTCACTTCCATTAGATACAATTCTTTTATTCGCTTGTTCATGATTCTTTAGAATAGTACCCGTTCCCTCCATATCCTCTTGCTGCTGCTGTTGTTGTTGTGGTGGTGGCACCTGTTCTTTAGTCATGTTAACTTTGGTTATAATTCACAAACAAAAACACAAAACACAAAAAGTACCGTTGACAAAATCAAAAAAAAAGGCAAAACTGAGTTCCTACCTTAATACAAACCCAAAATATGTACACCAACTTAATCAGTTCTTCTTCTATTCAATGCAATCACGAACACAACAACAGCAACAACCACTATTCCCAACTTTTAAGATCATCTCTTCTTTTATTTTGTTTACCTTTTCTTTCTTCTGCATGAAAAAAAAAAAAAAAAAACGTTGAAGATAAACATCACCATGTACGGCAACACAAAAAGTTGGGCGGCTAATTTATAGGAACTTTTTAAAGAAACATATAAAAGAGAGAGAAAACAGAGGAATTTGTTGTGGAATTCTTCTTCTTCCTCTTCTTTTCCTTTATTTACAGAGGGTTTGGAAAAGATATTAATTATCAGTTTGTGGTTTGACTCTGGGGAGAAGAGTATAAGCTTTACTCTGTGCTTTACTGTTGGATGAACAAAATAAATGTTCACCTCAAAGATTGGGTGGTGTTGGTTTTTCCAAGGATAAGATTGGCACTCTGTCATATTGATATAGAAGGGTCCTGGTAGGAAGGAATGCACCCTGTACTTTAATGGCCAGTAATTTAAGACCGTATAAAAAGTTATCAATTAAAACTTCTCCAACAGAAAATTGCATCAATGTTAATCAGTATGTTTTAATAAAGGTTGCTACGGTTCCCATTGTACTTTTCCTCTAGCTAAAAATTACAGAAAAAAGAACCCGAAACAACTGGCTTTCTATTATGTTGAAGTGTTATATATATATAACACAAGATAACAAACAAAAAAGGTAGAAGAACAATTTCGTTAACTGGTTGAAATATTTTTTTTTCCATTAAATGTTCTTTTCTTAAGGTATAATATCTTACAAATATTCGCTTTTCAAAAATTTCACAAATTCCCTCCTTTGACACAGTATTAAAATCTGACATGACATTTATATTCATGACCACTGTTCTCCTTGCTATTCCCCTTCTTTTCTTTCCTTTAAATGCTTTTAAAGGATTGATATTCTGCTTGTTTCACTTGATACATGGTCAAATCAGGCTTTCTTTTTTTTTAAAAAAAAAATCATACTTCAAATACTTCTCACTTTTCACTTTCCCCAAAGTTGCTCGTTTCTTTTCTTTACTCCATTTAAGGAATTGAAAGACCGAAATCATGAGAAGAAAAAACAAAAACAAAAAGAGAGAAGAACATAACCATAAATCTAATATATGGCAGAAGTACCGACAGGGCACTAAAAATAGGACACAGAACACTACAATATATTTTTCATTAAAGATACATTCTGCTGTCAAATAATTAATGGTACAAAAACCTCTAAAATTTTAATTGGTTAGTTTTTTTAGTAGTATTTTTTTCCCCTCCATTTTTATCCCTCAACAAATCAAGTCATCTAAATAAATTAATGCAATGGAAGACCTATATGAACAATCTATTTCTAATTTTGAAAAAGTACTTGAACCAGATTCTCTAACTATTGAAGATTGTGTGAACTATTCAGAATACTGGGACACTTTAAACTTCAAAGATATGCCCGGGAAGAGGGAACAAGGCCAACATGAAGTTAAAACTGATATCTTAAATTTACAACAATATTATAAAGGTACCGTCGTTAAATGGTGTTTCCCATTCAGAGTAGTAAATAAAAAAAGAGTAGAATCTGATTTTAAGGAACCGCAAGAGACTGGTCCATTGTATGAAAGAAATATGGAAAATTGTGCCAACAATGATCATACAAATTTAAAAAACTTGGGACCAGGATTGTTATACAATTCATGTTTATTAGTAGGTGACGATTTCATATATCTTACAGACTCTAATGTTGTAAATCGAATACATGGAGGGATCGTTGATTGTGAACTTTTCGATTTTTACGATGCGTCTGATCCTCAATATAATTATCCAAATCTACTTTTAATCATACAAAGAGATGGTACTCTGTTTTCTCTATTTCCTCAAATTTATGCTTATCCACTAAAACAGACTAATATAAAGATACCTAATCGTTTAAAGAAAACAATTAAAAATACCTACAATATTACCACAACTACATCAGAGAGTGATGAGATATGCCCTTGTCCTACAAACGAAATGAATGTAGGAGATACCTTCCATAGCATACAGAATAATAATACCTATTTGTCATCTTTGAGTGAGAGCCACATATACAATGAAAATAGTGTTAGTAATAGTACTATTGGTGATCGTAACCACCAAAACAGCAACATGGGTATTGGAGGCAATGCATCTAATGATGATAATGATTTTGCATATAATTTTATGAATAACTATTATGACAGTAACCCCTTCATTCATAACATGTTACATCGTCATAACAATAGAGAAATTATGCAAAACAGTAGTATTTATCCTACTATTAACAATAATGATATCTATAGAAGTGACAATTATAATGAAAACGATGGTTTCAATGGGATTGCAGATAGGAATGTTAATGACAACGCTACAAACCATAATAATTTTACTCATTTCTCCAATTTACCAAAAAAATCTATTAAGGGGCATAAGCCTAAACCTATATTGACTGATACAGAACCTTATCCCAAAATTAAACATTTTATGAAGTTAAACCCAAGTAATGACTGGAAAATAATTAAAAATCCAAAAAATAGTAAACATTTTATATTGGCTGATTTTAAATCAGGTAACATTATCTTTTTTAAGTTTACAGGAATCTTTTGTAAATTTAAATTCATTGAAAAAGTCTCTTTTGATCACTGCAAGATTCAATCTTGTTACTTTTTACCAGATAAGAACAATAAACTTTTTATTTCCACAATTGTGGCTAATAGAATGGTTCACTACTTTATTGAGTGGGGAAATGATTCGCTAATGAAAGTTTACAAACTGAAACATTTAGCCACATATAGCGTTAAAAACTCTATCCCTATAGGTCCTGATAATATTCTACTATGTTTAGACAAAAAGATTTTATTAATATCCACGAAACAAATTATATGTGGTGATACGAATTTCATTGAATATAAGAATAATATAATGTGGGGGATACGGTCTTGGTTTGATGATCCAATCTTAACAAAGAAACTGATATATATTATAAACAAGAAAAAAATATTACCAGTACCACTAAATACCGATGATCAATGTACTATTGTTCTTACATATACTTGTGTTCTTTACGCTATTTTTCTCTCTGGTACTGACAGAAGACTTTACCATTTTTCTTTGGGCCGTTTTAAACAGCTCAGGTTTGCTTACTCTGATAAATAACAAAGTGATGCTAAGATTGATTCACATATGATAATTGCATTAATATTTAATAGAACAGTTCGATTAGAGTTAGACCTCAACAGTGTCGAATTTATCCCACCATTATCTACGAAGCTTCCAAATAGAAAGCCTACAGAATGTAGAACAAATATCAGTTCAAATAGTGATGAAAATAATAATACAATTACTCATGTGACTCCCAAGAACGAAGTGATATTATCAGGGAGTTCTTCAATATCTCAATTGTCAGGAAGTTCAATTATTCCAATAAGAGAAACTAAAACTGTTGGTAGATTTAAGAAAAGTTTTAGAAATTATAACCATATCCAAATTGTTAATAGTATAGATAGTCGTGGAGAAAAAATACCATACTTACATGCTACAAGAAATAAAGAAGTAAACAGTTATTTTGCTTTCAACAATGTTGAGCAAACATTTGAGATACAAAACAATATTGAGCATGAATGTGATCATCTTTTTCAAAAGAAATATGATACACATACTTTAAAAGTTACAAAACATGAGGTGATTTGCATTGGAGATAACTCTGAAACTATATTATTTTCTTCTGATTTTAATATCGATGGTATTTGTTCTCTTCATACCGGAATGGTATTGTGGAATCTCCATCATAAAAAAGTTTGGTTTTTCCATAACATTGCCCATGTTGATCAGATAACATGGGAAGAGAATAAAGAATTTCATGACTTTATTAAAGATGAACCAGAATTTTCATTCTTTTTGTATTGCAATACGTATACTCATAAAGAAATGGATATGGTCTTATTTACGCCAAAATGTTTGGTAGTACAACCCTGGGAAAGGGATGAAGTCCATCATCTCAGAGACAAAGTTAATAACGACCTACGTATTATTTATAAGGGGAACTTCAACTATTTTACAGTAAGTCACAATGGTTTATTTTGTATAAAAGAATATAGGGAGATGGCTCCTTGTATTCTGTATGGGAGTGATTTAAAAACCGGGAAAGCTTTTACGATTGATCATGGATTGCTAAATCGTGATGAATTTGATATAGACCTAACAATCAAACCTTTATACGATAATTGCAGTATCGCTTTAATATGCACTGACAATTTATACCTAATTACTTGTAATGAGAAAATGCCATTTGTTGATAATTTTATTTCAGATGGTTATTCCAACAATTATTGGGAGCATCATATTATTAGTTTAGAGGAAATTAAGTTGCCTATCATAGATTCTTATAAAAACTCATACCTTTTGGATGTGGACATATATGAAAAAGATGGGGGAAAAATCATATGTCTGTTATATGATACAGGATTGCAATGCATCGAGACATTATACCTTACTTGGAATAGAAATAGTTACCTATTACAAAACACAAGAAGTAAAAATAAATTGTTTACCCACCTTGAAAATCTAAATAGAATTTTGGTCACTAACTGTGACACCAAGGGGTGGTATTTGTTAAATATTCAAAATGGTAAAATCAAAACCTTGAACGACGAGGTTTTAAAAGTTACAGATGCAAAAATCCAAAACATAATACGGTTCCCTAACAACTGTGACAATGAAAATATCAATATAACCAAACATTGCTCATTATTAGTTATGTTTGATACAATGATAAAATGTGTTAACTTAAATACTATCCAAAATGATATAGAAGTCGTGGAGATGTGCCAACATTCATTCGATGGTATCTTACACAATGAATATAGTATCTACGCAGATACCGTAACTTTATTAGAGAGGCAAACTGATAAAGAAATATTTCATAAAATAAGGCTTAATATGAGCGATAAATGCATTGAATTTCTTCATAATTTTTCTTTGAAGATAAAATCTTCCACAAAGCATTTTCTTACTGGTATAAATTATATAGTACTTTCAGGTGAATCTGAAAATAAACCCCTTTTAGTTGTATTGTATCACATATATAATACATATGGGGCTTTAACAGAAGATTTTTTACTTAAAAATGCTTTAATTGGAAATCTTCGTTACCCTCCAATTCAAAAATTATTAAGAATCACCAACGATGTTATGTTAGTAATATATGATGATAATGACAACAAAGATATTAAATCCAGTTTGAATATTATAAAATTAACAGATGACATAAAGTATAGGTCAAACAAGAGAAGAGAAAAGTTGTTTTATGAAGACAGAGTAAAAAAATATGACGATCCTGACGTGGTATGCTTTTGGAGTTATATGGTTAATTCATGGTACCATTATTTTGAAAATATCCAGGGTGAATACAATACCAAAAGATCCTATCTTTATACAGATTATATTCATTTACCTTTATTTGGATATGGTATCGATGTAAAAAATACATGCATTTCACTTGATAAAAAAGTGTTAGATGCGAAATATGTAAACAATCGGTTATTTGTCCTTTGTCATGATCAAACGGTATTACAATTTGGTCCTAATGAAGATTTATTCGATTATAAACGTGGTGTTCTTACTATTGAACAAAACAATGAAGCTGATTCACTATTCACCAGAAACGGTGGATATGTGATTCCAGATGACGAATCATATTTAGATGATAGAAATGTACCTTATTCTGGTAAATATTTTCAAAGTATTGACCCATGGGGGAGATTGATACTAGAAAACAGACCATATTACTCCTCAGATGACCAAATCCTGTAAAATCGGATATTATCGTATATTATATTTGAATATTGATATTATTATACATGCATGGTATATTATAAATACGAAGTGTTCATGATGAAAAATAGTATATACAGATGGGTACAACAAATAAAGGTAAATACAAATTACCAAACACCTTTCTTTACTCCAGGTAATTCACCATTCAAAGCTTTACTCCTAAACTGTTGCCTACATAATCTAAAATCTGAGATAACATGACGAGCAGAACCAGATGCAATACAACGGTTTTTAACCTGGGTGAAGTGAACATAGTTGGGCAAGGCATTCAACTTCAGTTGTGCTTGCAACCTTGTCTTAGATGGTAAAGTTGTATTTCTAGCCATATATTTCAGCGCTTTAGTCAACAACTCATATTCTTTAAACTGTTGTCTCTTGAAGTTGTCTCTAATTATATGAACGGTATTGAATAAAGGAGGTAGTTTAGTTTTAACAGGGAATCTCATTTCCTTGCCATGTATGAGTTGCTGTATTATTTAAATATGTTGATGATAGTTTATTTATTTTAAGAGCATGGTGATATTTACTACCTGGATCGATATATGTCTGATGAACCATAAACAGCCACTGAACAGGATTTTTTTTTATTTCTTTCCTCTCAATTCCTTGTCACTGTACAAAAATCGCCTTTATTTTTAGTTCGAGGAAGTAAGCAGCACCCACACACCCCACACAGACTGGTAGTATTGTGTAATACACTCGAATTATGGGCAAAGTCGTTAAAAATATCTAGAGATTAATGACTGATTTGTTACGTATGAATAGTTTAGGGGGGAAAAGGTTAAAAAAAAAAGATTTTACTGTATACATGACAGTTACTGTATATAGAATAACATGTAGCTACTTACTATATTTTCTGTTGTTGTTAATTGCTATTTTCTTTTAAGAATTGAGCAAATTTGGAGGTCTCATGGATACCACATTCCGTCTTTGCTTTACCCTTCCATCTACCGGCTCTCTCATCCTCACCATCCTTGACAGGCTGCGTAGAATGATAATCCCCAACCGATCTATACCCATAGTGTAACAGTTCATTACAGGGAACATTATTTCTTTGAATATACCCATTCACTTTATCAAAAGTCCATAACATCAATGGATTAATCTTTAAAATCCTATTTACTTCATCGACTTCCACAAATTTCAAGTTCGTTCTGGCTGCCCCCTGTGATCTTCTTCTACCAGTGAACACAACACTCACATTCAATTGCCTATATGCACGCGCCGCAGGTTCCACTTTCGCCAAAAAATCGTATTTTAACTCATCTTTCTCCCATAACATATTGCCGTATCTGTTAGCGAATTCAGCCTCTGAATTCAATCCATCGGGTTTAAATACATTGATTTGGGAACCCAATGGCGTATAATATTTCTCTTGAATCACTTTCAAAAGATCCAACGTCTGTGGGAAATGATGTAATGTATCAATAAAGATTAATGGCACAACAGGGTACAATTCACTGTTCTCTGTATGCAACTTAGACAACATGTCTATTGTAACTAACCCAGTTAAACCGAAGGCTGTGGTCTGGTATAGGTGTGGGAATGTTATAATAGCCCATCTCAAGATATCTTTCGGAGTCTTTAAGTTGGATAGGTGCTCATTCCAATGGTCTAATTGTTCTTGAGTCACTGTAATGTTATTATTTAATTGGTAGATTCTATTGACGCTAGACATGTCGTAACACGTTTTTTTTTTTTTTTTTGTGGGAAAGATGGGGATAGTAACGATAGACAAGAGTTACTTGTTGTTGCTTATAGTATACATCTTTCATCAATAACAAACATTAAAATCAAGAAAAGAAAAAGACAAAAGGAACCATACTCGACCAAATCCACCTCGTATATATATATATATACTCGCATACTGTTATAAACATTCCAACCAATATATTGTGACTTGTATATGGCCCTTGTACAACTGTGTATTATTATTATTATTATATTTAAGAGACACCCATTCTTCTCATTGAAAATATGTCTTTGGATTGTGGATCACATGTGAAGAAGAAATTGTGGACGTAACCCTAGGGTTTGTCCAAATTCAAAAGTTAGGGTTCCTTTGAGAGGAAAGAAAAAATAAACAAGACTTGTTCTCGAGGACAGCTCGTTTTTTGTCCATTCCAAATAAGTGGTTTTTGAGCTCATCGCAAAGAGGAAAGACACAAGGCAACTATACAAGAGTAAACAGCAGCAGCAGCAGCTATGTCACACTCTTGACGTTTCTCCATTCCCCTCCGTCTAGAGTAAGTAGTTAACCATAAAAAAGTTAGGATATTATTACTCTTATTATTACTGCACTGTTACTTTTTTTTTTTTCTCTAATCTACAATTGGAATGGGTAAGAAACGTTCACAGACTTTAGAAGAATCTAAAATAAACCCAATTTTACAATGGAATTCAAAGGCAGGTTCTTCATTTTTCCAATTTGTGGCACATCCAACTGAACCGATCCTATACTTCGGTCTATCTAATGGTTACATATACTGCTATAAATACGACATCAACCATCTACTATCCGCCTCACAAACAAACAACCCATCCAATTCAATAGCTAGCCACCTAGAGGTAGATATCGGTGACCTTGTCCCCGGGTTACAGATACTATGGAAGACAAAGAGACATAAATCAAGTCTACATGGATTAACCATGGATGCAAGCGGCCAGTACTTATTCTCTGTAGGCAGCGACAACATCATTAAGAAGGCTGAATCTTTGAGTGGCCAAGTGGTCAAAAAGGTGAAATTGCCTGATGATTGGCAACCTTCCACTAAGATGGTGGTCACTGACGACGTTTTGATCATCGGTAATGAAATCGGCGATGTGATTATCTTGGATCCGACCACCCTGCATCTGAAGAATAGGATCAATCAGATCCATTTCGGTGATCCCATTAACGATATCTTCCAGTTTGTCAATAGGTCTAAACATAAGTTCATATCTTTAGGGCAGACAACGTTGGCGTATTGGGACACGCATAATAATGACAAGGAGAAGATAATGTTGAGCGATGACCAAGAGGATGAGATCCTGTGTGGTTGTTTCGTGGATACCGAGGAGAGTAATCTTAAGGGGGACACTCTTGTGTGTGGGATGGGGGAAGGGATTTTGACTATTTGGAAGCCGAAGATCAACGATCTGGAGGATCAGATGTCCCGTATTAGAGTGTGTCCCAGAGAGAGTATCGATTGTGTTATCTCTACTTTGCAGGATGATAATTGTGTTTGGTGTGGTTGTTCTGATGGGAAATTGTATAGGATTAATGTGAAGAGTAATAGGATTGTAGAGATTAGAAACCATGATTTGGATAGGACGGATGAAGTGAGTATGATGGATTTGGATTATGAATATAGGTTAATTAGTGGTGGTATGGATTTCATAAAGTTATGGCCTGATGTAGAAGAAGAAGAAGAGGAATCTATAAGCGATGTTGGTTCAATCTCAGGAGCTACTGATAGTGAAGACAGTATTTCCAATGGAGAGGAGGAAGAAGAAGAAGAAACTTTGGTTGGTTTATCTAAGGAAGAATTACTTGCAGAACTAGATAAAGATTTAGAGAATGCAAGTGATGATGACGGAAGGTCAGAAAGTAACAAAGACCTAAAATTGGATATTGAGAACAAATCAAATAAACGTAAGCAAAAGGTGAAAGAAAAGAAGAATAAAAAGCAGAAGAATAATCAAGGTAATAATAACCATGGTATCCTTAAATTTGAAGGTTTGTAATCATCACTGTTAGTAACAACAACAGTACCAATCTTTTATCGTTGTGAGTATGTGTACATTTTATACAACAAGCGAAGAACAAGAATATACATTTCATAATTTTATTCGTTCTGATTCTGAACATTATATTGGGGAATGTTCATTGTATCGAAATAAATAAATAAACAAATAAATAGATAAACAGATAAGATTCAACAATGTGTGACAGTAATACTTTTAAAAGGTTTGCTTAAGCAAGTAATATCGATTACATATATTTATTCAAACAAATGGATATGGGGGAAAGAAACGAATACACATTATCAAAGTGTGAAAGTCATTGGAACCTACTAAACAAGCTATTCCCCCTCACAAGACCACCTTTACAGCTATTAAATAACATCAAATCAACCAGAAAGATAAAAGCAGTTTGGGATTCTCGATCTCTCTTAGTGTCTCGAGGGGTGCATGGGTGTATTGTGCCTGTTTGGAGAGAAAAAAAACAACAGAGGGTTTTTATTATTTGAACAAAACAAAGTGAAGATGGCCAATACAAAAAACACTGCTGAATGTGTATTCTACACTCTCAAACAGAGAAGTTGTGTGTTATTATAGATTGTGTGGCTCTAAGAGATATTATGTGTACCTTATTATCATAATAACTGTACGTCCTCTATCTAGATCACAATTGCATATATAAGAATGAAACCAGTGGTATCGGTATGTGACGACTCTCTCTCTACATATATATATAACAATATACTCATTAGTTTGTATAC
This sequence comes from Arxiozyma slooffiae, assembly GCA_017347545.2. Classification (NCBI taxonomy): domain Eukaryota; kingdom Fungi; phylum Ascomycota; class Saccharomycetes; order Saccharomycetales; family Saccharomycetaceae; genus Arxiozyma; species Arxiozyma slooffiae. The sequence goes on along the minus strand of JAFHAQ020000024.1, from coordinate 41,716 downwards.
TAACAGAAGGATATATATATATATATATATATACTATGCATTTGTTTGTTTCAGGCCGGTAAAGCATGGTTTTGCACCATATTGTCTGCATTCGGTGTAGTGATACTTAGTGTCATTGCGCATCTGTTTAATATTAACCATGAGGGCTTTGTAGGATCTATCAATCAGCCAGAAGATGGGCCAGCGTATGTCTTAACCAATATATACACTCAATTCGACATTCTTTCTACTTACTAACAAACATATATATATATATATATATATATTATTTTTGTCTACTTACCTTTCGTTTCTTTTGTTATTTATACAGTGTGGCTCATACGATTTACCTTGCTGCTTTAGTCTATTTGCTATTCTTTATCTTCTGTGGATTCCAAGCTTATTTGACAACAAAAAAACAATCCATCGAACTTCGTTAATTTTCTTTTCCATTGATTCATACCATCTATATACACACATATATACATATCTATATATACCTTTTAATGTATTCACACCATATCAAATCCATTCTTTCCCCTCTGAATGCTTTTATATTTCAACGTTACTTTTTCTTTGTTTTATGTTTTTTTTTTTCCTGTACTTCCAAATGAGACCTTTCGAGGATTTTAAACTATTGAAAGAAGGTCAACTGGAACATTCTAATCATCTTTAAAACATTGTACATGTTGTATATATATGTATATATATCCTTTCTAGATAGGTTTTTAATTCTTGCCGAGGAAATAAACGAATGACTATATATGACATGCAGCCTTTTCTAAAGGATCCAGATATCGTCCAATATTCACACAACACAAATATCAATACACTCGATAAGAATAATAACAACAATAATATGGGTATCCACGATTTAGCATATCTATCAGCGTACAACTATGATAAAACATTCAATTCAAATCCAGAATCAATGAAGTATCTAGTATCTAAAGAAGATTATCTACTTTTGCAAAAGATTAAAAAACAACAACTGTTATATAGAGAAAGTTTAATATTGGACCAAGAGAATGGACCCACATTGCCTTCTAGAGGGGTGTCCAGAGAAGTATCATCAACACGTAGGTTTGGTAACACTAGTTATTGGAGTAGCGATTCCAGGATGGGGGCCGATATTCAGGAAGTTGTCCCTAAGTTGCCTCCCAGAAAACAAGACAATTCAAGTAATATCGATCCCTATGAAGAAAGGTTTAAAAGATATACAAAGACAAAATACACTACTGAACACATCGAAGAAGAATCGAAACAAAGTGATGATACTGACGAAAGAAACCCTCGAATATCAAAGAGAACAATTGACCATTTTAATAACTTTCCAACCGATTTATCATATTATTCTACGAAATACGGAGAGGCACGGGGAACAAATTTAATTGACATATCCGAGAGTGATAATGGTCAAGTATCTCTAATGAATGGGAATAATAAACCAAACCCAGTTATAAAGACAAATTTAAAACATATTGACTTTCTTGATTCATTGCAAAATAAGGAACCAACTCCAGATAAGGACAACAACCATAAATCAGTCACAAAGGATTCTAAAGTCACTACTGATAAACATTTAGATTACTTGGAATCGTTACAACAAAATCCTAATACTACAATAACAATTAAGAAAGAACCTATGCGTAAAGCACCTGTATACAATGTAACACATCTAGATTACTTAGATTCGGTGCAAGAAAATTCTTCTACTGTAATAACAAAACACCAACAAAAGTCTGACCATACTAATAGTATAGCTGATACTTTAAAAATGGACAATGGATCTACAAAGGGATCTAAATCTGAGAGTTTCATTGAATCTGCATTAAAGAAATCTGAATCCACTTATTCCCTTTCTTTAAAGAAGAAACCTTTATTGCCAACTAAACCGGCCACTTTAGCAAATTTTAAAATCAATAGTTCTCCAAAGAAAGTTACACCAAATGATAAAAGGGAAAATCCAAATATTGACGATCGTATTCAATTACCTCAGTTACGTAGAGTGGGAATACCACAAACAAGTAAAATGTCTCCAAAGAAAACCCCAATTCAAGAATATATAGATATACCTGAATTGAAATCTGTCAAGAAAACTGAAACACCTGCATTCCCTCCAATAAATAGAAATACGAAACCTACTAATATAATTGAATTACCTAAATTAAAATCTGTGGAGAAGGACAAGGCACAGTTGCCTTCTGTCAATAAAGATACTAAACCAAATTTACCTGAAGCATTAATAAAACATGCTGATTTAAAGACAAAAGAAAATTTCCACGATAGACATATGATCCATTCTAGGACAGCTCCTGCAATCCCAGCAAGAAAAATATCCATGCCTGAGGCATTAAGAAGAGCTAAAGAATTAAAAGAGAATAGAAATAAGAAAATTGCAAATACGACCATACCGAAAGAAGTTTCCAGTACCTTTAATGACACCAGCAATACTAAGCCAGTCTCGGATAAACCACTATCGATCGAGGATAAACTGTCCAGAATCCTCGTTCTACAAAAAAGACATACAGTAAACGACGAGTGTTCTAGTCGTTCATCAACATCCACATCTGTCAACAGTAACCCTTTCCAATCAACATCAAATACATCTACACCAATCTCTTCTCAGACTAGTACATCTTCCTTGAATCATCCAATTAAAGGACGCTCAAAGGGTCCAAAGAGAAAATTGCCAACAAAAATGCAGAAATCATAAATCCTTATTAATACTGGGTACAACTCAAATAAAAAAAAAAGCAAACTTTCTTAAGGATATTATGATCATATATATATATATATATATACATAAATGAGTACAGTTTCGAACAGTGATTAAGAATAGTAATAATAACATTAACCAACTAATGAATACCAATACATTTGAGTGTCACAAAATTGCACAGATAATCTGTAAAATGTCACAAATTATTTTTATTATTTTTTTTATTTTTTGGTTGTATTACGTAATCAAGGCATACACCCACACCTCCATGATTTGTCATCATTCCACAAAAACAGATTTTTTTCGATTTTCTTCCCCTTTTAATACTTAGAAGATTTAAGACTCTTTGACTTCTCAATAAATAGAGCTGTATCTATTACATTTGTATGTATTTATTTGTAAGATAAGACACCTGTTTAAATACACAAACATTTGATACTATTCGCCCAAAAAAGATCGTTATTATTTTAGCTTTAATATATTTATATATTTAGATATTTATAGGTTTAACGCTATGTCCTGTACAAAGAAATTCCCTGACCATTTGATTAATTTAATCAAGACTTCGAAATATGTTCATTTAGCTACTGCCTCCAAGGATTGTATCCCATCTGTCTCCCTAATGAACTACACCTATGTTCCTTCAGACAAGACTTTCCAAAAGGATGATAACAGTGATTATATTATATTTGCCACTTTTGATAACACAGAAAAATACGTCAATATCTTAACAAATCCAACTGTATCACTTTTGTTCCATGATTGGATCACAGCAAACAGTCTCTCTGCAAAGAAAAGAACATTATCTCAGGTGGGAACACCAAGAGATTCACCAGTGTCTGATAAACCATCACCACTGACGGATTCTACACCTCCACATCCAAGCAAATTGTTAAACCTTTTACAACAGTTGAATCAGTCTGAATTGAATGAAATGAGCGCCACTATTAAAGGTCATGCTATTCCTATTGAAAGAGGTTCTGAAGAATCTAACTATTATAAAAACTTGTTATTGAAGACAAATCCAGATGCTGAAGTGTTTATCTTGGGGGAAAATACGGTTATTGTGAAAGTCAGAATTGAAAGTGCTAAAGTTACAGATAGTGAAAACAATACTAGTATCTACAAATGAATATGGAATTAGTATATATATATATTACGTATGATATAAAATGCACATAACTAATTGTGTCTTTAGTATACAACATAATCAAAGATTGATATAGTCTCTGTTATTTTTATTTTGTGTAATTACGAATACACCTTTATTAGTATTTTTTTTTTTACTTGGCATTGAATCGCAAACACATATTATGTATCTATATTATTATATATAACATTGATTGTTAATATCTTAAGAAAGTACATCAATGTATTTTGATTTTAACAGAACACGGTTAATTACCCTCTTGACCAAAATCTCTAGTGAATTCTTCCTGTTTACGTAAATCCTCTTCATTGACTGTAGGTCTTGTTGTCTTGATGGCTTTCAAAAAATCCTTTATCGTTAAATCAGGTTCTTGTAACTCATCGGCCTCGATATCGACCCATGACATTTCAATAGCAAGAGGATCTCCAGGAGAACATGGTGTATATTTCTTTTTATCTGGATCTTCTGATACATTTTTAAAATGAGTAGCCATCTGAATCTTTCTGATTGGTTCCATCAAAGCATCCTTAACAGCCACTGCAATATCTGAACCCGAATAACCTTCCGTCATTTGTCCCAACGATCTATAATCTTCTTTACTTAAATTACATGGAGTGTCACCAACATTAATCTCAAACATCTTAGTCCTTGACGCCAAATCAGGTAATGGGATATATATTCTCTTTTCAAATCTTCTTCTAATTGCACTATCCAATTGCCATGGGATATTAGTGGCACCAAGGACCAAGACACCTTGTGGATCGTTGCCTACGCCATTCATCTGTACTAGCAATTCCGTCTTTATACGTCTGCTTGCCTCACTTTCACCATCGCCTCTTTGTCCAGTCAATGCATCCACTTCATCTATGAATATAATGGAAGGTTTATTTTCTCTTGCCATTGCAAATAATTGTTTGACCAATTTTTCAGATTCACCCATCCATTTAGACACTAGATCACTTGAAGAGACACTGAAGAACGTTGAGTTAGATTCTGTAGCTACAGCTTTAGCCAAATACGATTTACCTGTCCCTGGAGGTCCATATAACAAAATACCTGTTGTTGGTTTACGATTACCCTTAAACAAATGAGGGAATTTCACAGGTAAGATTACTGCTTCTTTTAAAGCTTCCTTGGCACCTTCTAACCCTGCTACATCTTCCCATCTTACGTTTGGTTTTTCGCTTAGAATGGCTCCAGAGAGTGCCAGTCTCAATTTCTTTTTATCTTCTGCATCGTCATCATCGTCGTCGCCACTACCATTAATTTTATGATTTTTTTTATCCGTAGTAGCTATTCCCTCCTTATTCCCTGCTTTTTTATTATCAGTTGAATTATTATTATTAAGCGATTCTAAATGTTCTTTCAATTGTTCAGCACGATTCAAGTATTCAGTGAACTTTGTCCTTATTAAGTCTTTTGATTTAGGATTCTTTTCATATTTCAAAGCTAGCATCAAATAATCCAGTCCATTATAGTAGGCAGTATATGCTTCTTCGTATTGTGTAGCCGTATCCAAGTCAATGGCATGTTGAATTAAATCAATCCCCTTAGCTAAGAAATCCCCAGTACTCATAAATGATTGAAAAAAAAAAATTATGAAAAATATGTAATCTCAGATTGTTGGAAACAGTCAATCGTAATGACACTAATATTTAAATTTCCTTCTTTTTTTTCTTTCCCCCTTTCTAACAGACTATTTACGAATATCAATTAGATCATTGAACAATTACCTCACACATTAAAACAACCTCCCATTCTCGAATAGAAGCAGACAGAGAAGAATAATCTTCTGTAGGAGGGATGGAAAATTAATTGCTTTTTGGTAAAACAAAAAATTTTTCACAAAAAAAAAAAAGCGGACGTCAAGAAAACCACGTGACTTGTAGAGATTCTATCAACAACAAAAAAAAAAACCAAAATCACTTTTGTAATGATAATGTTCGTTAAAAAGAAAGAAGACAGTCACTCAAAGAGCTATCCCAATAACTCATGGGTGTTGCTCTTTGATATTCTCGTGGTTGGTACTTGGTTCTCTTTTGATAAGGGACTCTGTGTGTGGTAATTTAGGATATTTACTATAATAACTTTTTATTTGAGGTGGAGCTTGAAGGACACTATTTTGCTGAGAGGCGTTGGAGGATGCTAAAGTGAATTTGTGCGGATCTGAGTTATGAGTAGCGCCTATATTTTGTTGTCTGATGGGACTTGATGTCACTAATGGATACACTTTCCGTTCAGGTGAGGGCGGTAGTTCAGAATCAGGTTTCATGTTATCTCTAACCAAGTTTTTAATATGTCTACGTGATTCCAAATAAGTGGTTCCAATGTTTGCTTCATCTAATAAAGATTTGTACAAAGTGTTTTTCTCCCTTGCATATTTCACTTTTTTCTTTAATAAAGCTACTTGATTTTTCAATTTAGCAATAACCTCATCACGTGGATCTTCCTCTATACGATTCTCTTTAGTATTAGTATTATTACCATGTGTTGTTGAATTTTCTTGTAACAACGGGACATTCTCTTGTTCAACTGGCATATATTCTAATGTAGTATCAATTGTGGAACGAGAAGAATCTTCTCTTGTAAACAAAGAAGTTGTATTAGAAAGAAGTGTGCTCCCCGTCTTAGCAATAGAATTAGAATAGTGAACATTATCATTAGAAGATATACCCGATTCAAACCCATGATACACACCATCATTATCGGTACTACTATTAGATTTAAATAAGAGTTTCACACTATTCCAAATATTCTTGAGTTTGTCTCTTGTAGTCAAGGGTTGTTTAACCACTGTCATCATTTGATTTTTATAATATCTTCTTCTTGGATTCACGTTCTTGTAAGTCTTTGAGTGATGCAACCGTCTAGCCAATTGGTACCTTAAATGTCTATTACTCGAAACCGAACCCAATCTAGGATTCCTACCAACATGACGACCCCATTTTTCTTCTTTCATCTGACGTGTTTGTTTATCTACCATTAATCTCAAAAACAAAAACAAAAGCAAATAAATAAATAAATAGTACGAATACCTTTTCTGTAATTCTCACTCACTCAATCTCTCTCTCTCTATATATATATATATATCCAACTCCTGGAGAAGAACAGTACAGCCTTTATACAATAACTGTACCTCTTCTTCACACACTCTTCACTTCCATAATCATATAAACATCAATAATAAAATCTCACATTTCCCTCTTTGTGTTTTAATTATTTTAATGCTTTTGGAAAAAAAAACAAAAAACAAAAAAAATCACCTCTAAAATGAAATCTTAGGGTTTGGAATATTTTCCCTCTGAAGTGAGAAACTTTTTAGGGTTCTGTCTGGTAACTCTAGTTTTTCCCGATGATTTCCTGGAAATAACTTAGGGTTGGCGAGGTATTTCTTTCGTTTTTTCCAACTAAGCCCTAATTCAAAGCTTCTGTAGAATGTTTTGACAATTCGAATGCAGAAGATTTGAAGAAGAGAAGCCTTGTTTGAATTGATGGGATTAGGTGTGATCTCTTCCTCCCCCACTCCATCTGTCAATTCCTATTTCCCATTGAAAAGAGGAAGCAGTGTGAAACCTTTTTACCATTGGAAGATGCCGTTACCAAGTAATGGGACTGTGTTACCTGCCAAAATCAACCTGCCCATTTAAGACCATTGGCATATAGAATCCTATCTAAAAAATATGGGCTAAGTATCAAATCAGATGGGTTGACCGCATTGGCAAACATCATTGGGTCTAGGTTCGGTACTAATTGGAAGAAAAATCCAGACACTTTAAGGTTTTTAGAAGAGTTTGCACAAGTCTGGAAACAACAGGATAGAGGCTTGTTTATTGATCAATCTGGTTGCCAACATGTCTTAGACGAAATCGAACAACGAAATTGCTTTGAGAATAGTCAATATAACAGTGACTCGAATTGGTCGGACCATTCTGTAGCCATGGGTACACAAACAAATTCTGACCATAACAACCTGATTTGGACAGATTATTATAAGATAATTAATGCGTCCGAACAATACTATTTCCCCTATGACGGATTCAAAAAACAATATCTGTCCCCACAGCAACCTATATCTTTAATCACTGATCTCAACCGTAAAATATCTAGTTATATGACCCGATATTGCATCATACGGGATAGAACTTTAAGAAATGAGAATTTCCAAAACGCAAATGATTCATTTAATCCATTATCTTCCATGGTCGCATTACAGAATGACCTTTTACAAAATAATTTAGATACTTCAACACCTGCTACCTATATGGCCATCACTCAGATTAAGAACCTCTTAGGTAGAGACGGACAAAATTTCTTGATTTTGGGACTCCTAACTTATAACGCTGAGGGTAATTTACAAATGGAGGATTTATCTGGTAAGATCGAAGTAGATATATCTCAAGCTAACCCTACAGAGGGGTTGTATTATTATCCAGGGTGCATTGTCCTTGCAGAGGGGATATACTTCACTGTGGGGCATAGGTTTCATATAACGTCTTTAACGCATCCACCTGCAGAGAGAAGAGAAGTCACACAAGACGCTATTGGAAACATTGATTTCTTAAACATATGCAATAATAATAATAATAATAATGTTTTGGGTGGTCCCATTACAAGAATAACTAATGATCTGAAAATCAGATTGTTGTCCTTGGAACAAGAATTGAATGCTCAGAATTTGAGTAACTTCATTATATTAGGTGGAGATATTTTTTTACATGAAGATAATACGTTTAATGCATTGAAGAAAATTTTCCAAAGGATTGAAAATGATCTCATAGAGAGTCGTGTGGCTCCAATAGGGATCATCTTCTTTGGATCCTTTACATCATCTCCTATCTATCCATCATATTCTGAGACTCAAATAACTACAGGGAAATCTTACCAAATGAATTTTGACAGATTGTATCATTTATTGACTCAATTTGTCAATATCGTGGAGAATTGCCAACTGATCTTTGTACCGGGTCCTAATGATCCATGGGGAGGATCCGTTCTTCTTGGAGATGGACCCGCTTTTCCCCAAGAACCAATTCCTTCTTATTTTGTTAAAAAATTGAAGAAATTGGGGGGTAATGTCAAATGGGTCTCAAATCCAAGTAGAATAGCATTCTTATCACAAGAGATAGTCCTTGTGAGAGACGATATAAATAGGAAATTTAAAAAATACTCTATCGAATTCCCCCTCCTAGAAGAAGAAGCTAAACTTAACACTGATCTAAACCATGAAACAGAGATTTCAGATAACGAATATGTCGAGGATTCTAGTGATAGTGAGGATGGTCCAATAGTCAGACATGAAACTTTGCCAGAAGTTCCAGAAGTTCAATTTAATATCACGGAGACTAGGAAATACGTGAAGACATTGCTAGATCAGGGGCATTTGAAACCATTTGCCTCTTCATCAATCAATTATAATCGCGATCATACCTTAATACTGTCTCCATTACCATCAGTACTTATTGTGTGTGATCCAACAGTACCAAGATTTGATTTAACGTATAATGGTTGTAAGACAATCAACCCAGGTAAATTAATTCTTAACAAAACAGCCAGATATCTAGTTTTCAATGCAACTACAAGAACTGTTCATGAAGAAGCGATTGTATTTTAATCTATTAACGCACACACACACACACACACACACACACACTACTTAGCAAATGCTACTATCTTTGATCATTAATGTATTCAAGAAGTGTCACACGAATATCTATAAATAGTTTCAGCATATATATATAATATATTTTTACATAAATAGTTACAACAGTAAGTGAAACAGCAGTTATCCATCTTATATTAACTTAATATATATTATCTAACTCAATAAGGATACTTACGTATTTTGGAAGTAACTTCATAAGTCATGCAATAAGTTGGATCTATTCTAATCAAATTACCATACCCAACAAGACTCAACCCAGCTAGACCAAAAACGGTGTGGAACACATCCACTTCATTGCCTGGTCTATCAGCAATCCCACCCTTTAACTCATCTTGACTCTCTAAGATAAAATGAACCAACTTCTCAGAATCTATCCAGTCCAATCTATTTATTATAGCTAAAGATGATACAACCCAAAAACTGTAACAGACATCCGGTAATTTACTTGGACGACCATTCAACCCACCTTCTGGTACTTGTCTTTCACAGAGCCACCATCCAATTGTATCAATTTGTTCTGGGGTCAACATATCCAATTTGTTGACTATACTCAATGCACCAAGACATGTAAATGCCATTGATGCATGACTCTCAGCACCTGGACAAAGACCGAACCCACCATCAAAATTCAAACATTTTAAAATATGTTCTACCGCAGGGTTTACAACTTCTGGTGTAAGTTGGCCAAGTATAGATAACGCACTTAAAGCGTTGTAACTGAATCTAGCATCGACTTCTCCAAAACGGTCACCTTGGAATGATCCATCAGGTAATTGGTTCCCTTTAATAAACGAAACCACTTGCTCCAATCTCTCAGAATCTTCCACTATAAGGTCGATTGCATCATAAGTCAACAATATTTGTAAGCCAGACAAAGTAGACAACATATGAGCGTCATGTTTAGGAAATGGACCGAACCCACCCGTACGATTATCCCAACATGACATTACAAACTGAATCACCTCTTCACGTTGGAATGTCTCCTTTGAATCTAGGATACAAAGAGCAGTAAGCCCCCAATACACACCATTGAGTCTTAAATGTTCGGATAGCCAATACTCTAAAGTGTCTGTTTTGGAATCCAATGATTTTACGTACTCGATGTGTTTCTCTTTCAGTAATGTATTCACCATGAGCTTCTAATTAAATTGTAACTATTTTATAGATTGATTGCTTTCGAACTGTTCTTTCTCTGTTCTTTTTGCCTACAATACTTACAGCAAGAATGTAAATATATGTTAACAACATAAATTCACCTGATAGAAGGGTTTTTTGTCCGATCAAGCAAGCCTTTGTTAGTTGCTTTTAAGTTTCTATGTTGTCTTTATTTATAGCTTTTCAATATTTAAGATGACCTTTAGAAAAGAATCAGGATATTTTCAGGTAGCAAAATTATTTTCAGGATTTACATACAGTAATATAAAGAAAAGATCTTGATACGTACCCAAATGAAGTGTGAGTTCTTTAAAGCTACTAAAAGAGCAATACGTGTACGTTAAAGAAGTGTGATAGATTATGCAAAATTTGAAAGACTTAAAAGTGGTAATCGACCATTCAGATCATGAAAATTCTGATTCAAATGGGTTTAGCAACGGTATCGTTCAATTGGAACAAGCCAAGATTGAAAGGTTGAATATTATTCCTACAGAGTGTAAGGATGATGAAGACGTAAAACGGTTATTGGTATTATTTAATGAACCGGAACAGTTAGTCGATGAAAGTGTAGAGAGCCGTAGAGACAGATTAGCTAAATTTTTATATGCTAATAAGAATATTCTTTACCATTTGGGAGATCTCAATCCATTAAACATCAGCGAGAGACTCGAGGAAAATAGAAAAGATTCCAATTTGAATGAAGGAGAATCTGAAGAAGACGATGAGGAGGAGGAGGAAGATTTTTATACGCCAGCTACTGATGAATTAATTCAGGCAAGAAAATATATTTTAAAATACTCATTGACCAATGCAGAACAAAGATTGAAAAGGCAGAGAGATATAGTCAATACAATAGATATTCCAAGTGAAATTAAAAGAAGAAGAAATTACAATAAACAATTACAAAGTTTTAGTTTAGTAGGGTCTCAAATAGTGTCTACAAGACCGGTTTCTAAAGTTAGTGTATCACCTAAGGGTAATTATTTTGCTACAGGAAGCTGGGCTGGTGATGTGAAAATATTGGATATTGATACTTTGGAGATACTTCAAAAGTCACCTTGTGAATCAACATCAATAACGACTACAGGAAAAATCAGCGGTCTCGATTGGAATCATTCGGGTTCCCACTTGGTTAGTGGATCAGACAACACTTATGTTTATATTCACCGTTACCAAGAAAATACAAACATTTTTAATATTGTAAGTTCTTTTAAAGCTCATGATCAAAGGGTAGTAACCACAAAATTTCATCCCTCTGATAGATATATTGCAAGTACGTCCTTCGACACCACATGGAAATTATGGGATGTAGAGACTTCAAAAGAATTGTTACTACAAGAGGGGCATGCTAAAGAAGTTTACAGTCTTGCATTCCACAGAGATGGTGCTCTTGTGTGTACAGGAGGATTAGACAATATGGCAATGTTATGGGATTTAAGGTCTGGTTCTTTATTGATGACATTGTCCGGTCATGTAAAACCAATATATACAGTAGACTGGTCACCAAATGGATACAATCTAGCTACAGGAAGTGGTGATGGGTCCATCCATATTTGGGATATTAGAAAGCAGGGTATTTGTGGAAAGATCTTGGCTCATAATAGTATTGTTACATCAGTTCAATTTGAACCGATAAATGGGGAATGTTTAATCTCATCAAGTTATGATAAAATAATTAATATTTTTAGTAGTGGAAACTGGAATAAAATAGCCTCATTGAAGGGTCATACTGATAAAATCCTAGATGTTGTTTTTGCAAAACATTCACAAAGTATTATTAGTAGTGGGTGGGATCGATCAGTCAAATTATGGGAAATAAATAATTAACTATTTTAGACACTAAAACAGACTGTAGACTCTACCTCATATCTAAATAAGCACATATATATATTAATGTAAAATGTACATATTTAAAATGAATATTGTGTATTCAATAAATGGTAATTTATTCCTTAGTGACAGAAAATTAATACTTTAATTCACCTTTTTCTTGAAGAGTAATTTGTTTGTTGAGATGTTCGTACTCTTTGAACAGGCATTTTTTGCAAACGTTCAGTTAATGTTTCAAGCTTTTCTTGTAAGCTCTCATTTAACTGTTTTTCTATTAACCATGCTTGTTTCAACTCTTTTATCTCTTTGTTAACTTCATCAGTCTTGATACAAAAATTATCGGAAATAGACCTTAGATCATCTTCTATTTTTTGACATTCTATAGATAATTTATCTATATTCTTTACTGAATCTTTAATCGAATCACGGGCTCGCGTTATCTCTTTTTGCATATAATTACTCTCTATATCCTTTGACTCACATTTTTTGGTTTCCTTCTCAAACATCTCTTCTAAATCGTACTTTTTCAATATTAAATCCTTTAATTTACAAAATAATTCACCCTTCTTTGTAAAATCAACAAGCATATCATCAAATTGTTTTTGTAATGAGTCAATGTTTTGATAAAAAAATTTATTTTCTCTTTCTACCTCTCGATAATGGTCTTTATTTAATTCAATGTCGCCATCACACTTGTTTAATTTTTCTCTCATGTCTATATCTTCATTAGAATAAAAATTCCTATGACGCTCTTCAATTGGATTAACATCTTGATACATTTGTAATTCTTGCTTTTGCCTTTCTAAATCGTAGTAGATCTGTGCCATGGATTGTATTAACCGATGAGTCAATATGTCACTGGACAAATGATAATTACTACTTGAATTACCATCATTTCTTATGATACCTGTAAGTACACCCTTTCTTTGCTTTGTTGGGTTCTTTGAATAATCATTTTTCAGTCTCTTAGTTTCATAAAAACTGGGAACAACAGGACTAACCATAATATCCGAACTTACTGACGACTCTTTAAGACCGTTTAATTGTGGTCTATTGGAACGGGACCGTTTCTTATTATTTGTTGAAAATGCACTATCTAGGTCATCATTTTGTTTATAATTTACTTCACTTAACAACGATCTTTCAACATCCATTGAATTATAGTGTTTTATCGTGTATACATCAGGTAATGGCCAAGGTAGTGATGGATCTTCTAACCATGCAATAATGTATCCAAGATGCTGATTATAGATGGGTCGTAAATCTGGTGGTAACACCCCAACTCTATCTCTTAAAACGACAACGGCTGCAGTGACCGATTCTAAATATTCCTTTGTATCTTTACCATATTTCTTCCTAAAATATAAATCACAGTGTTCAAAGGAATTTATTGCTACCAGACGAACTATAGGAGATCGTGGTTCTATCGTTTTAGTAGTTGCTCCCTTGGAGCGTGTCCTTCGTCCATGAGTCAAAATCATAACCATATCTTCATTATTTGTGTCAACGGTGTGATCTAAAGCAATGAACATATCGAATCTTGGTATATTTTTATCAATTGGATGATGGCTTGAGTCCCAATCCTTAGATGGGAAAATATGTACAGTACAAGAATGCGACACCTTTTTTTGTTTCTTTTGTCTTGATTTTATAGAATTGGAATCATATCTTTTAATATTCACTTTATTACCCAACAATAAAGCTTCTACAAGGTCCATTGTTCGACCTGGACAACACACTAATGCAGTCTGTGTCTCATAGTCTTGAAGTAATGTGATCAAGTCTCTCAATACAGCAAATTTTCCACTTGTTTCACATAGATGCGATGGGATATCCCTAGCAATCAAGGATTTGGGTAAAAAATGGTCGATTAAAAGAAATGGATGGGTAGCTACCTTGGCACTATTGTGACACATCGTTTTCATTGATTCTAATACCACATCTTCTTTAAAATCCGAGGTAGAGAAGTACCTTAAAATATCGGAATAATGCAAAGAGACAATCTGGTCTGTTAATTCCTTTTGGTAGAGACACATGGTTGTAGGTAACCAATAATCACCGGAAGTGTTCCCGGATACACCCAATGTTTTAGCATCTGCAATTGAAGGAGCAGGTTTGTCATCCAATATTCTCAATAAATTCATTTCCAATTTAAAAAAAAAACGATAAAAATAAACAGTTAGCCTAATTATCCACTTTTTCTCTCTAAGTATATAATTGTATAATAGTTTTTCACCACCTGTTAATACACCTTCAGAGTGTTTTGACTCACACTGGTCCAAAATATTCTAATACATCTTGTTTTAATAATATTTCAGGCATCTCACTTTTAAAATCCAGTATTAAATTTTTTCCTTTTTGGTTTCCTGGAAAGATCCCTCGAAGAATTTCATTTTCGAAGGCAATGTCAAAAAAAATAAGAACACTAATAATGTCAACGAATATTCTACTTTGATCCCAAACGAGTCTTGTAAAGGTTTCCAAGAAACAAATATATTAGGATAGAAGAAGGCGAGTTGGTATATTATTACAGCTAATTGTTGTTGTTATAAACGGGTGTGAATACGTAATCTTGTGTCTAGGGGAAGCGGAGTTTGTGGAATAGAGGTTATCAACAAGAAATTCATTAGAAACCAGTATAATAATCATATAAACATCTAAAACAAAAATATTTTAAATGATTGAGACAATGTTTGAGAAAGATGAATCTGTGAAACACACTTTAGGTGAAGATGAAATTGCTCTTTATGATAGACAAATCCGTCTATGGGGTTTGGAAGCACAGACAAATATTCGTTCCGCAAGAGTCCTTCTAATTAACGTTGGTGCCATAGGTACAGAAATCACTAAGAATATTGTGTTAAGTGGTGTTGGACACTTCTCTATCTTGGATAATAATCATTTAGTTACAGAAGAAGATTTAGGTTCTCAATTTTTTTTAACGTCTACAGATGTTGGGACACTTAGAAGTGATGCGATAAAAGACAAAATCATGGATTTAAACCCTAGAGTAGAATTTTCCATTGAAGCAGACACTTTTGAAGAGTTAATCTCAAAAAGAAATGATAAGTATGATATTGTTATTGGTACTGAGCTGAATAAAAATCAGATCATTCAATTAAATAAATGGTCACGTTCCAATAATATTCCGTTATATATAGCCGGGTCCAACGGGTTGTTTGGTTACATATTCGCAGATTTGATCCAATTTGATGCAAGAGATAAGAAATTACAAAGTGTCAAGCAATCTGAACTTGGTCCAATTTCTTCTAATAAAGAGATCATTTCTTTGGAAGTTACTACTGATCCAGAAGATCCAAAGAAAATTTACGAAAACTTGGTGACAAGGAATAAATATATTCCCTTTGAGATACTATTAGGGAAAGCTACTTTGGAAGGGAAGTTGACAAAAAGACAGCTTAAACGTGTGTCTCCTATACTTCCATTAACTTTGACCCATCTTAAGGATACAAATATGGCTCTCAATAATGTATCTTTATTTAAAGAAGAACTTGGAAAGACATGTAAACAGTTGGGAATAGATCCAACTTTAATTCTGAAACCAGAATATGTAGAACAATTTATTAAACAAAATGGAGTTGAGTTCTCTCCTGTGGCTGCTGTTCTTGGTGGTGCTGTTTCACAAGATGTGATTAATATCTTGGGTAAAAAGCAACAGCCATTAAATAATTTTATTATATTTGATGGGATAACACTAGATATGCCAATATTTGAATTCTAAAAAAAAGATGAATAAGTTATTTTTAGTGATTACACAATGTATATATTTGAATTGTATTGAAGACCAAAACTTCTTTATCAAAATTTAACCCTATATTCAGGTGTATGTCATTGAGTAATAAAACTTTATATTTTCTTCAAAGTTTATTCTTTTTATTCATTGAATAAGAAAAAAAATGAGAATAAAAATTTTGGTATATTTATTTAAATTTAAATAGGTTCAATATACAACTAAATATTAATTTCCATACACTTTTATTTCTTTTATTTAACCGTATATTTTCCTTCAAATTGTAATTGAGATTAATATTATTAAATAAGTTCTCTTGTCTCTTCTTCAAATTTCTTTGACGTCTTTTTTGCAAACATGTAGATATATATTTAAAACCCCTTAGGTTAACTTGTGTAGAATTCCCCATCACCAGATCCGGTGTCTTGAGGTCACCATCAATGGAGATTTAAGTTTGACCACTGACAGTGACTTGTTGTAAATGAGTCATGAAATTCTCTAATGAAACGTCATCCGTCAAAACGATAGTATTACCAGTACGAGACATGTCTTGATAGTTATCAGATGGATTCAATTTAGATAACAAGAAACGAGCTTGAGAACCACCTGCTTCAGTATCAATAAATCTAGGCAATGGGAATCTATCGATTAATAAATCTGCAGCTTCCAATTTTGGTTCTTCTAATAAAGTCTTGAAATCAACATAATTTGGATCATCTTGATAACCAGCTTTTCTCCATTGAGCAATTTGTTCACCATGATAAATTAGGATATAGAAAAATGTATCTAATAATAAGATGGTATTTGGTTTCACGGAGACAGAATCCAATAAGACTGGATGTGGCTCTTCCTCCATTGAATAAGAAGTCAAAGTTGGTTGAATCATAATTAAAGAATTTGTGGTATCTTCACGTGTGAAAATATGTCTATAGAAGGCAGTTTCATCTGGTGAATTGTTGAAAACGCTCAAGAATTGAGATCTTCTTAGATAGTAGGTGAATTGTGGGTAATAGGAGAAATTTGGTCCCAGTCTGAAAGAGTTTGGATCATCCTTATTGTAGTCGGCATACTTTTGACATAATTTGATTAAGTTTCTATCAATCCATCTGATCACATCTGCACCATCATCTTCTTCAGCTTTGGATACTGCGAATCTAGCCATCAAAACTACAGCAGCCTCTTGATCGAATGATTGTGCGATGGCAGGACTACCGAATGGTAATAATTGATTAGCTACGGTGGTAACCCTAATACGGTTTGTACCAGAAGAATGTTGATAAGAGGTAATAAATTGAGTATAAGCTAGATTTGGTTGTTGTTGACCGGCCATCATTGCATTAGCAGTTGGACTATTGACAACGTTAGCAATTTCAAAATAAAATGCGTAAGTATGATGTGGTGATAAACTAGCCATTTTCCATGTAGAAGTGCCACCAATACCAATCTCAGAATCGCTAATATTACGTGCATCTGTCTTAAGTACTGGGGAAGCATGACCAATTAACCCTTGCAATTTCAAGGATTTAGATGTCTTAACAGATAAAGTACCATTGAAAGCCATCTTTAAATAACCTTCATCATCCTTGGCGAACAATCTAATGTATGATTGTTTGAAGATTGCAGTAGAGAAGGCATCTGTCAACAAAAGAACACCACCTGTAGAATCAGCCAACTGCCTCATTTCCAGCATACCGACTTGATCGTAACAACCTGCAAAGATATCAACAGTATGTCCATTAGCAGATACTCTATTTGCAATTACGTTATAAAATTTACAAGCTTTCTTATAATGTTGAGCTCTATCGGAATCGATATCATGATGTGATCTTAGTGGGTCTTTCAATTCAGAATTAACGATTAAACCTGGTTGTAAAGTGCCTGGACCGCTAGTAAATAAGATAATTCTAGCAGCTACTCCCTTGAAACAGCTTTGTAGTAATAAGGATGCGATGTTAATGGCGGAACCAGTGGCTCTTAAAGGTCTGTGACCAGCAGGGACAGACCATTGATCTGGAGATAAATTTTCCAATAATTGATTCAACTTAAATTCCACTTGTTCCAATGGCAAGAAAAACCTGTTAATTGACATTGGAGTAATCTTACCATTGTATTGAGGAACCATATTTGGGTTATTTAAATTACCAGAAGATGGTTTTTGGCCAGTCAACATTTCTACCAATTGATCCAACTGATATTCTTTGTCACCCCTAAACACGTTACACCTATCGATAGTCTCACTAGACAAATCATGCAATTGAACAACGTTACCGTATGTTATTAATCCGACAAGGGCATTTGGAGGTAAAAGAGACAAAGAAGTGATGATAGAATCTTTTAAAGCATCCAAGTTTTCCTTTTCAGCTGTGATATCGACAATGAAGAAAAAGATAGGTGGGACTTGAACAGGTCTATTTGTGATATATTCCATAGTGGTATGCTGTAGTTCGATTGGCATATTTTCTTGAGTCATGTTAGCGTATTGGGCAGGTAAATGGTTTCTCGAATTACAGATTGGACAAGTCCATGAATTGCTACGTGGGTCAATGGAACAGTATGGATTTAAAATAGCTTTACATTGTGGACCTGCACAGACTACTGGATTGTATTGTGCGAGAGCTAAAGTGTTGGATCCGTCCTCTTCGCTGATAAACTCTTTCAATGGGGTGTATAAACAGCCCACTGGAACCACATTTTTGTTGGCATCAGTCTTTGTAGAAGGAAAAACGTTCCAAGAGAAACGAATCCCATTAATATCTTCGTTAGTTTCAAAATCCATTTAACCTATAATTGTTATTATTTTGGAGTCTATATATATATATATATATATCTGTTTATATTTGTTTTAACCTTATCCTTAGTAGATCTACTCTTAATACTTTTCTCAATATGTGAGAATATAAGGACCACTGCAAACTAACTAACTGTTCCAATGAAAAAGTGAAGAACTATCTATGTCAATCCAAAGGTTGAGAGGAGGATATCTTTCCAAGGAATGGTATCCAACTGCTGTCGAAACTAAAACATACCTCGAAATTATTTTCTCGATTGCCTTTCTTCGAGAAATTTTGTAAGAAAAAAAAAATAAACAAACGAAATAAATTTAGTAAACAAAATAAAAACCGAAATACGAAACATGGCGGAATACTACGGAAATACTGAAAAATCCACCCAATACAAGAATCCCAAAAATGCCGTAGAATCGTTTAACATAATAAACAACAAATTCCTCTATTTCGGTAACTGAAGGCGTCTGGTTAAATATGCTACGGCTTACAGTGCGGAATTACCAAACCGAAAACAAATCCGCCCACAGAGGGAGGGTAACCAAGAGGGAAACCACAGAATTAAAAGTGAAAGTATAAAGGAAGAAGAACCTCGAAGAGTTGTAAAGATGTGGGTAGTGTTGAATAAATAGCTGTTGTGGATGGTGGTTTAGTGGGTATTCCGTTGTGTCAGGGGGAACCAAGAGATAAATATAAGATGGTGAAGAGAAGTTTGATTTCCTGTTTGTGTCTATGTTTTTTGGTCAGATTGATCCTCATTTTGCTGTTTCCTCAATTAGGATCAATCTTGGATCAAACTGTGCAATTCTCAACTCCAGTGACGTCCTTTAAGTCATTAAAAGACGGTATTTTCCTATTAAACCATTCATTGGGTCTATATGAAGGTGGTGTAGTTTATTTACCACCATTATTATTACAATTTGCCAATCTGTTCCATATCGGAGTCGGATCACAGTTTATGTCGTCTCTGTTATTTATCTTTATGGATTGTCTATTTGTATGGCAACTATATTCTTTAGAATTCCAGTTGAATCAAACTTCCAATTGTGCATGGATCTTTGCATTGAACCCCATCACAATATTATCCTGTATCAGTAAGTCCAGTATCATTTTCACTTATTTACCTTTATTGTCAAGCATATATTTCGTTTCAATACAAGGAGGCAACATTGTAAAAAGTTCTTTAATGATGTCCATTGCCACATATTTAGACCCAATAATGGGTATTTTATTGATACCAACGCTAAATTTCATCACAAGAGATTCTCACAGATCGATTAATAGAGTGGTATTTTACTTGATAAATTTTATAATTTATCTTGCCTTACTGTACTGGATCTCTCCGTTCCCATTGCTTTTAGTCTATAGCAAAAGACTTCATTTCGATAATGTGGTTCCTAATATGGGGTTATGGTGGTACTTCTTCATTGAAATGTTTCAAGAGTTTATCCCCTTCTTTAAATCGGTATTTAACCTATTTTCAATGGGCATGATAATCCCATTGACTGTACGGTTCAATAACTACTATACAAACAATCCAATGAAAAATTTATTCCCATTATATTGCTGGGTCATATCTCTTGGTTGGTTAATCCTGACCAAACCATACCCAACATTAGGTGAAACAGGTATATTTTTATCGTTATTGCCTCTATTCGTTACAGAGAACAAAATGTCGATATTGAAATACATGAGATACCCAATGTTCATAACGTTATTGTTTCTACATTCGATCCTGTTATCACCGATCTTCTACCATCTATGGATAGATTTAGGGTCCGGGAACTCTAATTTCTTCTATGCGATATCTTTAGTGTATAATCTTGCCTTAGGGTTATTGATAGCGGATATCACATGGGGGGTAATAAGACTAGAATATGATGATGGGAAACCTAATTACACAAGGAAATTGACACAAGTTTGAACATACGTAATGGTTATGTAATTGTTTAAGAATCAATATATATATATATAATATATTACTAATGTGGCTTCTCTTCACATAAACATCTTCTTGTATATGTATATTTTTGTATATTTTTTAAACTTGGAAGGAAGAGAAAAAAACAGTGAAATTTTTTTTATTAGAAACGATCGAATGGGGAAACTAAAAAACACAGACAGACTTTATAGTGCATACAGTGTATGTTTGTAGAGATGAAACTTTGATATAAAGAAGAACACCAGTACTCCAGTGTATATAACGTGGAACTTTATAATCAAGGGGACATATAAACAGTGTACACACGGCTTATAAGGATAGATTTGAATTGTGTGTTGAGCGATAATGTCGGAGGTATGTTTAACAATTGATACACATATACCAAGTGAATTAAACAAAAAATAACAAATAAACTAGATTTCAAATATTACTAACAAAGAATGACTTATTATGAGTTTAATCAGTTTGTTCCAATAAATCCAAAACCGTTTCTTCGAGACTTAGTGAATCGCAGAATTATTGTAACGTTGAAATTCAATAACACACAATATCGTGGGATATTAGTGTCAACAGACAATTATTTCAATATACAATTGAAAGATGCAGAGGAATGGGTACAAGGCGAATCCAAAGGTACAGTGGGAGAAATATTTATTCGATGTAACAATGTATTGTGGATCTCTGGAGAAGATTCCAAGCCGGAACAAAAGTCGTTATAGACAAGCCAATGTCTTTTATAAGTATTTGTTTATATACATTTCAATCTATATCACCATTACCTTTCATCAATCATACATAAATACATACATACATATATAAGAGTATATAAAAATCATCAACCGCAGTATTTTGGTTTCCAGTCTTTTCCACCAAAGTCCCCCCGGTTCGAACCCCGCGGGCGGCAGAATATTGTGGGTTTTTATTTTGTAAAAACGAAACTGAACCCTCGAGCATTTTTTTTTGTTCTTTGTTTTTTGTTTGCAAAGTCGATGGATATTCAAAGGAACACTAAGTTGTGTATATATTTGACAATCGTACTAGTCTGTTTTATAACCCAATTTGATGTTAGGTTTGTTGTTAGGGAAACGTTTTCTTACCGTTCATTTATCCTCTTAGTATTTTTTTTTTTGTCCTTTTGTAAGGTGAGCAAAGCAATATATATATATATATATAAGTTATCTGGATACATTGTGTTATATAAGTCATGGCTATCACCCAATCTGTTATTGTTCCTACTTATAAGGAAAAATTGAACATTAAACCTTTAACACAACGTCTATTTGCAGCCTTGGGTAACGACGCCACAGAACACACCGAATTGATCTTTGTTGATGACAACTCTCAAGATGGTTCCGTTGAAGAAGTTGAAAAGTTACAAAAACAAGGTTACAACGTCCGTATCATTGTAAGAACCAACGAACGTGGTCTATCTTCTGCGGTACTACGTGGGTTCAAAGAAGCAAAGGGACAATACTTGATCTGTATGGACGCTGACCTTCAACACCCACCTGAATCCGTCCCCTCTTTATTCGATTCCCTACGTGAAGGTCATGCCTTCGTCATTGGTACCCGTTACGCACCAGGGGTCGGTATTGATAAGGACTGGCCAATGTACCGTCGTGTGATCTCTTCCACTGCGAGATTAATGGCTAGACCATTGACTATTGCCTCTGATCCAATGTCTGGTTTCTTTGGTTTGCAAAAACAATATTTGGATAAAGCGGTAGAAGACAAGATTGAGATCAATCCACAAGGGTTCAAGATCGCTTTGGAATTATTGGCTAAGTTGCCATTACCAGAAGACGATAAGAAGAAATTGGGCGAGGTCCCTTTTTCGTTTGGTGTTAGAGTGGAGGGGGAATCTAAATTGTCTGGGAAAGTCATTATTCAATACATTCAACAGTTGAAGGAATTGTATATATATAAATTTGGTTTAGAAAACTTGGTTTTGTTCGTTTTGTTCGGTGCTATATTGGCATTGTACTGTCTATACCAATTCTACTGTTTATGTTTCTAAATTGACATAAATTAAAACAATAAACACATACATATTTGTATGACTTTCATTATTAGTTTTAGTATTTTGTCCTCATATATATATATATATATATATATTATTTATTTACGTTAATATATTATAATAGGAAAGTAAGACCATTTATTTATATATAAATCTATCATAATTGGTAAGGCTTACATACTAGTCAGAGTTTACGGAAAGTAATATAAGGCAAAGTGCAAGTCCCCTACACGAATATACAAACAGTAGGGCTACAGAGCAAATATTCAAATGAATTGCCAATTTTTAACGTAGAGTCCAAAGGGAAACTTTAGAATTCTTTATATTATTTTAAAGTTGCTCTTAGAAACAACTCACAACATTTACAAACCTCATGTAACACTGTGTTGTTTTAGAGTTTCTGTCTTCTTAATCAACAAAGTGGTTTCCACTTTTCTTCAAGGAGTGAAATTCTTGGAAGTGGCGAGGAAAACAGGGAAAACCCCCCGATGGTATTTAAAGCGGGGGGGGACACCTCGAGCAAAAGATGAAAATTAGACGGTTGACTGAAAGCAAGTCATATATTTTTATACATACATATATAATCAGAACATATAACAGTTGCTTTCATACTCCCACCCATATAAACCAACAAGTGAAATATAACTGAAATATTTTGTAGTATATCCCTTTGGAATTTTAAAGGAAAAAAAAATGGATGTTACTTCTAGAACTTTGCTTTTAAGATTGAACGATCAAGGTGAACCTGTAACTGCCTCTTCATCGTATGGTCAAGGTGTTTTATCCTTTCCCTCTCTGCCCTTGCCTAAAGGTACTCCTAAAGATACACCAATTTATACTTTGAAATTATTAATATCTGCAGGCAGTCCGGTGGCTAGAGATGGACTCGTATGGACTAACGTTCCTGAGAATTCTTCTACTGATTTCGATAGAAATAAATTCCATAAAATCATTATAAAGACAAGTTTCCATAGAGACGACGAAATCCCTATCCCTATCTTTAAACCAGGTACCTTTTGTTTCTATTTGTCCTTCAGAAACGATAACGAAGAATTGGAGACTACTCGTAAATTTTATTTTGTCGTATTACCTACCCTTTTCAACAATAATGGAGACTTTTTGCCCTTGAATTCCATAGCTTTACAATCGGTCGTCTCTAAATGGTTGGGACCAACTTTAAAGGATTGGGATCGGGTCTTTACTAAAATATCCAAGAAAAAATATAACATGATCCATTTCACTCCACTACAACAAAGAGGCGAATCCAACTCTCCATATTCCATATTCGATCAATTACAATTCGATCCTCAATATTTCAAATCCGAGAGTGATGTGAAAAGGATGGTCGATCATCTGTATAAAGATCTAAATATTTTGTCTATGACAGATATCGTGTTCAACCATACGGCTAATAATTCCGTATGGCTTCGTGAACATCCTGAGGCAGGCTATAACCAATACACTGCACCACATTTAATCGCTGCTATCGAACTGGATCAGAAACTGTTGGATTTCTCAAAAGTTTTGAAGAATTATGGGTATCCAACCATACTAAACAATGAGGATGATTTAATTAAAATTATGGACGGGATTAAAATTCATGTGTTGGGTTCTTTAAAACTTTGGGAATTTTATGTGATTGATGTGAAATCATTTATTGCGAAAATTCAGAGTCAATGGACCACTCAGGGGTTCAGCTCTTTAGAGAATGATCTTTTAAAAGCGGTTCCTAAATTTAATGGATCTAATGGTTCTATTACACAGTTGGCACAGTTTTTGGTTGAAAGAGCCACTGATCAGAATTTCCATATCTTAGGTGAAAGATTTGCCAAAACTTTGATACTAGAAAGAGCAATCCCAATATTAAAACAAAGTTTATCCACTGGAAATAATAATGTTGATATATGGGACGATGAGGTTGAAAATTTGATTCAACGTGTCTTGGATGAAATTAATTTACCTTTATATAAGGAATATGATGACGATGTCAACGAAATTTTGGAACAGTTATTCAATCGTATTAAATATTTAAGGATAGAAGAACATGGTCCTAAACAAGGCGAAATTAATGATAAATTCCCATTAACGGAACCTTATTTTACAAGGTTCGTCGGTAAAGATGGAAAATCATATGCTTTAGCAAATAACGGCTGGATCTGGGATGGTAATCCATTAGTTGATTTTGCTTCAAATAAATCAAAAGCCTACCTTCGTCGTGAAGTCATTGTTTGGGGAGATTGTGTCAAATTAAGATATGGTTCTGGACCTCAAGATTCGCCATACCTATGGGAAAGAATGTCCAAATACGTTGAAATGAATGCTAGAATTTTTAGTGGGTTTAGAATCGATAATTGTCATTCTACTCCCTTACATGTAGGTGAATATTTCTTAGATTTAGCAAGAAAAGTTAATCCAAATTTATATGTCGTGGCAGAATTGTTTACTGGTTCTGAGATGATGGATTGCTTATTCGTGGAAAGATTAGGTATCTCTTCTTTAATAAGGGAAGCTATGCAATCTTGGTCTGAGGAAGAATTGTCTCGTTTAGTTCACAGGCACGGTGGTAGACCTATTGGTTCCTTCAAATTTGTACCAATGGATGAATTTCCATACCCAGCAGATATTAAAATCGATGAAGAATATTGTAGATACAATAAAACTGACCATGCAATTAAATGTGTCTCTGAAATCATGATTCCTAAGATATTAACTGCTACTCCACCACATGCTCTATTTATGGATTGTACTCACGATAATGAAATGCCATATCAAAAAAGAACCGTGGAAGACACTTTACCTAATGCCGCTTTAGTGGCTCTTTGTTCCTCAGCTATTGGTTCTGTGTATGGTTATGATGAAATCTTCCCTAAATTGTTGAATTTGGTCACTGAAACTAGAACTTATGAAGTTAAAGATGGTGACGGTATCAGTGATATCAAGACAAAATTGTTTGAGATTAGAGATGATATATCCAAAAAATCTTTTGATATTGAGGATTCAGAGATGCATGTGCACCATGATGGCCAATATATTACATTCCATAGAACAGATGCTAAGACTGGTTCAGGCTGGTATTTGATTGCCAGAATGAAATTTAATGATAATGTAGGCCATCAAGTTTTACCACCTGTTATATTAACACAATCTAAATGTTCTTTGAAATTTGCTTACACTTTAGAGAAAGTTGGTGATATTAAGGATACTGAATCTGATACAACTATTAAGGGTATACCAACAAGATTAAGAGAATTGACAGGTTTTGGAATACATTATGATGAAGAGTCGCAAACTACCACAATCACTACTCCGGGTGATTTCCCACCTGGGTCTATTGCTCTTTTCCGTACCCAACAAAATGGTGTTGACGATACTTTGGACCATTTCATTAGATCTGGTGCTATTAAGGCTACTAACGATTTGACCTTAGAATCTCTAAATTATATCTTATACCGTTGTGAAAATGAAGAAAAAGATTCCAGCTATGGTCAAAGTGGTTGTTATGATATCCCTGGCTACGGTAAATTGGTATATGCAGGTTTGCAAGGTTGGATTTCAGTCTTACGTAACATTGTATTCACAAATGATTTGGCTCATCCATTAAGTGTTAATTTACGTGCTGGTTGTTGGGCACTGGATTACGTTGTCAATCGTTTGTTCTACTATAAAGATGCACCAGGTGTGAAACAGGTACAAAACTGGTTACGTAGTAGATTAGGTAGAGTCAAAGAATTACCAAGTTTCTTAAGACCAAGCTATTTTGCATTAATCATCGGTATTCTTTATGGTTGTTGTCGTTTACGTGCTATGCAATTGATGTCTATTAATATTGGTAAGTCTACTGTGTTTGTTCAAAGTTTGGCAATGACCAGTATACAAATGGTCTCTAAATTGAATTCCACGTCAATATACCCAGATAAGCAGGTTGCATGTATGGCTGCCGGTTTACCTCATTTTAGTACCGACTATATGAGATGTTGGGGCAGAGATGTTTTCATTTCATTGAGAGGTTTATTATTAACTACAGGTAGATACGATATAGCTAAAGACCATATCTTGGCTTTTGCTAAGACTTTGAACCATGGCTTAATTCCGAATCTATTAGATGCAGGTAGAAACCCAAGATACAATGCTCGTGACGCCGCATGGTTTTTCTTACAAGCAATTCAGGAATATGTTAATATTGTTCCAAATGGAGAAGACATTTTGAAGGAGAAAGTTTCTAGAAGGTTCCCTCTAGATGATGAGTTTATTACTTGGGATGACCCAAAGGCATTTACCCACACCAGTACTATTGAGGAAATTATCTATGAAATTTTAAGTAGACACGCTAAGGGTATTAAATATAGGGAAGCTAATGCTGGACCAAACTTAGATCGTGTCATGACCGATGAAGGTTTTAATGTGGAAGTATATGTTGATTGGAATACAGGATTGATCCATGGTGGTTCTCAAAGTAATTGTGGTACATGGATGGACAAGATGGGTGAAAGTGACCGTGCTGGTTCCACCGGTATTCCTGGTACACCAAGAGATGGTGCAGCTATTGAGATCAACGGTTTGTTGAAGAGTGCATTAAGGTTTGTTAATGAATTACAGTCAAAGGGTTTATTTAAGTTTACAGAAGTGGAAACACAGGAGGGTACCTCTGTTACATTGCAACAATGGGAAAAGCTGTTACAAGATAATTTTGAGAAAAAGTTCTATATTCCACTGGATCCAAAGGATGATGAGAAATATGATATTGATTCGAGTATTGTTAACAGAAGAGGAATCTATAAGGATCTTTATAGGTCTGGTAAACCTTATGAAGATTATCAACTGAGACCAAACTTTTCCATTGCTATGGTGGTAGCACCTGAATTGTTTACTCCAGAATATGCTACTAAAGCCATAGAAATTGCAGATAAGAATATTAGAGGACCAATTGGTATGTGTACTTTAGATCCAAATGACTACAATTACCGTCCATATTATAACAATGGTGAAGATTCAAATGATTTTGCTACATCTAAGGGTAGAAACTATCACCAAGGTCCAGAATGGATTTGGTGTACAGGGTATTTCTTAAGAGCCTTCCTTTACTTCAATTTCTTAACCAATCCAAGAGCAAGTAATAAACCACAGACCAAGCCATCCTCTTATATGTATCAACAATTATACCATAGATTAGTCAAACATAGAGAATGGTTAATGCAGAGCCCATGGGCTGGTCTTACAGAACTAACCAACAAAGACGGAGCATTTTGTAAAGACTCATGTCCAACTCAAGCATGGAGTAGTGGATGTTTGTTAGATTTATTCTATGACATCTGGACATCCTTTGAAGGAGATGATGTATAAGAATACGAAGAGACAGAGATTGAAGGCTTTTAAACTCTTTTAACCTGTCTTTATATGAAAGTACATCTATTTTATTAGCTACAATTGTATGTATATATTTTATACAGTATTGACATTTTTTTTTTTTCTATTATAATAAAGTTCTTAGTTAATGTATTACCACTTTGACTCTGTTCCAGGCACCTTAAAACTGGGGCATATAGACATAGGCACCCTGTCTTTCTCTTTCTGTATGGTTCATCATTCTTACATAGTTCTTATCAATAGAAGTTCCCTCTGTGGAACAGTGAAGTTGAAAAAAAAAAAATGAATTGCCAAAAAAAGACGGCTCGTTCTTTTTGTTGAAATGTGTCAAAGCGATTTGATTCAAAAGTTTCACGATCAAGACAACAAGAGTTAAAGAATGGTAAGAAGAAGAAGAGAGCAAGAAAACCATATATTAACATTCAACTGTGGTGAGTGGATAACTTAGTATTAAGTTAATAATATTGAGTGTAAGGATCTTCTTTTATAAAAATATTGCTTTACGAAAAGTAAATGGCGCTCGGTTGATAAGGGGACACCAAACATTTGTAAGTAGGTTAAATATCAATAAGTACCCCCCCCCCCAGCTTTACTCTGTGTTTGTTTTATAGATTTTTAACAGTTTGATCTGGTTCCAGTTGTCTGATACCCAATATATATATATAAAAGATATTAAAAGTTATAATTGGTCAAAAAAAAAAAAAATAAATAAATAAATTAATAAAAGCATTTACCTGGTCTCAAATAGTACTTTAAATAAAAGATAATATTCAAGAAGCAAAATAGAGGCAAAGGAATCTATGGCTACAAATTGTATAGTTAAAAAATGTCTACTCTTTCAACAAGTCAAAATATTAATAACTCTAGAGAGAGAATCATATCTGAGCAGGATAGTGAGACTTTGGGATTAATAGACAGTTTTTTCTTAAAATCGTGTCTTCTGATATGTTCTAAAGAATTATCTTCAACAAACACCCTAAGAGAGTTTTTAAACTTATCAGAGAGTTGGTTTGAAATAATGAATAATTATCAAATATATGATCTTCCGAATACCATCCAATCATGGTTACATTTTGATGGGAAATCGGTATTGCCACCTTTAGTTATTGAAACATACCTTGATTTAAGAAATTTACCTGAAACTTTTCTACTTAGATTAATGGATAGGGACGGAAATCTATGGAATGTATGCAAAGGTACCAAAAAGAGTGAGGTAGTCCTTGAACGGTGGTTATTGGAATTAGATAGTGCCATAATCGAAAACAAAGATATGATTGCTGGTGAAAACAGTTCATTAAATAATCAAATTACCTTATTACTTAGATATTTATATACACTGATCCAGTTATTACCGATCAATCATCTGATAAAATCGATTAATAATCACTATCTGTCCATCGGTTCTAGGATCATTGATGGCTCAAAACCAATATTATCAAAAGGAAGAATAGGCTTAAGTAAACCAATAATAACGACTTATTCCAATGAAATTAACGTGAGTAATATCCCAACACATCTTGACCAAAAAAAAATTACGCCTGTATGGACTAAATACGGGTTACTAAGAGTCTCTGTGTCATATAGGAAGGAATGTAAATTTCAATTACAAAATTTGTTTCATTCTGAGGAGAATATAGTGAAACAAAATAGATTGTCAAAGGGTCAAATTGTTACCGGTGTTAGTCCTACTTCGCATACAGTTGATAATCAAGGACTGCGACAATCAACATCCATATCACCAAAGACAAGACCAGTATTTGGAGTCCCAGGAGCCTCTGTAGAACACCACCAACAACAATCACCTTCATCAAGAAAGTATGGAGGAATCACAAGACAGATTCAACCATTTAAGATTGGGTCTTTGAATAGTTTAGTCTATGAAAAAAGTACCAGTCAAATTCCAAGTAGAAACCCATCTATCTCATCTGTATATATTAATGCGCCCGTAAAACGATCAAGTATTGTGTCTAATTTTGCAAGTAGTAATATATTGGGCACAAATGTTAATGCTACTAATGATAATATAATGGGCAATAATTCAGCGAGTGTCGTTTCGAATAATGTTATGCCAAGGGTAGATACTGGTAGTATAGAAAGTAATTCCAAATTTCTTTCATCTTTTAGTAATATTCGTCGTCATTCTTCAATAAATAGGAATATTGAAAATCTTAACAGTATTGATAAGGCACTTCGCTCAGATAATGAGGCAATTTTGAAAGATAAGGAAACGGATGTAAGACAAAGTATGCTTGGTATTTCATCTGTTGGAAATTCTAGTCATGATGATTTATTAGCTTTCGTTAAATTACTTGATTCCAAGCCAGAAATTAAAATCAAACCCAAATTACCTAACCATAACAATGGTGATAGTATATCTCAATCTCTACTTCGGTATCAAAATCTAAAGTCTAGTAATACTTTATTAGGTGAAGACTTATCAATGAGTTATACCTTATCACTGAGTAAAGATGTTAATAAGGCCAATAATGCTATTGATATGGCTGCTGAAAGGAGAGAGAAATACGAAGGGAACTTGCAGTCACCATCGTTGACCTCCAAAAAACCGCCATACTCGGTGTCTCCACACCATGAAGAAAACATCAAATATTTCAGTGTGTATCAAAATGGTTTCAGTACTAGTGCTATAAATAGTCGCAAAAATTCCTTAAATAAAAGTCAGCAATCTATTTTACCACCAATATATGGTGGTGAAAGCTTATCTTATCATGATGCAAAGACAACAGTGGGACCCCGTCAAATGGATGTGTCTACTGTAACCACTCACCTTCCAACCCAAGAATATAGACGTTACAGAAGTCAGAGCGGTGAAACATATAAGAGCTCTGATCCGAAAGGGTTGTTAAATAAATCACCAAGATCGTTAGGAAGTTTGGAAAATTCTATTCAATTAAACAATCCTCAACACAGAAATAAATTTACTTACAGTCGGAACTACCATATTTCACAACCAATTTTAATGTCAACACCAGCACATGCAAAATTGCACAGACCTAATATTCAATCAACTGATATTTTGGAGGTTGAGGAAAGAAAAATAAAAGATATGAATTCTTCTGGAACAGTAAGAGATACACGCAAGATAATGGAGAGAAGAGATTACCGAGAAAATGCTAAGAATCGAAGTGTGGAAATTGATAATGAGGTAGAAGATGACGATTTGATGTTTTTTATGAGTGATATGAATAATGAATCAGAGTGTTGAGTATTTAATAATATCTTATATACTGGAAATATATATATATATACTTTTGGCTAATCGATTTTTTAAATAGCAAATGGATAGAATGGTTGATGCTATTCGATTTAGAATGTTGACGATATTAGTATCAAGAAGTCTTCAGTTATTCTTTTTCCATGGTTTCAATAATTTTTCTAATATATGTTGATGATATATTATTGCTTTATTTATACATAACACTCAATTTTTCTTTACCTCAAAATAGTGCATACATAATTTATAATACTTAATACAACACTTTATGAGTTCAAACTGATTCCTTTGACATGGTTGCTAGTAACTCACTCGGTGAGTTATTGTGTACAGTTTACAATCAACTAAACAAGCGGTGAAGTCTTGTTGGACTATATTTTTGTACAATCAATGATGTTTAGCCATTTATTTTGTTTTTTTCTTTTGTCTATTCATTACGCTTTACTTAGTGAAAATTGAAAATTATTCAGTTTGGTTGATATTAAAATATGAAGTGTCTCGAACATAACCTTCCTATACTGAAATGTGTTAAGAAGTGTTTGAGGTTGTCGGTTCAAAAGTATCATTATTATTATCATTAACTAAGATAGTTGATGTTATGTCTTCAAGACCATTTTAAGTTACAAGAGATTGAAAATGACGACTTTCTTAGATTTGAGGATTTGAAATATGTTAATAAGAATATACTTCATTTCGAAACTTTTTTAAAGAGCACTTTTGTCTTAAGAAATACCAATAGGATTGAAATATTAAATATTCCATTAGAACCTATTTATGAAGATGTTATTGGTTTTGTGGTTAGGTTTCTATTGCAAAATAGTCTTTTCAATAACGTCTTAACCCTTGGGCTTAAACATAATTATCAAAATGATGTCAATAAACCTTTTTTCTCTGATACTCCAAATAAGCAAATTCAAAGATTGAAAAATATTCACTGGAGAATTTTATTTGATATTGTTGGAACTGCCAGATTTATAGATTTGCTTGTGAATTGTTCTGTATTCCAATTAGAAGGTAAAAAATGGCATCAAATATTGGGTAACCGTGCAAATAGACCAACAGCTCCTCCTCCATGGCTAATTGAAAACTCTAACTCGAAACAAATGAATATCATATCTTTGAAACCCTTTTTATATAGGAATTATAAAAGATTTGGAATCGTTGAACCATTAATCGATATAACTAATTTAGATAAATTGAAACAATCTATATTCTCCACATGGTCGTTTGATTTAACTAAAAGACAAGAAATTGGAGTAAATAATCAATTGAACTTATTAATTAAAAATTGTAGTAATAAAAAAAATAATTATTCTTCTATGTTGAAAATTGTGTGTCCTAGTAAATCACTGAGTAATTGTACGTCGCATTTAGATCTTCAAACTCCAAAGAAAAACGTTGTTAAATTGGTTATACTTGTTTTAGAAAAGCTTATCCCATTATCAATGTTTGGATCAAAGCATAACAAATCAAGAATTTTGAGGGGCGTGTCTGATTTGATTAATCTTCCTTTAAATGGTGTACTGTATGTTAATGATTTGATTTCAAAGATACGTATGAAGGACGTAGGTTATTTATATATAGGGGGTGATCGAAATAATCATGAGAGAAGTCAGATATTATTTAAAAATTTTATAATTTGGATATTCACAATCATGGTCCCCAGAATTATTAAATCCTTTTTTTATTGTACAGAAATATCTGCATCATCTAATATTGTCTATTTTAGACACGATATCTGGCAAAAGTTGACTAAACCTTTTATGTCCCAATATTTTAATAATTATCTTTTCGAAAATGCAGTTTGTAGAAATCATAGCAGTTATGTTCTTTCAGAGTTCAATCATAATAGAATACGGGTCATACCTAAAAGGGCTAATGGAGAATTCAGAGTTATCTCTGTTCCATCTAAAGGTGTAGATGAGGACGAATATATTGCTTATAAAATAAATAGATCAAGGGTGGTTGTACCAGTAATGGCAATATTGAATTATCTTCGTTATAAAAAAACTACTGATTTCGAAAAGATTAATTCGCCCTTCCAACTTGCCGATAGACTATTGAATTTTAAGAAAAAATTGCTGAAATTGTATGGTACTTTACCTGAATTATATTTTATGAAATTTGATGTTGCATCATGTTATGATTCAATTCCTAGAAAAAAAGTTCTTTCTGTGATAGAGACACTATTACAATCAGAAACGAATTTTTATGTTAAAAGCTATACTGTTTATAACCCTACAAATGGAAGATTGAAGGTGAAGCATTTAGTTAACGATGACAGAAAGAGATTTCCAGAGAAGTTATACATTAATAACAATCAAGAATATTTTTTCACTTCACAGAGTACACTCGATGCTATAAAATTTGAGCTTTTCAAAACAGTATTATGGGTTGGTGATAAATGCTATTTTAGAAGAGATGGTATTTTTCAAGGTTCGAGTTATTCACCACTCTTAGTTGATATCCTCTACGACGATATGATTCAGAATTTTAAACAATTTAGATGTCATGAGGGACAGCAACTTTTAGTAATTAGAATTGCAGATGATTTCTTAATAATATCTACTGACCAGAACCAGATTATTGAAATAAAAGATATTGCAGTTTCAGGTTTTGGTGATTACAATGCGGTGGCTAAAAAGGAGAAAATTGTTGTTTTAGATTCTAAATTTACCGCCTCTGATTATCAGATCCTTTCGTTTTGTGGGCTTGACATTGATGTTAAGAATTTGGAGATTTGGAAAAGTGATAAATCTTTGAATGTTCCGATAATTAACAATTCATCTACCATAAGGACTTATTCACTTGTATTGAATTCTTTTAGATTAAGGTTAGAATACCGTACTTTAAACGGTTTGCTTAATTCATTGGACACTATGAGAAATCAAATTGAAATATTTATGGATAATATAAGTAGCATATTTATAAAGGCATTTGATAAGAAACAAGTTAGGAAAGGTGCATTTCTGGAATTCACCCATAATCTTTTGACGCTTTTATTAGAATATTCTTATGACATCAAGATGTCAAAGGCTCTATATATTGAAATGGTTAAAAAAAGTTTGTGTAAAAAGTTTTCAAATAAGATGAAACCGCATAAAGTCAAATACTATGATATCATAGAAATATTACAAAAAGGTGAGATATAGTTGCAAGAAAAAAGATAACATGGAAACAATCGTCAATAAGATTTGTGATTTCATCATTTTAGCTTATATATAGTGATCATCCTTATATTCTTTCTAGATAGTCAAAGAATATTTTTAAAAGAAAAAATATAACCATATAGATACAAATTTGGACATCGATGACTAGAAGAATTTTGTGTTGAGTAAATAATAAAAATATAATATTTTTTCTATACTTGTCGATGAAAATTTGTACCATGAGATAAAATATCAAAGAATAGTTTGCTAAAGTTCATCTTTTTGTATCTATTTATGCTTAAAATGTTTTTTTTTACGATACTTCGAGAGAATGGCATACTTAGCTGCAGTAATTAAGAAAACTCGATCATTCCAACAATGTAATAAATAAAAAAGGTGTAATACAGAAATTCAGGGAAATTTTCTGGTTAGTCAATTAAATAATTTATAAATATAAGAATATTTCCAATTTTATATAAGATATAAAGCTATTTTAAGTGACACATAAATGATTTTCTGCTTTTTGATTTAGAGTTTGAAAAAAATAAATTTCAGTAGGTTTAAAACAAGTTAGAGTTTTTTTTGAACCATAGCTAAAATATCTTCTTTTGTTGTTTAACTCATATATGTTTTTTGTTCTTTTCTATAATGTCTGGTGGTAAAAAAATTATTATTTTGGATATTATTCTTGACATTAAAGAAAATTATGTCTCAAAACAAAAAAAAAAAAAAAATAATAATTTATATAAACAAATCTTTTAAAAGAAAAATCATATATAACAATTTAACGACTGCATACACAAAACAGGGCACCTTCTGCTAAAATAGAAGGTACTAATATAAAGTATGATGAACTGCTAAGATTTTAATGATATGATATCGTGAAAATATATCTTACGGCAAAAATATCTTCATGATAATTTACCATTAATAAGATATTTTACCCCTTGATATTCAAATAGAATACTCCTAGTTTCCAAATATGTTAACATGATATTTTACCAATTATCCCTGAAATAAATACAGTGGCAAATAACAATTTACAATAATATTCGATACTCATTTCCAAATATATATAAGGAACATGAAGTAATCGATAATTAAAATTATTTCCTCACCTCTTTTTACATATTATATGTTTACGCTTTTACACATTATTATTTTTATATAACTCCTAAATAACCAAAGAACATCTTCAGTATATATAAGACATATAAAAGATTAATACATATACAAAAAAATATTTTAAGTTAAGAATGTTTACTAGTAATAATATTAGTAAAGGCGCTCATTCTTATCAGATATGTTTTTGACTTCAACTCTACTTTTCTTATCCCTTCCTTCCCTTCTTACTCAATGATTATAAAGGCAAGAACGTTCTAATCTCATATATAATGAAATAATTGTTTATTTAAAAGTAACAATTGTTTCTAAACGTTTTACTCACATATTTGTTCTTACAAATACTACAAACCCATACTCCTCTCATACACATCTTCAGTAAAGCAACCTAAACGTCATTAGAATAGAAATGACCTTAAATCAATCTATGAGCCCCATGGGTGATGATCGGAAAGAAAACAAAGTTATATTAGGTAACTGGGGGTGCAACTAAAATGAAATCATTTGAAAACGATGTAATGACTGTGTAAAAAGTATGAAGATGAACCTACACTTGTTTACATTTTTATTTATTTATTTACTAATTTTTTAACGGAAAAGAAATAAAGATTGACTATATTGTTGATTATAAGTGGATCTCATTATTATCAGGTAAGCATTTTAATAGTAAAGCTTTATTACGTTACATAAATAAAGAAGAAGCACATGAATAGATAATATATATATGTAAACTAAGTAAATAAATAAAGGAATATCTGAGTTAATAGTTAAAAAAAAAAATAACAAAAGAATAAATACAGCTGAATAAGGAAGTATTAACAAAATATGAGAGAGAGAGGAATATTAAGAAACTGATGAATGTTGGGAATATTTAATTTTATTTTGTTTCATGTCAAATTAATCTTTAAATTTTATATAATGAACACACCACCACTATCCAAATTATAAGTCATCTTTAAATGGTAAGTTAGATACATCACCAAGTGTCACAAAACTGAAGTCACCTAGCTTGAATGATTCGACTTTATCTAGATCCTTAGCAAGAGGCACAGAGAAGGATTGCGATTTAGCCAAAGCAACAGCTTCAGAGATATCCAGTCCTTTCTTTAATTTGGAAACAATTTCTTTAATTTCTTTAGTAACAACCTTTGGATCTTCATTCTTGACAAACAATTTGAATAAACCGTAGGCGTTGTTATTGAAAGTAGCTAATTCGGCCTTAATATTATATGGGAATAAAGCGGAGTTCAAATAGGCGGTCAAGACTTGATATGTGGCGATATTTGTTTTGTATAATGGAACAGATATGGCAGCGACAGATTCACCAGTGGACCTTAACCTTGCTTCACCAATAAAAGATTTTGGTTCCAAGGTAGACTTCAAAGGTTTACCGGCTGGTAAACTGTTAATTAATGAATCTGTAACAAATCTGTTTAAATCGTTACCATTAACACCAATACCATGAATTTCAATGTTATCTCTGGTATAGACTTTATTGGCAAAATCTTTGATATCTTCTAAAGTAACATTTTCGACCCCATCGTATAAGACAGGTTTCCCTAGGCCATCATTTCTGTAAGTGACTTGATACAGTAAATTATTGGCTCTCCAAAATGGGTCCTTACTGGCTTCATGTAAATCGTGTTTGGCAGCAGGGATAACAGATTCAGTCAATTCGTGTGGTCTAAAAGAGGTCTTATACAAGACGTTACCTAAAGTTTCGACAAAATAGGGCAATTGTTCTTTTAAGAAAGTTGCCTTTAAAGTGATGTATTCATTACAAACTTTGGAATCTACTTGACCACCTAACAATTCAGATTCTCTGACTAGTCTTAAAGAAGATTTAGCGTTAGTATTTTGGAAATTGAAACGACTCAAAAGATGGGACAAACCATCCTTTGGACTGTAACGGGATCCAGCATGGACTTTAACTATCAAAGTAGACAACTTCCCTGGATTATCGACCGCGTTAATGGTATAATTTCTAATTAGTTGTAATCTGGATAACATTATCATAGTATATTAAATTGGAATGTAATAGCAATCACTGAAACTTGAGTGTTCGAAAAAATTTTATCAGTAACAAATAGATATAAAGAAAAAATGATTAAAGCTTGTCTATTCTAATGCTATCGACTATATCTTGGACTGATTTATTTGTAACTTTAAAACGATCTCTTTTCAACTGTAAACAGAGGAAATATCAAAAAGAAGTTCCTAGTTTAAGAAGAAACGCTACTCTGTATTAAGAATACACCGTACAGTTAAACTCAATAAGTATATAAAACAGAAAGAGTGGATGGAGACTTACAAACAAGGTAAAAAAAAGAAAGGAAGAATAACACTACCCAATAAACATATACCAAATCCTTGCAGAAAACAAGTTGTTTTCTATGAAAATAACTTAAAAAACTAAACTAAACTATGAAAGTATAGAACAACAGCAAACTACTCTATACTTTCTATACAACGTCCAGAACATATATAAAACCACATAGGGAGGGGCAGAGAGAGAATACCAAAGAAGAGTAGTCATCACTACAAAACCAGTGATGTGTCAACCTCCCTGTAAGTGGATTAATCGACAACAAAAAAAGCAGTCGCAGAAACAGCTTCCTTTCGGAATTCCGTGTTTCTTTCTCCCGCCACTCTTTAAAATATGATTGGTCCTGTTTCGAATGGATTAGGGTTGGTTTCCACTTTCTGGAAATATTTTCTGGAAAACACGGGAAAACAGCCAAACCCTAACTTTTCCAGGAAGTTTTTTTCTTCATTTTTCCATTTTCTATTTGTACCCTACATTTTACTTTTGAAAATGTTTCCTACTTTTGAAAAAATTTTCCAGATATTCGGGTAACCCTAAATTCATTTTTTTTTTTTTCATTCTATTTATTTATTTATTTTTCACTTTGGAAAGGTCATCGCAAAATAAAGTCTCAAAATTAAAGATCATCAAGATATGGTATGTATTAAAGTAGGAGAGATATTGATCCGTTCCTTATTTGAACACTAGAGTCTTTTTACTACAGTTTATCGAAGGATATAATTTACAATCACAAATAAAAAAATATATAAAAAAAAACACAAACATATACTTTTATATAGCTCTTAACAATTATTTTTTTCCCTCTAAACAAATAATGGAAAGTACCTTGGATGCAATTAAAAATAGTGTGGAGCAAAAAAGTGATCAAACGAAGGATCAACAAAACAATAAATTCGTTTCAATTGAAAATAACTCAAATGTTAACAGCAATATATCGAGTGGTCTCAAAAATGACTCTATTGATATATCTACTTTAGAACAGAGATCTAGAAATCCACAAAGATTTCTATGGTCTGAATTAATTAAATCTCATTTAGGTACAAAATGTCATACTATAATGGACACTTTGATCGCTTTGGGTAGATTATCCATTAGAGAAATACGCGATAGGAACCCTTCTTTCACTATTAAAGAAATCAAACTGACTCTAGTATCTCTAATGCAACTACGTTTAGTTAAATGTTTTGATGATGTCTTACTAGGTGGTAAAAAGACCACTTATTATTCCTATGACGAAGATGGGTTGCATATCTTGTTATATTCTGGTTTAATATTAAATGAAATTAATGAAAAATTCCCACCTTTAAAAGTTGGAGATAAGACAGAGGAGGATCAAACACATTCAAATATCGACCAATTCTCTGCTGCCACTATTGTACAAAATATCATATCTGTTGGTTCTTTATCCTTAAATGACTATTTATCAGGCTGTGGTCCAGATGCACCAAAACATGAAATTATTAACACTTTTGTTAAATTGATTGAAAGTGGTTATTTGATCCCAATCAATAAATTGAATTATACACCATTAAATGACCTATGGAATTTGATCTATGAAAAGGAATACAAGTTAATCTCTAAGAACGCATCCTTATCTGATCTAAAGAAGAGAAATGAGGCAAAGGGGAAAGCAAAATTGCAATTCCTTGAATTACTGGATAATGTTAATGATTTCTCAAAGACCATAATTATCGATCCAAAGACTTCTTTGAAAAATGTTAAATTAAATATCCCATTAACTTTTAATTTGGAGAGATTCTTAAAATCAAGAAGATCAAAACAATTGATTAAATTCGCTAAATCTAGATTAGGTGTCATGACTGCCTTAATATACAAGACAGCTTTACAATTGACCGAACAAAAATCTCCAAATTTGATTAACCCAATGTTTAAGACCGGTCTATTACAAGATTTAGACGAAGCAGAAAGTTTCCGTGAAGAAGCTATCTTACAAGAAGAGAATACTCCAGGCTTAACTTTCAGCGCTTTGGATATCTCAAAACATT
This sequence comes from Arxiozyma slooffiae, assembly GCA_017347545.2. Classification (NCBI taxonomy): domain Eukaryota; kingdom Fungi; phylum Ascomycota; class Saccharomycetes; order Saccharomycetales; family Saccharomycetaceae; genus Arxiozyma; species Arxiozyma slooffiae. The sequence goes on along the minus strand of JAFHAQ020000024.1, from coordinate 1,523 downwards.
TACCAAAGGATATAGATTTACGTGGTAGCTTAGTCTCCACACATAATAGAGACAAAACAAATAATAAACGTGAAAATCCAAATGACGATAATGACAATATTAGGAAAAAGATAAAGACTGAAGATGGATTTGTTATCCCTGCTTTGCCAAAACATGTCGTTGATAAGATTCAAGATCAGGATACTCAAGGGAATGAAAATGAAAATGAGAACACAAACGATATGGATATAGACATTGATGATGAGGATGATGATCCTAGATCCATCAACTATATTAATGGTCATCTAAGACTTCTAACCAAATCATCTATTCCATTCCTACAAGAAACTAAACCTGGGGTTTATCATATCCCATACACCAAATTAATGGAATGTTTAAGATCATACACTTATAATTATTTGATTGCCTCGACTTTAGGTCAATCTGCAATGCGTATATGCCGTTGCGTCACTGCTAACAAATTGGTTTCCGAAAAAGTTATCACTTCTATGGCATTAATGAAAGAAAAAGATATTAGATCTACAATAGCTTCTTTGATAAAATATAATGTAGTAGAAATCCAGGAAGTTCCTAGAACAGTAGATAGATCCGCTGCTAGAGCAATATTTTTGTTCAGATTTAAGGAAAAACATTCATACGCTTTTATAAGACAAAATTTAGAATGGAATATTGCTAACTTGTTTCATAAGAAGGAAGTGTTAAAGAAAAATAATGCTACTCTATTATTAAAAGCCAATAGAGAAGATGTTAGAGGCAGAGAAACAGAACTTTTACTTCCAAGCGAACTAAACCAGTTAAAAATGATTAAAGAGAGAGAGTTGAACGCATATGTTCGTATCTCTAGAATTATTTCATTATGGGAAGTATTCAAGTTTATATAATTGTTAAATTTGCTTGTGCTATATTTATATATTTGCATATAAGAAGTTATATTAGTAAGATATTTATCAATCACATAATTATACAGTACATAATGCAACTATTTTTTAACGCTTTTTTCCATATCAAAAGCAACCATTCAATGCATAAACAGCATCTCTATTCCATGGACAGAAAAACACACTTCTTTGAATATTTCTCAAATTACCTAATTTGCAATAAGCATTACTCAACTTTTCTATATTTACTTTGTTTTGTCCATTAGTCATTAATCTTTGTTCAATTCTCCTATTTATACAATGCCATGAATCATGACTGTTAGGGAAAAGGAATGCAGTCCTTTGTATATGAATATCATGACTTCTATTTGGATCCAATCTATCAGATATTTCTTTTATCAATTTAGAAACTTCTTTATGTTTATCTCTTTCTAAATCCCTTAAGGACAAGCTATTTAACTTTTTTAACATGGTCTTCATACTACCTGTGTCATTTTCTAAGATTGCAATAACCGCAATACTCAAAGTGACTAACAAATCGAATCCGTTTTCATCTATATATTGAATAAGCTCTTGAATTGCAATAGTTTGAGTGTCTTCAGTGCCTACTCAAATAAAACTTGGCAATTAAAAGGACAAAAACTT